>CM028361.1:50801411-51350495 GCA_016624345.1 Platycodon grandiflorus | reverse complement strand
TTTATCCTATTCAAGAAAACCCAAGCATGAATTGTGTGAAACCATGGCTACAAAACTGAATAGAAAAGATTAAGGGCCAACAATTGCCGCTTGCGTACGGCTGTGAGGGAGAGACGCAAAGGACGTAGAGCAAGTGGTGTAATCCATGAGAGTTCGCCGGATCAGAGAACTCAAATAAACCCCAAAGCCGCGAATACAGAAGGTCGCGAAACCACGCCGCCACCGCCACTGAACTGTGAAACTAGCGAAAATCATTCCAAATTTTCAATACCCACCAAACCATCTGACTCCGAGGTCTGGGTATGACAAGAAGCGGCAACTAGAGTTAACATACTGTGCACAAACAGCTTGCGGCAACAAGGGAGAAAGCCGTGTTCTGTTTGCTGGTGTGCGAATTCAAGGGAGAGATATTTTGCTTTTCTCAAAGTCATAAAAGGGGTGTTCAGACTCCATGGCTGAATAAAGACACAAATAAATCATACTCTAAAATAAAAGTGCTTTCCAACCATATTTTGTCCTTAAAAGTCTAAAACCATGATTCATGCTTCATAGTGGGTCCACAAGATTTGACTCGTGAAATAAAACAAACAAAACATGAGCACACAAATCAAAGTAATATATGAACCGAGGCTAACTGATTGGAAAAATAGCTTGAAACCAAAAGTTCACAGAATAAAAATTAAAAAAAACAATGAAAGGCCAAATTAAAATTTTCTAAACCGGGCCAAAGATCAACGTGTATTGATGACTGAGTATTTTACTCATTTATTGTGTATTTATCTGGCTTAGATTTAGCTAATTCTCGAGGTTTTTGTTATCTAATATTGTATTTTAGTGTTGTTTTATAGTTTCAGGGGCTTAAGGGATTAAACTTGCAAAGTTGGATGGCTTTTGAAGTGATTTCAGAAGATTTTGTTACACTCCGTTAGGAATCATAATGGAAAAGGACTGTTTTGCAAAAGAAAAGTTAACAGAATGTGTACTTTTGATGGATGGCTCAAGTTTCTAGATAAATTAATGAGGATGAAAGTCAACTCAAGACATCCCAAGTCCAATGAAGTTAATTCAAGTCAGCTCATGTTGAAGAAAGTAAAGAAAAAGCCAAAAATGTCAATTTTGGGGTGTAAAGTGCAAATTGCAGAAAGCTGAAGGCAGGAAGCTAAAAATCTGATTATTCTCAATTTATCAGCTGCATGTTTTCTTTTTGGGAAGTGTGCAGCAGCCTTGGGGTTTTTTTCTACAGTTTTAATGTATTGTACCCCTTTTTTCATGGGGGTTGTACATTATTAGGTTATAAATATATCCCTTTAGGTTAGAATTTGGAGAGTCGTCTTGTATAATTTTTCTTTGTCTATGAAGAAGGTTAATTCAAGAATGGTTCAAGTTTTTGTACTATTAATTATTATGAGCTAAATTCATCTTTCTAGGGATTGGAGGTAAATTGTATCAAATTCTTATGCTCTAATTTTATTTATTATTCATTCAACATCTTGTGTTTCAATGGAGCATTAAAATTGAATCTCTTCTGGTATTTATACGTGAAGGTATATTTTACCGTTTTGATTATTTTAGTATAGTGAATTGTACGAAGAATACATAAGCTATATGTGTACCATCTCCATTGTTACTTAAATTCTATTGATTCATGACCATGCTAAGATAGAATTTAGGTGTTTTAATCTTTGTGTGCTTAAAGGATTCTCGAATTGTTATATGGACGGACCAAGAAAGTATAACAATTTGAGAATACTAAGATTGCAAACCGTGACCCAAGCGTCCCAATCTTTATTCATGTGATTACCCTTGATGTTGCTTGATACATTATTTGCATGAGCATAAGAAGGCGATACAATTGAAATCCAATTCCTAGATTCTTTCCATATTTGGTAAACTTTTTATTTACGTGCTTTGATAATTTAGTTGATTAATTAGGTGATAAATTAGTTTAATTTTTGTCGAAGAGTTTTAAAGAAATCAACAAAACCCCTTGCCTTTTATTTTCGTTCTTTAAGTTGCTAGTTAACAAAGTCAATCATTCTCTTGTCTCGTGGTTCGACCCTTGTCTTTGTGCAGTATACCGGTATTCTCGTGCACTTGTAAGGTAAAATTTCATTCATCAAGTTTTTGGCGCCGTTGCCGATAAGTTAGATTGATTGAGTTAGTTTAACGGTAACGTCGTGGTGTCTTAACTTTTATGTTTGGTTGATGTTCACCAATCCCACGGGCGGAATTAAATGATAACATTAACTGTAGGTAGGAACATAGAGGCGAACTAAATCGGGGAGAGCATATGCAAGATCCCGAACCCGACGTGTCTGCAATGGAATCCGTAAATCAATAACATGGCCGCACAACGGTATATGAAGGATTATGCTCGCCCTAGAATTGACAAATCACCCTCTCCTTGGCCCTACCGCCGCTAGAAATTATGAAGTTAAGGGTCATTACTTGAATCTCTTGCCTTCCTTTCACGGAATGGCTACGAGGACCCTTTGAGTTTTCTTCGTGAGTTTCACGCCATAGTAGATAACCTCCCTCTTGGAGCATTAAGAAGAACAACTCGGGATGCGCGTATTCCTTTCGCTTAAAAGGATGCGCCAAAGTTTGGTGGAATACTCGCTTCCAGAAGTTTGCAAACGTGGCAAAGAAGGGCGACACGTTCATTCGAAGTTCTATTCACATCCCACTGGTCGAAATGAGAAAGAAAATTATAAATTTTTCGCAAGAGCCAGAGAGTCTTTTCATGAAACTTGGGACAGATATAAACAATTTCAATTTCAATGTCCACATCATGATTTTCCACCTCTATCTTGTACCAACAGCTTTATGATAATATTTGCCCAAGTCACCAAGCTATGGTGGACAATTCGCAGTGGGTCGATTCTTGAGAAAACACCGATGAGGTGAGGATTTGTATGAAATGCTTGGGGCAAATTCCTTGAGGGGTAAAGCAAGAGGAGTATATGAGATTAATAACAATAGTACTTTAGATAGGAATGTGCAATATTTGATGAAAAAGGTTGAGGAGCTCTCACGCGAAGCCTAATATGCAAATGCCTACTATTTATAATGCATGTTCTATTTGTGGTGTTTATTCTCATACTACTAACTCTTGTCCATCTAGTGCACAATTTCCTGAATATGTTGAGCAGGTTAACTCCATGAATTTGTATCCTCCAAGGCCTCGCAATGATCCGTATTCAAATACCTACAATCCGGTTGGAGGAATCATCCAAATTTCTCATGGAGTAACTCCCCTTCATCAACCCCTACCACAAGCGGCAAGGTGTACTGCTCACCGACTCAAACTCCTTCAGAGGAGAAGTTCCGAACTTTATGCTTGAAAGTCGGAGGAACCAAAGAAGACAATGAAATGAGGTTCAAGCATGAGCGCATGAACAAGCAAGACGAGCCAAAGATTGAGCAAATAGGAGAATCAAGTTGGGCTTGGCCAAATCCCCGCAAGGCCACAAGCAAGGTACCTTCCCAAGTCAAAATGAACAAGCAATGGCGTTACAACACTTCGCAGGTGGAAAGATAATTGGTGAGAAGGTACATTTCGATCCTTCTTCTTTTAATGGTAACTGCGATGATGTGAATGTAGGGATAATGCACAAAGGAACCTACAATCCCGGAAAGACTCCTAGCGAACAACCTCCTTGTAAACCTTATGTGCCTCCTATCCCGTTTCCGGTAGATTGATAAAACATAAGATGGATAAACAATTCAAGGAAATCTATGAGATGTTTTCTAAAGTCGACATAAATCTTCCCTTGTTGAATGTGATTAGAAACATTCCATCTTATGCAAAAATTTTCAAAGATCTTAATACCAGAAGCACAAGTTTGGGAATAATAACAAAGTACTTGTTTCGAGAATGTTAGTGCCGTCCTTCAAAAAACCTCCCACCTAAACCGAAAGATCCCTAGCTTCAACATCCAAATTTCCGGGGATTCAAAAAGGTGAAGGCAATGTTGGATTTAGGTGCTAGCATTAATTTAATGCCTTATTCGTTTATGAGCAATTGGGTTTGGGAGAACTAAAACCCACCACAATGACCTTGCAATTAGATGATCGTTCGGTGAAACATCCTATGGGTATTGTGGAGGACATTTTAGTTCAGATTGACAAATTGATTTTACCTAGACTTGGTTGTCTTAGAGATGGAAAAATAGGTTAGCGCTAATCAAGAAGTGCCCATTCTCTTTGGGCGACCCTTCATGGCTACGCTAACACGGTTATCCATGTGAAAAATGGTAAATTGTCCATGTCTATTATGGATGAAACTGTTGAGATCTCTCGTGTTTGAAGCTATGAAAATGCTGATGATAAGAATGAATGTTTCTTAGTTGATAAGTTAGAATCTACAATCTCTCGAGAATTTGGAGAATGAGCGTATTTGTGATGAAATTGAGGCTTTGTTGAAGGGTGGTGAAAACAGGATAATGAGGAAGTCCGTGAAATCAAAGTTGTCTTCGATGAGACGAAGAGAAAATTCCTAGTGACTCTCCTTTTCACCCCTAGGGCATGTCAACGAAAAATTTGTACCATCCGTGGTGCCCCTCCTAAGTTAGAATTGAAACAATTGCCCGAGACAGTCAAATATGTTTTTGGGAGGAAGACACTTTGCCTATGATTGTTGCCGCCGATTTGACTAGCAAGAGCAATCGCTGAGTGTGTTGTGAGGGCACATGGGAAGCAATAGGTTGGACTTTCGACAACTTGATTCATCTCGAAGAAGGTGTCAAGCCTTCTAGAGAGCACTAGAGAAAACTCAATTCTCACATGGAGGATGAAGTGAGAGCCGAAGTGCTCAAGCTTTTAGATGGGTACCATTTACCCGATTTCGATAGTAAGAGGGTCAATGGGCACCGTGTGAAGTCGTACAATGAAGGGTTCTCGATTATGGAAACGATTGAGACAACATATTTGTGGGATCCCTAGTTTTTGTTGCTTCAATCTACGTCGAGCCAACGACGTTAAACAAGTGCGCCTGGGAGGCAACCCAACTAGGTAGCATTTATTTTTATTTATTTTATTTTTTTAAATTTAATATTTTTTGCTTTTGTAGGTTAATTTAGTGGCTTCAATTCACAAACCTTTGGCATGCATTTTTTTTCCCGATATGAGCTTTGAGGACATTGTATGTTTTAAAGTTTGGGGTAGAAGCCTTAGTTAGTGTTGTATTTATATGTTTTGAGTTTGAGTCACTCTTTAGTCTCCTTGAGTTTGTGGGTTTATAGGAGTGTTTATAGTGTCACCCTCCAAAAGATTTTATTTTATTTTTAATTTTATTTATTTTTTTATTATTATTATTATTATTTTTGTAATTTAGTGTTTCTAAACTTTAATTTTTGGCTTTAGTGTTATTGTTGTGTAATTTAGAATGCAGTGCGGTTTGGACTAAAATGAAAAGGGAGCAATCTAAAGGGGTTGATCTTTTGAACCCGCTCAAGCCATGATGACTAATCAACCAATCTTGGGGTAATGTACCGCTGAATGCAAAAAAAAAAAAAAAAAAACACTACGATCGCGCTCTATGCGATCGCTTCAAAACCGAAAGTTGGGACTAAACTAAGCAATCGCTTTAAATCCATAAAGTTGAGCGCTTAAAAAAGTGAAAAGAGAAACAAAAAGTGAGAAACACAGAGAAAATCCCAAGCCATACTCCCTCTCCACGCCGTACACACTCTCTCTCCCACGGTTTTCGACGCCCGTGCTCCTCCTCCCGCCAGCCTCCTTCATTAAACCAAGCCGCACGCCCCCACTCGATAGTCCGTACAAGCTCTCTCACCATCTTCATCTCTTGCCAAAGTCTCCATTAATTCCGCCAAGCGCGCTCGTTCCCTCTCCCTCCCCCGCGCACATCAAGCTTCTACGGCCCCGTCATAGCCTCCATCGTCTTCCTTCTCATTAACAGCCGCTCCGACCCGCAAAATTCCTCTCACCATCCGCATACTCTCCCATCTCACACCATTCTCCAGCACTCCATCAAATCGGCCAAGCTCATCCTCTGGCCGCTTTCAATCGCCAGCCATCCGTCGCCCGCCTTCAAATCCTGCGAACACAAGCACGCACACAATCGCCTACCACACACCCATCTCTCCTCAGCCAGACGAGGTCCACCATCTCCGATCGTCTCTCCAGTTTTGACATTCATTGAGTCCGGCAACCACAAGACATCGCGAAGAGGTTGAGGAGTCCAGCAACCACAAGAAAGTAAGAGGAGTATATGAGATTAATAACAATAGTACTTTAGATAGGAATGTGCAATATTTGATGAAAAAGGTTGAGGAGCTCTCGCGAAGCCTAATATGCAAATGCCTAATGTTTATAATGCATGTTCTATTTGTGGTGTTTATTCTCATACTACTAACTCTTGTCCATCTAGTGCACAATTTCGAATATGTTGAGCAGTTAACTCCATGAATTCGTATCCTCCATGGCCTCGCAATGATCCGTATTCAAATACCTACAATCCGGGTTGGAGGAATCATCCAAATTTCTCATGGAGTAACTCGAAACCTCTTCATCAACTCCCACCACAGTCGCAGCAGGCAGCTGTTCAGCCGACTCAAACTCCTTTAGAGGAGATGTTCCAAAACTTTATGCTTGAAAGTCTGAGGAACCAAGACAATGAAATGAGGTTCAAGCGAATGAGCAGATGACAAGCAAAGACGAGGCAAAGATTGAGCAAATTGGAGAATCAAGTTGGGCCCGGCCAAATCCCGCAAGGCCACAGCAAGGTACCTTCCCAAGTCAAAATGAACATGTAATGGCGGTTACAACACTTCGCAGTGGTAAGATAATTGGTGAGAAGGTACATTCTGATCCTTCTTCTTCTAATGGTAACTCCGATGATGTGAATGTTAGTGGGGAGTGTTGATTTCGTACGCAAATTAAACCGCAACAACTAGGGCAAGAGTACCTGCCGTATCAAGTAATATAGTGCGTAAGCACAAGTATCGATCCCACGGGGAATGCACGTAATTTTCACTCCTACTAAGTACCGAAATTGAGCTAGCTAATTATATTTGAGCGAAAATAAATTGAGAATAAAAACTAAAAACTAAAAATAAAAGAAAGCAATTAATATTTACAATGTCGCAAAATGGGTTTGGCAACAACAAATCAAGATAAAAGATAGGGTTTTAGGAATGCAATATTTTCAAGTCTAGCTCATGATTAATTTAATCTTCTCTACTCTCTTTTACTCAAGTCTTGGTAGCCGAGAACACTAAATTGGTTAACTACGAGCTCGCGCTCCAATTGCGACCCGAATCTCCCTACCTCGCGAATGGCTAAGGTGGATTGATTGCGTGTCGAACAAGTCCTCAATTGGCTATCTATGAACACTCGATACCTCCTGGTCAAGCCATAGATAATTATTGTGTTATCCGAATTAATAGGACGGGCTCGCATCTTACCTTATAATTCTAGAAATCATCTAATGGGTAGCGAACCCATCGGAAGCATTAAGAGCACACAATAAATACCAAGAATATGGGTAATAGTGGGTAGAGAAATAATCTCTCTATTTTCTACAAGGCATGCCGAGTCGGACATCGAAAGTGGTTAAAAACCCTAATTTCCTACCTCTCGGTGGAGTGATCGCTTCACAAACAAGTACTCCCATGGCTATCGGTGTTTTTCAGGCACTAACTACTAATTTGTTCGGTCCGAAATGCAAGGTAGCTCTCGCGGATCCAAAAATTTCTAAAATTATTTAATTAATGGCCAATTAATTAAAAGCATTAAGTTCACAAATTAATAACCTAGCATGCTTGTGTACTAAATAAAGAGAGAGATTAAATTAAATCACTACAACGACATTGAAAAAAATAATTGCATTTCATAAATCATTAAGCACAAACCAATTCCACAATTACAAGTTCATTCAACCCTAGAAAATACATTAAATATCATAAAATAGAGATTGAAAGAATTAAACCGAGCATTGCGTAAATCCCATGGTTGAAATCGCTTGCAAAGCTTCGTTGGCCCTTGATTTGGAGCTCCAAACCTTCGAAGTTGATCAAGCTTCAATGGTGGAGAGAGAATTAGGAGAAGGGGCTGCCCTTTGGGGAATCACAAAGGTAGGGGCGTCTGATGTGTTTTTGGAGCTGCTTGGGAGATATAAAAATGAAGGGATTAGAGTATTGTAGAAGCTAAGGGCAAAATGGGGATTAAACATGAAGATTGAGGGCTAAAAGGGGAAAAAATGGAGCTGGATCGCTACTGGAAGTGGGCAGCCCGTTTGGGAGTTTGCGGGTCAAGGCGTGAGAGGATGGGTGCTGGATTGGGCCATGGAGCGGGCTGGAGCTGTGAGGTGAAGGGCGCGGGTCATGGCTGGGTATGGGCTGGCCCATATGGAGAAACTGTGGGTGAGGGTGTGAGATAAAACGGGTAGGATCCAGATCCGGATGGAGCTCCAACGAGGCTGATGGGCAGGGACACGTGGCAGCGCGCTGGGGTGCCACCGCATTAATGAAAACTTTCATTAATTGCTCCGGTGCCCCCAGCTTCTAATCTTGGCTCCCAAAACCCAATCCTCCCAGGTTTCTCAATCTAGTCCTCCGTTAGCCACCGTTAGCCTCATTTTGCCTTGGAACTCTAACGGACTTTGACAGAATATTTTGTAGCTCAACTTTGAAGCCCGAAATTGCCTCTAATTTTGTGCTAAACTCCGTGAATAATCGTAAATACCTTGGAAACCTACAATGAAGCACAAATACACATAGAATAATATTTTTAAGAATATTTAACTCAAAAATAGCACAAAATAAAAGAAAATAAAGGGGAAAATTGGAAATCTTGAGCTCATCAAGTGTGACGACCAGTCGGGGTTCGATGTTGAACCCCAACTTGGTGCGCCAAACTAACAAGAACAATCGAAGAGAGCGAATTACAAAAGCTCAAAAACTAAAACTATGCAGCAGAATACAAATTAAAATGTGAGTTTCAAAAAACTTGAACAACAACTAAACAATAAAGCGAGCCACAACGGCTCGAGATTAAACCGATGCACGGAATACCGACAACAAGGCAGCGGAGTAACAAATGAACTTGAGCCTTAAAGATCGAATAACAAGAATCCCAACATATAATAATAACCTCCACGGCTAAACAATACGGGAGAACAACACTAAAGATAAAGCCAATAATTAAAACCTCGACGGCTAAATACACGAGCCAGAAACAATAATACTTAAATACCACGAGTCAAGAATCCAAAATAATATAGTACGACAACCGCGCGACTACACTAGTCGGCATCAAAATACAAATCTAACGAATACAACTATTTCTACCCTATAGACTAAGTTTACAATACTTAGTGAACCTCACAATCTCACAATACAAGAAATAAGAAGGAAATGGCAATATAAATACATCTTGCTAACTCCAAGCTTCAAGACTCGCGCTAGAACTTAACCCGCAAACGAGGAGGTTGTTGGGTGAGTCTAAAAGACTCCGTAAGATACTATAATGTATTGGGTGTTATGAGTATGAATGTAATAGTAAACCAAGACTCTATATGCACTAACCTTGGTAATAATTTTAGCTTAATCATTAATCGACAAGTTACTACATGTGACTATATGGCATGGCATTATGCACAACAATATAGCAGAAAGTAAACATATAGGAGCATATAAAGGCAACCAACCCTATATCGACGAGAGGCTCAATGATCGCCAACCGTCCCATACCGCTTGGAAATCATGACCAACATTCGCTTATATAGGAAACACATAAGAGTAAGTAAACACATTTAAAGGGATACGGCAGGTACACCTCCGACCAAACCAATAGTTCCAACCAACCAACCTATATAATACCAAATAACGAAGCCATTGTTGACGTGCTCGATCAATAAACCAAATCGAATTCGTCGTTGTTGACGTGCTCGAACCAAGAACAAGAAACAACATGAAACGTGTGGACCATTTTACGTATCCACGTCAACGTGTGATCTTGGTCCCTACAACCCAAGAATCAACCACGGATATAGCTTACCATGGTTGCGTTTATTCCGTACAACAAATGGCGCTATACCCCTACCGTGGCCAACGGTAGGGCGAGGCCCGATGTATTGGCCTTCAACTATTACGTAGCCCCGCTCCTGCAATAATCGAGCGTCAATACACCGCCGACACAAATGCCATGGACTTAACTAAATACAAGTAGATGTTTACTCGACATTTAAAATAAACAGTCATACTCCAAAGTAGGGAGTATACCACAACAACAACATTCAATAACGATCGAATGTTTCAAGTAGGTCACAATAAGCCTACAACAACAAATCAACAAAGTGTGCTAGTAAACATTAAACACATAATCAATCATCAAAGTAGGATGATTGTCCTATCACATTCTAGAACAATCACACAATGTCCGTAAGAATCACACAACTAGAATATAACTCGCAGTGTTCAATGAAAATACACCATCTCATGTCGACTCACCGAGTCGTTACCCATTTTGAAACATCGGGACGAACCGTAGTATCGTCCCTAGATAACTACATTAATCGAAATACTCCAAATTTAGTGTATAACCACTCATATGAGTCCTGCAAGTTCATCGTGAATGGTCACTTACAAAATCCCAGCAAGTTACTAGTACTTGAGATTTAACAAAAATAACATTTACAACTCAACAAGTCTCTAAATCACGGAGACTAACAAAAATGATAACTTTTCAGCACTGCACGGCAATTCTATTAAATTCACAAAATATTCCATAAAAATCAAAATATTACAAATATTCCATATTTAGAAACTAGACATCTGAAACTATAATTTACCACTTTGAATTACCTCATTTGGACTTATAATCATCAAGAATCAGTCACTTAAAGTTGGAACTAATACCCAGAATTTTCAGCAACAATTTACTCGGCGCAGCGATAAAACACAACCTAAACGAGGTACTTCCCGACCTCTAAAATTTATAAAAATTTTCAGAGAATTAACTAACATACATAAGAACAACATATCCAAAATTCAGCAAATTACCAACAGTAGATTAGTACCAGAATTTTCATGAAAATAGCCTAAAATAGGGACTGCAACTAACTTGAAATTCATGTGTTTCACTTTCTAACATGTTACCAACACTTCAAAGAAATCTCATGACAACCTCTACACATGGCCATTGATTAATAACTAACATAATATCATTTGGAATGGTCAATTACCTATTTCTTTCAAGAAATTACACAAAGATGAACAATTGCTCATCCTATATGCTTTATTATTCCAATTCAACGCATAAACATACAAAACATTATAGTTACTTACCTCTAACGAAATTACACCATGGAAACTAGCATGCAACCCAGGTGATCACGCCAAAAAAGGATTGGGTGTCGTGTCTGGTCCACGTGTGTAGTCTAGGTAGGATTTCGGCTGACGTTGCAGGGACTGACCGTGAAGGTTGCCTGTAAACCTGTAATTAAACGAAGAACACCGTTAGGGGCGCTGGGTGGTCCCAGCGATAACCCTCCGGCGTGAGAATTAGCTATGCTGTGTAGGTGTGATAAAGCTGAGACGATATAGAAGCAAGTCTGTCTGCACGTACCTTATGAGGTCTGTTGAGGGTGCTATTTATAGGGATGTGACCTCAATCCTTATCAGATTCAGATTAGGAGTAATTTCCGTTTCTTAAGGGTCACGTTACCTTATACATAGAGGAATGAGATGCAGAGGGTTATACCAGACTCTTCTTCAAGCAGTGTGTTTCCTTATATGTCTCGATCTTTCACCGAGCGAGGAGAACTGGTAGAGGTCGACTGGCTTGCACCAGGTCGCTCTATGAAACCGAGGTGGCCCTGGGATCTGTCAGGTCGCCCGTTTCCAACGAGGTCGCCCGGATGTTTCCCAGTGTCGCTCAATCGGACCCTCGTGCCATCGTGAGGTATACCGAGGTGAAGAGATCCGCCGAGGACCGGATACCGCTCGATCGTTTATCCCGGCTGAACTTGCGGGCTTTGTTGATGAATGCGGTCTCTTTCTCTCGAACTAGACGATTCGGCGAGCTTAAATGCCTCCGGCTATCGACCGGAACCCCATGGTCGCGTGACACCATGTGATGACCACGTGCAAGGTGGAGATACACCGAGGGTGTTTCGAGCCCCCTACTTCTTGAGAGAGGATTTATCCTCGTACTCGGAAGTCGTGTCTTCGTTCCGAGCCGAATAGTCGCGAGGTGAGCGTTCTGATCCCCACGTCGAACTTTGCTGCTGTACTTGATCTTTCGATATATGTGCGCATTTATTATTCGTGGATTTCGAGGCGGCGCACATGTCGATCATTTCAAATTTCAAAAGAGGCGGTTATTATTCCCGCCCAAAACGTTGTCGTTTCAAGGTCCGCGTGATTCCACCGGGTTGACCCAATGTATTCGGATCCTATAAATATATCCCACCGTGTTTTTAGGGCATTTTACCGTATTCCGAAATTTCAAAACCCTCCCGCGACTTTAGGCGATTTCCGGCATTGATCTCACCTTCAAAAGCCTTCAATCACTCATTCGTGTCCCCTTTCTCCCAGTCTAGGTTAGTCTCCTTTCCTTTCTGTCTGCATTTCGTTCATTTTTATTACCTTTCCAAGTGTTTTTTTTTCCGTTCATTACCGCCGCCGTCGTACAGCTAGTCATCGGAACAAGACTGCGTCTATTCCTTCTTCGAATCATTTTTACTTTAGCTCGTCCTCCTCGTGTTCTCCTTATACGAACATGAGGGTTAAGCGCGCAAACCAGGCCCGCTATTTGCTAGGCCGCAACAGGAGGGCTATATTTAAGAGCGAGGATGGGACCGCAGGTCGTCGCTGTGAAGCTCGCAACTTATTGGTTGCACGGGTGCGAACTTGGAAGGCCTAGTGGTCCCCGAGGACGACCCTTTTAAAGTCGATGACATCCCTTGGTACTTCCATGCGAATCTTTGAGGGCTACGACCGGCTATGTCGAGCTTGCTTTATCCGTATTTTAATGAGGGGGTGCCGCGAACTAGGCCAACTCGTGCTTCCTCCCGGCCGACGGGCCCAGCTTGTCGACCTCGTCGAGTTACCTCGATCCGAATTACTATTTGCGAGCTCCCCGGCCTAAGAAGAAGAAGGCGAAGGTCGCTACCGAAGAGGGTACTGGCGGTCGCGCTTTTCGTGACTGGCGAAACAGAATTTCCTCGTCTGATGTGGACACATGGTCCTCGGCAGCCTTTTGCGATCCCGATTTTTATCTTGGTTTTGATCCTGATCCAGCACTTGGCTTGAATGAGTTAAGGACTTCGAGAAGCCGAGTTGGTTTTTACCTTAGCTTTTTGATTTGGGGCTGGTCCCTCGATCCTTTCATATGAATTTCGGACGTCACTCGACCGTCCCTCTCGACCTAACCCGGAACACTATGAGGATTCTTCTATGCTTCATTGCGTGCACTCGCTTGCTAGGCTTCGAGCCAACCATGTCTTTATTCGCTATTACTTTCACCTCGATAGGAACAACAATACGCAAGCAAAAAGCCATAACTACGGTGTGAAGTTATTTTCCGATCCTCCTAGCAAGGTTCCTTATTGGGCTGATAAAGTTATTGTGGTGGAGAGTAGATTAGGTTGGAATTTTAGAGTGCCAGTTGAGGAGCCATATACTTTAGTTCGCCACACCGAGCTGGATGACTATGACAAGCTTGCCACGCGGCTCGAGGTGCCCTTGGGAGTTCGAGGTACTAGTGAGGTATTACGATTGGAGGGAAATTATTAAGAGTGAGAAATTGTTGTATGTTGCTGGATTGTCGTCGAGGAAGACAGCTGGTTTCGAGCCAATGTGCACCTTCCCTGAGTTTGAGTGTTTTTCGGGCTGGCATAGGCACCAAGATCTGATATTCCAAAAGCACTGTCCTGACTGTTGGCGAGATTCAGAGAAGGGCTGCCTGTTGATTGGTTTACCTCGCTTCATTGAATTTTGTTCAATTGCTTTGATATTTCCAACTGTTTTTGACTTGTATTTCTTTTTTGTAGATATGGAAGACCTCGACGCCATGAGGGAGCTCGGGAAAGCGCTTCAAGCGAAGTCCGCCGCTCGAACAACTCGGCCGAGCTCGGGTGGCGTAACCGGCGGGCACGCGAGGTGATTCCCACCGTGTCCGTGGCTGGAGATAAAGGAAAGGAGGTCACTGGCTCGAAGTCGGCGGGGAAGAGGACCAGGTCGTCATCCGGATCTGGGCCCCCGAAGAAGTTGAGGATCGAAGAGACAGCAGTGGTCGTGTCGATGAGGATGTCCAAAGAGATGTGTACAGTGTGACCAGTCTAGCTAAGGGTACACCCTCTCCCTCTAGCTCGGCCACCCCGAGACAAGCGGATCAGGAGCCGAGTCATGCTGCTCGAGGTGTTGAAATCGGAAAGGCTGCCGTTTTGGAAATTGTAATGACGACACAGGTGCCACTTATGACGGCTACTCTCCCTCCTACGCCGGAGTTATTGGGGGCAACTTGATAAGTGTAAGTTTTGCCCTTTGTTTTTCTTGCCCTTGTTTATCGTCTTATCTAACGTCCACTGTTTTGCAGCTGCTGTTAGGTCGTATACCAACAGTCAGGCCGCTAACAAGGAAAGGAAAGTTTTGAGAACTCAGGTCGCTAATCTCGAGCAGCAGATTAGTGAGGGAGCGAGTAAGGCGGATATGGTTGCCGCTCGAGCTCGCATAGCCGAGCTAGAGATAAATATTGAAAAATCTAAGAGCGACGTGAAGCCGAGCCAGATCGGCCGCCGAGAAGATTGAAGCCGCCAACAAGCTTTCAGGAAGTGACCCGTTTGCGAGGTGAGCTCGCGGATGTCAAGGCCGAGCCGTCCATGTCTCGAGGTGAAGTTTTTAACGTCCAAGGCGAGCCGACGAAGACAAAATTGAATCGGAGGGAAGATCGGTGATCTCGAGCGTCGCCTATCGGTGGCGAAGAAGGCCTCTAGCTCGGTGTCTGTCATTAGCGAGTTTAGGAAGACGCACGTATCGAAGTGAGATCTTCTCTTATTATGAGAAAGGGAAGGCCCGATTCTGAAGCCGCATGGGGTGTCTCTTCGTGAATTGGTCAAGTGGAGAAATGCTGAACACCGGGGGGACCTCGCTCGTCATGGCCACGAGCTCGTTCCCTACAGATCCGAGGAACTCGAGCTAATAGCGAGGAAGGATGCTGAACAAGGTCGCGAACCTTGGGCGCCTCCTTCCCCTTTTAGTAACAATGTTCCTTATTTGCTCGATGCTTTGGACGATGGAGATGCCGTAGAGTTTGATGGGGATTTTAAGTTAAATGAATTTGAAGGAACCAAGTCTAACCAAGATGCTCACGCTAAAGCGGTCTTTGGCCGAGAAGCGAGCCGATTTATGACCTCGTCTGTGCCGAGTTGATTTGAGCCTGCGGGCTTTGTAATGAAAACATCCTTTTATTTATTACTTCATCCGCCGTGCCTTAAACAATTTGTTCTCTTAATGATGTAACTTTTATTTCGTAGATTCACTTTCCCCTGTTTACATGAGAAGTCTTTTCGGACCTTGCTTGTAAATGCAATCTTCGTTTGTGTTTTAGCGAAGTGTAGGTCGTAAGGTGACCTCGCTCGGCGAGGTGCCTTACGATCCGCTTCAACCGGAAGGGCAGGTCGTAAGGTGACCTCGCATGGCGAGGAGCCTTTAATTTACGATCTTCTTCAACGGTGAAGAGTAGGTCGTAAGGTGACCTCGCATGACGAGGAGCCTTTTTAACTTACGATCTTCTTCACCAAGAAGAGGTCGTAAGGTGACCTCGCATGGCGAGGAGCCTTTTTAAACTTACGATCTTCTTCACTGGTGAAGAGTAGGTCGTAAGGTGACCTCGCATGGCGAGGAGCCTTTTAAACTTACGATCTTCTTCACTGGTGAAGAGTAGGTCATAAGGTGACCTCGCATGGCGAGGAGCCTTTTAACTTACGATCTTCTTCAACGGTGAAGAGTAGGTCAGGTGACCTCGCATGGCGAGGAGCAACTTACGATCTTCTTCAAGCGGTGAAGAGTAGGTCGTAAGGTGACCTCGCATGGCGGAGCCTTTTAACTTACGATCTTCTTCAACTGTGAAGAGTAGGTCGAAGGTGACCTCGCATGGCGAGGAGCCTTTTAAACTTACGATCTTCTTCGGTGGTGAAGAGCAGGTCGTAGGTGACTTCGCATGGCGAGGAGCCTTTTAAACTTACGATCTTCTTCAGCTGGTGAAGAGTAGGTCGTAAGGTGACCTCGCGTGGCGAGGAGCCCTTTTTTAGGAGTATATAAGCGTGCCATTGATTTTGGACAGGAAGAATTCTTTTTATTGATAACTTTCGCAACTGTTACATTAATGGTAGTATTTTTTCCGATGATCTGCATGCCAAGGGTTCTTGAGCGGGGTGCCATCTTGTTCAGCTAGTCGATAAGTCCCCTCTTTGATTATGCCCGTAATTCTGAACGGTCCTTCCCAATTTGGGGAGAGTTTGTTCCTTCCCGCATTTCTGCCAGTCACTTCGATCTTCCTGAGTACCCAGTCTCCAACATTGAATGATCTTTTTCTTACTCGCTTGTCGTGGTGAGCTTTGGCGAGCTGCTTGTAGTTGATCATCCTGAGTCTTGCTTCTAGCCTCCTTTCTTCTAGATAGTCGAGGTCGAGCCCCCGAGCTGTTACGTTGGTTAGCTCGTCGAAATGGGATACCCTTAGTGTTGGTAAGGCCATCTCGACTGGGGCCATCGCTTCTGATCCGTATGTCAGCGTGAAGGGTGTCTCCCGGTTGAGCCTCCGACCGAGGTGCGTATTCCCATAACACAATGGGCAGCTCGTCGAGCCATCGACCTTTCTTCTCATCCGATTTCTTTTCAAGGCATGGAGGATCTTCTTGTTCCCCGCCTGCCCGACCGTTTCCTTGAGGGTGAGCGACCGAGGATTTCCAATGTCGCGTTCATTTGTTCGCATCTCGAGTGAACTTAGTGGAGAATTGGGTGCCATGGTCGGACACAATGGTTCTAGGTAGACCAAATCGGCACCGATATAATCATGTATGAAGCTTATTGCTTTCTCCTCGGTTATGGTGGCCGGGGTTTTGCTTCTATCCACTTCGTGAAGTAGTCTACACCACTATTACGTATTCACACCTCCCTTGGCTTTGGGAAGGGTCCTATAAGGTCAACTCCCACATGTCAAATGGCCAGCTACCACTATTGTGTGTCGTGGAATGACGCAGTCTGGGATGTTAGCCGTTAGGAATATGCTGTAAATCGGTGATATATATGTATGCATATTCCAACACGGTGATTTGCTTGTTCCCATTACAACGCATGTTTCACAAGTGGCTAAAAGGGTCGTGCGTCAGTTAGTGTGGCGACTTGTTGAAACAATGCATAGGTCATTAGACTAGGAAGTCTTTGTACATATCCGAGTCTTTGTCCTACCGAATGATGACAAACCTTCATATGAATCAAGCTCTTCAATTTGCCGTTGACGTGACTATCGGCAGATGTCTCACTAGCGAACATTTCTTCAGTATGATCGCCTAAATAGCCATCTCTACATCGCAGTTCTATATCGGCAGACTCTAGTATCCGCCAAAGCACTTCATCGAACAACTCAGAAGCTATTTATTCAAGAGGAACATCGTGACCATCGGCGGTTTCTACATCGCAGTTCTATAATGGCATTTCGTAATCGGCCAAATCCCTCATCGAACAACTGCCGAGAAACCGTAAGATCACGAGATACATCGGTCGTTACTCAATGCACTTCAAGACAAAATAGATCCGTTACAAGATCCGTCGACAAATCCAAGATACGCATCGATCTGCACCTTCACGTTTATCCAATAGACATTTCCTCTTCGAACGGTGTTCGCGGTCTTCAAAGCTTCATTTCGAAAAGGCCAAGCACGGACGCCGCACTACGGTCAAAGCAATGAAACGTCCACATCAATCAGTGCATCCGGCTAAGCTCGACACGTCCAACTATGTCCGGCTGTGTCCCGATCATCTTCAAGATTCAAACCTAACGAAGGTCTTTGCCCAACAAATCCAAAGATGTACTCGCCACATCACGAGATTCAGATCACCAACGGGCATAAACCTATTCAATACACCAACGGTCACCTCTCTTCTCCACTATATAAGAAGACTCTCATCCTCATTTCTAAATAGCGAGCACAAGAAAACAAGAGAGAGAGCACAAGCACTCTAACACACAAATTGTGTATGCTTATGCTTGAAAAAGGTTGTGGTATTGATCTTCATTTCTTCAATCCAACCACTTCAGAGTGAGAAATCACAAGTGTAAGAACAAACACTTTGTGAGAGAGAGAGAAGAAAATCCAATAGCCGAGAAGTTTCGCTTGATCAACAACCTTGTTGTTGATTTGAGTTCTTCTTCCTTCGAAGAACTCGGTCTCTTCGGTGGCCTCAACTCCATCATTCAATTAAGAGACCAAGTATCTTACTTATCGTTGAAGCCGCACTGCTTGAAGATGTCCGATGAAGAGCCGAACTTACATGTCCAGATTGCATTCATATCGGCACTTATACTACATTATAAGCTTGCCGATTGTGCAATAAGGTGTCATCATTGTTGGTCGAGTGCTTAGCACTCGTTGTTCAAATATTTACTATTTGAACAACTCCTAATATTCTCTTCTCACATCACTCTAACACTAGCACTTTCCTTCCCTAACCTCCAAGGTTGTTAGGAACTGCTAGGATTAGAGTTCTTACATGAGTCTTCGGGGTATTCCATTTCACTTTCCTTCCCGGAAAGATTGCTAGGATAGAGAGTCTAGGTTGATGTACTAAGCATGTTTGCCTTTGAGCAAACCTCTTGAATTTTAATATAAAATATATAATTGTTACATTCAGCCTTGATTTCTCTTTCGTGTATAATTTGCTTTATCATGTGCAACTGTTTAAGGAAAGTAAATGATGCATCTAATACGATTATAGTCAACTGTCAAGCTCTCTTTCGATCAAATCTTTACAGCTTACTTTAATCTAAATTGTTGAACTTATGTCGTTTATTTTTCCGCTGCTCAAACTCATTTCCATCGCTAAGTTCAACATACATCTTCCAACCGCATATTTCATATCTGCGATCCTAGATGTCCATGATCTACATCTGTGATCTAAGATGTCCGATCACTCTATCTTCGACTAATCATTCAAGATGAGGAAGATGATCTATGTGTAGTAATCATTTCATCTACTTTTCAATCTAAATGTAAAATTTGGATGAAATTTTTATTACACCAAGTATAGGCTATTCACCCCCCCCTCTAGCCTATACACTGAGCAACCCTCGGACCTAACATTAGCAAACCTTTGACATTTGTCGCATTTCTGTACATAAGACTCCGCATCCTTTCGTAGGGTTGGCCAGTAGTAGCCGTGGAAGAGGATCCTGTCTGATAAGGACCTTGCGCCTGGGTGGCCCCCGCATACTCCCTCATGGACTTCGGCGAGGAGGTCTTCTACTGTCTCTGGTCGGACACATCTGAGCAACGGCTTGGTGAACGACCTTCGTATAGTATTCCAGAATCACCGTGTAACGAGTGCTCTCTGCTTATGAGTTGGGCCAGTCTCTTTCTTCGTGTAATGTGCCGTGCTCGATATAATCAGTATGTCGTCTATCCGGATCTTTCGTCGAGTTGATGGGCATGGCTTCCTCCTTATCGACTGATGGTGAATCGAGGGTTTCCAACCATACGTCTTGGGGAAGGTCGCTAATATCTGACGATGCGATTTTGGATAGGTGGTCGGCTCGCGTATTTTCGCCGTCTACCCTTTAGTTCCCGTATTCAAAATTTTCCAGCGGGTGTTTTGCTAGATCGATATTTTGCCAATGTGGGGTGATTAGCCCCGTACTCCCCGAAATTTGTTTCACGACGAGCCGAGTCGAAAATGACAACATGGGAAGCCCCAGGCCTTGCGAGCTCGAGGCCGGCGATCAGGGCTTCATATTCTGCTTGATTGTTGGAGGCCGGGAACTTGAACCGAAGGGCCTTGCTGAATTCTCCTCTATCTGGGGAATGTAGGGATAGGCCTGCGCCGCTGCCTGTCTTGCCAGCTGATCCGTCAACATAAAGTGTCCAATGGAGCAGGGGGCGAGGCTTTGGCGAGCTGGCTGTGCTACTCTTCCTGGGTGGGTTGGGAGGGCTTGCTAGCTCGTCCGGGTTTTGATCTTGTTTGACGAATGACGTTTCAGCAATGAAGTCTGCGAGTACTTGCGCCTTAACTGCCTTGCGCTGTTCGTATGTGATGTCGAATCCCGAGAGCTCGACGACCATTTTATCATTCTTCCGCCATGTCGGCTTGTGAAGTATCGTGAGTGGGAGGTCGGTGTAAACCGTCAAGGCATGAGCTGGAAGTATTGGGCGAGCTTTCTTCTTTGCTATGATTAAGGCTAACACTACTTTCTCCACGTTCAAGTACCGGTTTCCACATCCGTGAGTGCATGGGAGACGTAGTATATTGGCCTTCGAACGCCTTCTATTTCACTTAGTAGGATTGTGCGCAGTGTGTCAGGCGGCGAGGTAGATGTACGGGCGTTCTCCTGGTACCGGCCGGTCAATAACGGTGGGCTGCCCAAGTAAGATTTTAGCTCGGCGAAGGCCTTGTCGCAATCTTCATTCCAGGCGAATTTCTTGCTTCCTCGCAACGTTTTGAAGAATGGAAGGCTTTTTTCTGCTGATTTCGCTATAAATCTCCCCAGTGCGGTGATCCTCCCGTTTAATCGTTGCACCTCTTTTATCGAGCTGGGCGCTTTCATGTCTATCAGGGCTTGAATTTTTTCCGGGTTGGCCTCTATCCCTTTTTCGTTCACCATGTACCCCAAGAATTTACCTGCCCTTACTCCGAAGGCACACTTGGCTGGATTGAGCTTCATCTTGTTTTTTCTGAGATTTGAGAAAGTCTCGTTCAGGTCGTCCACGTGGTTTTCCTGCTTTGTCTTGATGACCATGTTGTCGATGTAGGCTTCTACGTTTCTGCCGAGCTGGTCTCCAAAGACTTTGTTTACCATCCGTTGATAGGTAGCCCCTGCGTTTTTGAGCCCGAAGGGCATCATCTTGTAGCAAATGGCTCCCGCCGCTCTAAGGCCGTTAGTTTCGGTCCGCTAACCACATGCATATCCGATGGTACCACAGTATGCGTCAATGAAGAGTATTTTGTGGCCGGAGATTGCATCTACGAGCTGGTCTATTCTGGGTAGTGGGTACCAGTCTTTTGGGCAGGCTTTGTTTAAGTCAGTGAAGTCGACGCACATCCTCCATTTTCCATTGGTCTTCTTGACCATTACGACGTTGGCAATCCAGGTTGGATAAAAGATCTCCTCGATGATACCTGCCTTTAGCAGCTTGTCGACCTCTTCTTTGATTGCTGCCTGCTTTTCTGGAGAGAACATTCTAGGTCGCTGCTGTATTGGGGTTATTGTTGGGTCGACATTCAGCTTATGCACAGCGACCTCCTCGCTAATTCCTTCCATGTCTTCTGTCTTCCATGCGAATACGTCCTTGTTCTCCCTGAGGAATGTGATTATTGCTTCCCTTTCCTCTTTATCAATTTCCAGCCCGACCTTGACTTTTTGCTCAGGGTAGTCGAAGTTGATGATTACCTCATCGAGGTCTTCTTGGGGCTGTATTTCTGGTTGATCTCTCGGATCCAAGCTTTCTACTGTGACGACCTTTGGTGGCCTCCTAGAATCTCGATTGGTGACCTGGCATGAGTCGGCCTGTTCGACGGCTGGAGGGGATATGTCGGGCAAGTCATCCTCCGGGATTTCCTCAGGGTTCGATGCGAGCTCAGCATGGGGCAGGGCGGCGAGCTCGACTTGAGGGAAGTCGGCGAGCTCGGCTTGGTGAGGGCAGGTGAGCTCGGCTTGTGGAGAATCAGCGAGCCCTGCTTGAGAGAAATCGTGGAGCTCGACATCCGTGTTGATCATGTCGTTCATGTTGGCTTCTGTGTGCGGGCTGGGATGGCCAGTCCGCAATAATTGCTATGCCTGCTCGTTAGGGGTGTTTGGCTCCGAGCACTCCTTGATTATGACGGACTTCAGTCACTTGTCATTGAGGATCTTTGGGGGAGCCTCTTTATGTTCTGCAATCATTTTTCATTTTCCTTTGAGCCGAGCTTCCTCGGCCTTCCTTTCTTCTAGCAAATGATTCAGAGTGCTTCTGGGATCATTCTTTACCTCTCCGACCCCACTGTCAGTTCGGAATTTGATTTTTTGATGAGCTGGAGAGATCACCATTTCGAATTTTATCTGGGTTGGAAGTCCCAGAATAGCGTTGTATGGAGAGGGGATATCGAGGACCAGGAAAGTGATGACCTCGGTGCGGGAGTTGTCTTTGGTACCGAGGACTACGTTGAGGTCGACCGTGCCCTTGACAGCGACCTTGTGTCCGGTGAAACCTTCTAGCTTGATTCCACTCGGAGTTAGATGCGAGCTTCCTAGCCCGATTGCTTGGAAGCATTTATAAAATAATATGTCCT
The DNA here is from genome assembly GCA_016624345.1 of Platycodon grandiflorus. Classification (NCBI taxonomy): domain Eukaryota; kingdom Viridiplantae; phylum Streptophyta; class Magnoliopsida; order Asterales; family Campanulaceae; genus Platycodon; species Platycodon grandiflorus. The sequence continues at coordinate 51,327,993 of CM028361.1, read as the reverse complement.
TCCCTGCCCCGTGTCGATGAGTACTCTTTTCACTCGCCCTCCAATCTTTGCTTCGATGGTTAGGGCATGTCCCCCACGGGGTTAGTGGTCGGCTCATTGGATAGGAATGTTATCCCTTTTCCCCCAAACGGCCGGCGGGTGACGTATGGTTGAGGCCGTTTATTGTGTTTTTATTTTGGTGATGCTCGCCCATTCCTCTGTAATTGTGTTGACCAGACTTCGTCCTCCTCGGTATTAACCCTGGGCCTCCCTAGGCCGATCTCGTGAGTCCTCCCCGCTCGTACCTTTTGAGTTCACCTCTCAATCGCCTTCGTATCTCTTTTAGTTGTATGCACTCCTCCGTTGTGTGGCCGATGCCGTTGTGGTAGGCACATCTTTTATCGTGGTTGCGAGGTGTGTAGCTTCTTTGAGTGGTGGAGGTCGGACAATCTTATTTTCTGGAGAAGTACGTTCATGATTTGCTCTCGCTTGTGTTCAAGGGGTGTAAAATTCTTCTTTTCTACCCCATTTATTCTTCCCCGTACCTTTTCCATGCCCGTAGTTGCTTCCTTCCTTCTGTTCACCGGCCTTTTCTTCTTTCTTTTGTTTCTGCGTTCCAGAGGGTTTTTGCTCTTCCCTCTCTTGGTCTGCCAAGGTTTTTTCGACGTTCCCAATATTTTGTGCGGCCGTGTACATTTCCGCACTGGTGGTGGGTGGTCGCATGCCAATTTCGGACAGGAGCTTGGCAGATCGACATCCGGCTTGGAAGAAAGCCATTATTGTTTTGTCAGGGACGTTCAACAATTTTTCGGCAACATTCTTGAATCTTTCGAGATAGCTCTCCAATGACTCGCTGGGTCGCTGTTTGATACCGCATAGGTCAGATTCCTTCTTAGGGAGGTCGCCTGCCGACGAGTACTTCTTCAAAAAGGCCTTCTTCAGGTCGTGCCAATCTCTGATAGAACCCTCTTCTAGCTCCTCGAACCAATTCAGGACGACCTCTTCAAACGTGCTGACAAACACTACGCACCAGAGATCCAAATCTCTAGTGCATACTCCCATTTTTGCTTCAAAGCTTGACACGTGGCTTCGAGCATTTGTGGTTCCAGCGTAACTTTTCAAAGATGGCAGCTTCAGGCGATGATTTGGAGGAGTATTCCGGATTCTCCTACAAAAGGCTGCCGTTACACTTCCTGAAGGCTTCCATTCTTTCCCTCTTTCAAGAGCCTCCAATCGTTCCTTCATTTTCTGTAGCACCTCGTCCTCCCGGTCGCTCTTGCCCGCCTCTTAGATCGGCGGTCATGGTCGTCGATCCTGGAATATTTGTGCGAGGTTGCTCGTCGCCGAGGTATGTGTTGGATAGATTTGCGTTTGGAGCGATGGCTATGGCTCTCCTGTTGTCGTCAAAATCGTTCTTCATTATCCTCCATTCGGCGGGACCTGTAAGACTTTGCCGGGCTAGGGCTTCTAGCTCGTCCATCCATCCTTGAGTGGATGCTACCTCTAGGTCGCTCCCTGTCTGGGGTGCCTAGTCGGTCCTTGGAGCCAAGTGTTTGATGTGCTACTGCTCGTCGGGGCTGGCTTTTATCGCTGTGTCTAGGAGCGTCGTCCCTTGCCTCCCCCTGATGACTGTCAGCCCGCAGACTCCTGTGCTTACTCCCTTCAGGTCGAACATTGTGGTGTCTGTCATGGGATAGATGTAAGCTCGGCTCTAGCTGGGTCGTCTGGGCGGCTAGCTTGCGGGATAGCTCGTATTCACGTTTTTCTAGTTCTCTCTGCCTCTCCAAGAAAACTCTCTCTTTCCGTATCTCCTCTAATTCGGCGAGATCGATTTCTTGTTAAGTAGGAGGCATCCTGCCATCCATTATGATAAGATCATCCTTGTCTCCTGGGCCTTCGCCATCGGAGGAAGGTGGGGTGGGTGCCTGGCCATTACGAGCTGTTAAGTTTGGGCTTTTGGTTGTTGCTTGTGCTGCCTTCTTTCCCAAGGCTTTCCTTCTCATTGCTCTGGCCAGTTTTTGAGCCCGTGTGTTTTGGTGAAGCGGAAGCCCTGATGAAGGTATCACTGGTGACTCCTTGTCAGGCTGTCCAGGAGAGTTGCCAGCAAGCGGAGCGGCGGAGGGTATGCCTGGGGTTGTTGCGGGAGCGGCAGATTTAGAGACTTGCTTAGAAGATGCCATGCTTGATCACAAAAAAGAGGTCCCGGCAACGGAACCAAACTGATCACGCCAAAAAAGGATTGGGTGTCGTGTCTGGTCCACGTGTGTAGTCTAGGTAGGATTCCTACGACGCGGGTGGATTGACCGTGAAGGTTGCCTGTAAACCTGTAATTAAACGAAGAACACCGTTAGGGGCGCCGGGTGGTCCCAGCGATAACCCTCCGGCGTGAGAATTAGCTATGCTGTGTAGGTGTGATAAAGCCGAGACGATATAGAAGCAAGTCTGCTCGCACGTACCTTATGAGGTCTGTGAGGGTGCTATTTATAGGGATGTGACCTCAATCCTTATCGATTGGATTAGGAGTAATTTCCGTTTCTTAAGGGTCACGTTACCTTATACATAGAGGAATGAGATGCGAGAAGGGTTATACCAGACTCTTCTTCAAGCAAGTGTGTTTCTTTATAGGTCTCGATGTTTTCACCGAGCGAGAGAACCTGGTAGAGGTCGACCGGCTTGCACCAGTCGCTCTATGAAACCGAGGTGGCCCGGGATCTGTCAGTCGCCCGTTTCAACGAGGTCGCCCAGGATGTTTCCCTGTGTCGCTCAATCGGACCCTCGTGCCATCGTGAGGTATACCGAGGTGAAGAGATCTGCCGAGGACCGGATACCTCGATCGTTTATCCTGGCTGAACTTGCGGGCTTTGTTGATGAATGCGGTCTCTTTCTCTCGAACTAGACGATTCTGGCGAGCTTAAATGCCTCCTGGCTATCGACCTGGAACCCCATGGTCGCGTGACAGCCATGTGATGACCACGTGCAAGGTGGAGATACACTGAGGGTGTTTCACTGTGTAATGCCTTCTCCTGGCCAAGAGTTTCACAATGGCGAAGTCGGATCGTGATTCCTGTATCGAATGGCGAAGTTGTGCCACTTTCTCTCTCAAGAATTCTCCTCTCTCTCTCTCTCTCTCTAAAGTCTAAGGAAGAAGGAGATGAAATGAGGTTGTATTGTGAGTCTCCAAGGGTCCTAGGGAGACTTAAGATGCTTGGTCAAGTGGTCAAGGGTCGGATTTGATCATAGCCCTTGGATTAGAGTCAACAAGTCAAACATAAAAATTTAGCAAAAGCGCCACAGCGCGGCTAGGCATGGGAGGCGCGCTAAGGCGGGTTGTTGCGCTAGGGCTCGGCTCGGCTGAATTTTGGTCTCGATTTGTGCAATCTTCGGCAGGCTAGGGCGCGGCCATTGTGCGCTAGGGCGCGCTGAGCTTTCTTAAAGGTGTTCAAAATGTCCCCTAAGTGTTCCCAATTGATTCTAAGATGATCCCAACCTCAAACCAAGTCAAGATACACCTAAAACTCAACCGAATCGTCTCAAAATAGTACATGAATGATAGAGAACCCAAATCTCAACTAAACACGAGGCTAACACACGCGCAACAACACTCAAATTAACTCGGCATACGAGTTAACAACAAGATCGACATGCTTGTCAGTCATAAGGGAGTCTCGACCAACAAAAGGTCAAACAATTATAAGGGTTACGTACGATGTATACAAATGCTAATCGATGCCAAGAATGGTTTCGAATAAATACGAAAACTGGGTACAACTCACCATGAGTTAAACGCGCGTCAAATGCGACTCTCGACCTAACACGTCACGCTTAAGAAGCATGACACCTTACTCTCCGAGGTTTTAAGGTCAATATTGAGAGATTTAAATCGAATTAGGAAGGAAGTTGGGTCGGGGTATTACAGGGAGAATGCACAAAAGGAACCTACAATTCTGGAAAGACTCCCAGCAGAACAACCTCCTTGTAAACCTTATGTGCCTCCTATCCCGTTTCCTGGTAGATTGATAAAACATAAGATGGATAAACAATTCAAGGAAATCTATGAGATGTTTTCTAAAGTCGACATAAATCTTCCCTTGTTGAATGTGATTAGAAACATTCCATCTTATGCAAAAATTTTCAAAGATCTTAATACCAGGAAGCACAAGTTTGGGAATAATAAGAAAGTACTTGTTTCTGAGAATGTTAGTGCCGTCCTTCAGCAGAACCTCCCACCTAAACTGAAAGATCCCGGTAGCTTCAACATCCAAATTTCCTTGGGGGATTCGAAAAAGGTGAAGGCAATGTTGGATTTAGGTGCTAGCATTAATTTAATGCCTTATTCTGTTTATGAGCAATTGGGTTTGGGAGAACTAAAACCCACCACAATGACCTTGCAATTAGCCGATCGTCGTGAAACATCCTATGGGTATTGTGGAGGACATTTTAGTTCGATTGACAAATTGATTTTACCCGTAGACTTTGTTGTCTTAGAGATGGAAAAACAAAGTTAGCGCTAATCAAGAAGTGCCCATTCTCCTTGGGCGACCCTTCATGGCTACTACTAACACGGTTATCCATGTGAAAAATGGTAAATTGTCCATGTCTATTATGGATGAAACTGTTGAGATCTCTGTGTTTAATGTATGAAAATGCCTGATGATAAGAATGAATGTTTCTTAGTTGATAAGTTAGAATCTACAATCTCTGAGAATTTGGAGAATGAGCGTATTTGTGATGAAATTGAGGCTTTGTTGAATGGTGGTGAGAACAGGGATAATGAGGAAGTCCGTGAAATCAAAGCTGTCTTCGATGAGACAGAAGAGAAAATTCCTAGTGACTCTCCTTTTCACCCCCTAGGGCATGTCAACGAAAAATTTGTACCATCTGTGGTGCCCCCACCTAAGTTAGAATTGAAACAATAGCCCGAGACAGTCAAATATGTTTCTTTCTGGGAGGAAGACACTTTGCCTATGATTGTTTCCGCTGATTTGACTAGCAAGCAAGAAGAGCAGTCGCTGAGTGTGTTGAGGGCACATGGGGAAGCAATAGGTTGGACTTTCGACAGCTTGATTCATCTCGAAGAAGGTGTCAAGCCTTCTAGAGAGCACCAGAGAAAACTCAATTCTCACATGGAGGATGTGGTGAGAGCCGAAGTGCTCAAACTTTTAGATGTGGGTACCATTTACCCGATTTCTGATAGTAAGTGGGTCAATGGGCACCGTGTGAAGCCGTACGATGAAGGGTTCTCGATTATGGAAACGATTGAGACAACAGATTTGTGGGATCCCTAGTTTTTGTTGCTTCAATCCGCGTCGAACCAACTACGTTAAACAAGTGCGTTTGTTGGGAGGCAACCCAACTAGGTAGCATTTATTTATTTTTTAAATTTTTTTTTTTTTTTTGCTTTTGTAGGTTAATTTAGTGGCTTCAATTCACAAACCTTTTGCATGTTTTTTTTTTTCCCGATATGAGCTTTGAGGACATTGCATGTTTTAAAGTTTGGGGGTAGAAGTTAGTTAGTGTTGTATTTATATGTTTTGAGTTTGAGTCACTCTTTAGAGTCTCCTTGAGTTTGTGGGTTTATAGGGGAGTGTTTATAGTGTCACCCTCCAAAAAGATTTTATTTTATTTTTAATTTTATTTATTTATTTATTATTATTATTTTATTTTTTTTGTAATTTAGTGTTTCTAAAATTTAATTTTTGGCTATAGTGTTATTGTTGTGTAATTTAGAATGCAGGCGGGCCTGGACTAAAATGAAAAGGGGAGCAATCTAAAGGGGGCTGAGTGCAATAAAAAAACATCGCGATCGCTTCAAAACCAGAAAGTTGGGACTAAACTAAGCGATCGCTCCTTGTGTGATCGCTTTAAATCCAGAAAGTTGAGCAGTTAAAAAAAAAAGAAAAGTGAAAAGAGAAACAAAAAGTAAGAAAGACAGAGAAAGTCCCAAGCCATACTCCCTCTCCACGCCGTACATTCTCTCTCTCCCACGGTTTCCGACGCCGTGCTCCTTCCTCCGGCCAGCTCCTTCATTAAACCAGGCCGCAACAGTCCCAGCCCGTCGATAGTCCGTACAAGCTCTCTCTCACCATCTTCATCTCTTGCCAGAGACTCCATTAATTCCAGCCAAGCGCGCTTCTGTTCCCTCTCCCTCCCCGCACGCACATCAACAGCTCAGCGTCGGTCCCGCTGAAGTCTAAATAGGGCTATCATGCCTCTTGATCTATATTGTTATTCACACATTGGGGACAATGCGTAATTTAAGTTTGGGGGTGGGGATATAGTCTCATGCTTGCAAAATTTGGGAGTAGTTGTTTTCTGAAGATTCTTGTAGTTAGTAGCTTTATTTTTTTTTTCCTTCTTTCTAGTAGTTTGTTTAGTTTGTTTTCGTTTAAAAAAATTTTAATGTCAAAATTTTGAGCGAGTTTTTAGTGTAGGCGTGGTTACCATTGCCAATGATGATAATTTGTTTGGTATATGACATTTTGCTAACGAGCGATACATATTGTACTTGTCTATATGCTAAAACTTGATCTAGTTGATGGAACTTTGAATCTCCAATCTTTGAGCACTTTATGTCATGAATTGATTTGTTGGGAGATTTGAATGACTTTATAGAGTTATATAGTGCACATATCATTCCCTAGAGCCTTTGATATTGAAGAATTTTTTTTTGAGTATTCATGAAATCTTTAAACTGTTCTTACTCCTTGAAGTTAGGCCTAAACAGAGTTTAAGAAATCCGAAAAAAAAAGGAGATATATCTTTGTGAAGACGTAGTTTAGCTTCGTAGCCTTTTTAACTCGAGTTAGTAAGCTCGTAGGGGTGTTTCTAAACCTAATGCCTTAAATCCGTATGGTTTGAGAGTCATTAGCCTAATACTCGTTACATGGGTTAATTAGAAAGCTTAAGGGAGCTAAACATTGCACATCCACAAGTTTGTTCTCGGAAAAAAAATTGCAGAAAAAAAGGAAAGAAAAGAAGAAAAAAAAAGTGAATTTTTTTTTTTTCGGTATTGCTACTTATGTTTGTAGTAATGGAAAGGAGTAATTACTAGTTTTTATGTTTCATGAAATATACTTTGATATATATATATATATATATATATATATATATGCAAAGGTTAATAATTGTTATTTTTAGGGAATGTATGAGGTACTTGGCTCTATAAGGGATTTCAATTCTTGAAACTATTGAGTAATGGCGCACACACACATGGAGATTTAAAGTGAGATTGACGATGATTAAGTGGAAGTTTAGACTTGTGGCTATGTGTTGTTATTTGCTTAGTTTTGTTAATCTTACTCGAGGCATTATGTAGTGCCATGCGGAAGCTCGACTCGTGAAAAGAAAAAGTTTTGCTTTTGTTTTGTATAATATGGTTTGTGTTTTTATTTGTTTTTCTTGTTTTACTCGAGGATGAGCAAAAGTCTAATTTTGGGGTATTTGATGAATGAGTATTTTACTCATTTATTGTGTATTTATCCGGCTTAGATTTAGCTAATTCTCGAGATTTTTGTTATCTAATATTGTGTTTTAGTGTTGTTTTATAGTTTCAGGGGTTTAAGGGATCAAACTTGCAAAGTTGGATGGCTTTTGAAGTGATTTCGAAGATTTTGTTACACTCCGTTAGGAATCATAATGGAAAAGGACTGTTTTGCAAAAGAAAAGTTAACGGAATGTGTACTTTTGATAGATGGCTCAAGTTTCTAGATGAATTAATGAGGATGAAAGTCAACTCAAGACATCCCAAGTCCAATGAAGTTAATTCAAGTCAGCTCATGTCGAAGAAAGTAAAGAAAAAGCCAAAAATGTCAATTTTGGGGTGTAAAGTGCAAATTGTAGAAAGCTGAAGGCAGAAAGTTAAAAATCTGATTATTCTCAATTTATCGGCTGCATGTTTTCTTTTGGGAAGTGTGCAGCAGCCTTGGGGTTTTTTCTACGTTTTAATGTATTGTACCCCTTTTCCATGGTGGTTGTACATTATTAGGTTATAAATATATCCCTTTTAGGTTAGAATTTGGAGAGTCGTCTTGTATAATTTTTCTTTGTCTATGAAGAAGGTTAATTCAAGAATGGTTCAAGTTTTTGTACTATTAATTATTATGAGCTAAATTCATCTTTCTAGGGATTGGAGGTAAATTGTATCAAATTCTTATGCTCTAATTTTATTTATTATTCATTCAACATCTTGTGTTTCAATGGAGCATTAAAATTGAATCTCTTCGGTATTTATACGTGAAGGTATATTTTACCGTTTTGATTATTTGAGTATAGTGAATTGTACGACTGAATACATAAGCTATATGTGTGCCATCTCCATTGTTACTTAAATTCTATTGATTCATGACCATGCTAAGATAGAATTTAGGTGTTTTAATCTTTGTGTGCTTAAAGGATTCTCGAATTGTTATATGGACGGACCAAGAAAGTATAACAATTTGAGAATACTAAGATTGCAAACCGTGACCCAAGCATCCCAATCTTTATTCATGTGATTACCCTTGATGTTGATTAATACATTATTTGCATGAGCATAAGAAGGCGATACAATTGAAATCCAATTCCTAGATTCTTTCCATATTTAGTAAACTTTTTATTTACGTGCTTTGATAATTTAGTTGATTAATTAGGTGATAAATTAGTTTAATTTTTGTCGTAGTTTTAAAGAAATCAACAAAAACCCCTTGTCTTTTATTTTCGTTCTTTAAGTTGCTAGTTTACAAAGTCAATCATTCTCTTGTCTCGTGGTTCGACCCTTGTCTTTGCGCAACTATACTCCGGTATTCTCGCACTTGCGAGGTAAAATTTCATTCATCATGTATCGTAAAACTAATAAAACATACAACTGTAAATTAATTTCAGACAACCCTAATGTGAAGGTGCTCTGATACCACTTGAAGGAATGGAATTAATGAATGCTAAAATCCATAGATCTTAACCCTCACGTGGGAATTACGCGAAACAACAAACTTGATACGAAGCGCACTGAATCCATGAGAGCGATTGTGCTTCGAGTTATGTGTCTTCCAATTGTAGCGTAGTATCTTTAGGCTTTCTTTGCTAATGGGACGGCAGAAGAAAAGATTGTAACCCTGCGCTCAATTGGGGACCATAACCTTTATAACCCGTTTGACCTAATTGTCACCCCATTATAAGTTGACAATTAGCTCCCTTTAGGTCTCTACACATATTCAATAAAACCCCATACTTATTAGAAGATGACTTAGGCCCATTTAGCTTAGCGATCACTTCAATTAGACCTATTAACTTTAAATAACATGAAATATACGATCAAGCCGCAGTACATACACGTCTGTATGCCCAAATGCACATATTAACCATATACACATATATATAAGTCCATAAAATTCTAACATGTGATTGCCAATGCTGTGACACCCTAGTTCTCTTAAATTGTATTACTTGCATATTTTATGTTTTAATAGCATGAATAGAAATGCCATGTTAGTATAATTAATTGTGGTTTGATAACTACTAAGTGTTTTAGCTTTGTTTACTTGTGTTGTTAATGCATTAGCAAGGTATGAATACTTGTGATTTCTCTTAAGTTTGAAGTAATTGTTGTTAGCATTGCTACATGTTATATAGAATGAGTTTTGATTGTGTTTCTAGCATGATTTGAAGTTAGTATCACTTTGGGGTGACTTAGGTACATTGTGGTATCATTTTAAAGTGCTTAGAAGTCATTTTTACTCGAACTGGACCTATGCACGCCTGATGCGAGCTTGGCAAAATCACAACCTTTCTGGATTTCATGCGGACGCATGAAGCGCCCGCATAGGACCCTATGCGACCGCATGAGGCCAAGTCTTTCCCACGCATCAACATTCTGGATTGTAAGCGGCCGCGCGAGGCGACGGCATGGAACCTATGCGACCGCATGGTGCGGCCGCATAGCGTCGAATTCAGCTTAATTTGTTGACTGAATTTTAAGTGATGTTGACCCTCCCTTGTTGATCCAATGGCTGAGATTGAAGCCTGGTTTGACTTGTTGACCTATATATATACTCTTTATCCTTGTGAGAGACATAAGACATTTTTATTTTCTCTCCAAGGTCTTCCATGGTAGCTTAGAGGTGAAGTGTGGGAGACAATAGTGTAATTGGTGTGTGTGCATTATATCTCCATATCCAACCACTCAAACTTACATGCAAAACCAAAATTGTGTTGCTTGGGACTAGAGAAACAACTTGGAAGGTTTTGATTCTCCTTTTGTTGGTTTGAATTGTGTGTTTGAGGTAAGCACCCAATCCCTTATTTTGTATGCTCAATATCAAGTATGCCCCCTTCATTATAGTCTTAGTTTACATGTTTAAGAAGACATGCATCATGTTAACAACTTGAAATTCCTTGAGTTAATTTTCTGTAAATTTTGGGTTAATGACTCATAATTGATAATTTGGACTTGTGTCATGTATGAATAATGTTCTAAGATGAACTTGGAATAACTTTTGTTCTTGGACTTGTTGTAATTCATAACTTCAAAAATGATGAACATGTTAAGGTTCACAAATTAGGAACTTGGATCTTGATGGACTAAAAGTCATAAATGACTTAATAGTCTAATTGTATATGAATCGAGAACATAGAAAAGAGCCATGAATTGCATATAGCATTCATTCACTACTTAGGAATATTTTAGTAATAACTCAACGGAGTTGCTTTAGAGAGTCATTGAACAATACCGACTCTACGAATAAATCCCTACGACGTTTAGAGTTCAATTGAATTGTATATTGATTCTTGGGAATTCTTGACATAATTGATCTATGCTTGACTGGTATATCGTAGAGTAACATGCTTACTTGATTGGACGAGTCGCTCTTGTCGACCTCGTTCCATTACTTGATTTATTACGTGAGTAAACATCTACTTGACTCGGACGAATTCGCTCTTGTCGAACTCGCTCCTTACTTGATTTGTATGACAAGTAAATACCTACTTGACATACCATTAGTCCAGCTGGCATTACGTGAATTGTCTCGATGGTTAACGATGCATCATAGTCATGAATCGTGAGATTCATGGTGGTGATGGGTCGCCACACCATAACTCGCACACACCCTTCACTACTAATCACAGTGGAGAAGAGTACCTTGTCGTAACCAAAGGGCGCTTGGAATAATACTAATCGTGGTCGATGTATCATACACATGCATCCGACAAATACAATCGTGATAACCTTGTCTATTTCAGGGACTACGAAGCGGCACCAGTTCTATAACATATCCTTATCCTATGTGATTTAATTAAGCACTTATGTGAAAACAATGTGCATCGCGACATGAGAACTACGTGCTAACATGATCTTGTTTGATACGTGCAATGTATGCCTTGCATTATATCTTGTCATGCATATTGGTGGCTTACAAAGTCTTTATGACTTACCCCCTCCCTTTTACTGTTTTAGATCCTAGTCATCCAGGACCGTCTCATCGAGGTTGATCGTCTACTCGTGCTCGTGATTGTTCGTCTAGAGGTGGTAGCATGGACTTTTGGTTTCTCTTTTGCAAGGATGTTGGGTTAAGAAAGTCATTTAGACTTTGCTTGGGAATGTTTAATCGTAGTAACTTGTACTTGTTGTAGACTAGATTAATAGTACTACTTATGTTTCTAGTTAGTTGTTGGCACTTATTGGCCGTGCCTTGCTTGCTTGTATTTGGTTCACTTGTTAAGACTTCCGCTGAGCATTCCTTTAGCTCTTGATTATTCATGTGGTTTCTCCGGCGTATTTAGCCGTCGAGGTGTTCATTATTATCATGATTTGTTAGTGTTGGGTTCCGGTTGTAAATTCGCCGATGACTTGGTTTACTTGCTATCAATTGTTATATCAGGTTTTAAAGTTTTAAATTATTCCGGCCTTTTAGTGCCGAGTTCTACCAAGTGTCCTAATGTTGCGTCACGTCAGTTTTGATAATTGAGTCCTTGCATGATTGTAGTCCTTATTTGGACGGCACGACCCGCGTTCCCTTCTCGGGGTCGGGGTTAGGTCGTCACAGTTGGTATCAGAGCTTTATAGGTTAGTTGTCGGCCAGGATAGGTTCCATGGCCTAGTTGGGTTAGTTCTTGTGTGTTATTCTAATGTCGAGTGATTTTTTATAGGTGTTTCATGGTGCGTCCTAGACCAGGGGCTAGTAGTAGTGGAGCTGCCATAGGTCGAGGTAGAGGCAGGCCTAGGAGGGTTCCTGTTGAACCAGAGGCTAGAGCTCCGGATGAACTTGAAGTTGAGGTACCCCCACCTCAGAATCAGGGTGACGAGAATGCCCGTATGGCGGGCTTGTTTCGTAGGATGATGACTGTTATAACCGAGTTGGCACAAGAGGGTCAAGCGGGAGGTGTACCACCCCCACCACCACCATCAGAACCAGAGGCGAGAGTTTCACCACCTCGTAATGAAGTACCACCAGAACCTAGAGCTAGAAACAATGCTACCTTGGAGAGGTTCTTGAAGATGAAACCTCCATCGTTCGAAGGAGAGTCAGATGCTAGTAAAGCAGAGTTATGGCTAGAGGACTTGGAGAAAATCTTTGCAGCTCTAGACTGCACGGAGGAAGAAAAAGTTGTCTTAGCTGTGTATAAGCTGAGAGGGGCCGCGAATCATTGGTGGAGAGTGTTGTTGGCAAGTTGGGAACTTAACCGGGTTCCAAGGATTTGGTCTAATTTCGAGAGGGAGTTCAAGGCTTCCTATGTACCGTTAGTAGTAAGGAGAAAGAGGGAGAAAGAGTTCCAGGATCTAGAACAGGGTTCTATGACAGTGGCCCAGTATTCAGCCAAGTTCACCGAACTGTCTCATTATTGTGCGCATCTAGTACCAGATGAGCCCCTAAGGGTACTCAAGTTCGTTAAGAGTCTGAAGACCGAGTATAGAAGGCAGCTCTTGTCATTGCAGTTGACAGACTATAGGGGTGCAGTTGATCGCGCCTATGAGATCGAGAGAGACATAGAGGAGCACAGGCAGAAGCCTGCTGTGCAGTCCTCGCATCAGCAATCATCGCAACAGTCATCTCAAGTGACCTCGCAGCATTCTGGAAGGGGTCAGTTTTTGGGTAATCGGTCTGGTCATCAAGGCAACCGTCGTAACGGTGGTCAGTCTAGGCAGCAGTCAGATGGACAGCCTAGGTATACCTCCGATAGTCGTGATAATCGTGCCCCAGCTTCGCAAGGGCAGCAAGGCCAGCGGAGTGAGCCTGTTAAGTGTTCCTTTTGTCACAAACCGGGGCATTCGTATAATGATTGTAGGAACAGACTTGGGCAGTGTCTGGGTTGTGGAGATACAAATCACCGAGTGAAAGATTGTCCTAAGTTTAAGACTACTCACCCGTGGGTTCCGTTTAGCGGCGGGCACCAAGAGGGATAGTGATGGGCGTCCTAAGGCGCAAGCTCGTGTATTTGCACTTGATCGTGGTGTTCCGAGTCGACCTCGCTTATTGGAGGTATTCTCTCGCCTTCGGCCATAGGGCTCGAGTTCTTATAGATCTGGGGTCTTCTCATTCCTATGTTGCATCGCATTTCATTGAGCATTTGTGCGTGTTACCTTCTCAGTTGCCTTATGTGCTTGAAGTGTCTACACCGTTGGGTGATCAATTGTTGGCGTCAGAGGTTTATAAGACTTGTGATGTGCTTGTATGTGATCGGGTCTTGCATGCGGATCTGGTAGTTTTGCCTATTCGGGATTTTGATTTGATCTTGGGTATGGATTGGTTGTGTAATTATCATGCTCTAGTTGATTGTCGTCGTAAAAGAGTTACTTTTGCCATGCCCGGTATTCCAGAGTTTGTGTTTACGGGTGATCATGCCATGAATAGTATACATATTATTTCTGCTTTGCGGGCTAGAAACTTCTATCTCGGGGGTGCACGGTATATTGCTTGTGTGCTTGATACTAGCATGTCTACTGTTAATATAGAAGATGTACCGGTAGTTAATGAATTTTCGGATGTCTTTTCGACCGATTATGCATTACCTCCCGACCGAGAGTTAGAGTTTTGCATTGAGCTATTGCCGGAACTTCACCAATTTCTAGAGCACCTTATAGGATGGCTCAAATGTCAGTTGAGAGAGAAAAGATCGTTGCGAAACTTCTTGATAAGGAGTTCATTAAACCGAGTGTGTCTCCGTGGGGTGCACCGGTGTTATTTGTGAAGAAGAAAGATGGTAGTTTACGGTTGTGCATTGACTATTGTCAATTAAATCAGGTTACTATTAAGAATAAGTACCCTTTACCTCACATTGATGATCTCTTCGATCAACTTCAGGGGTCCGTGGTGTATTCCAAGCTAGACTTGAGGAGTGGTTATCACCAGTTGAGAGTTCGGGCAGAGGATGTCCCAAAGACAGCTTTTCGGACACGTTATGGTCATTATGAGTTTGTGGTGATGCCGTTTGGGTTGACAAACGCGCCTGCAGTTTTCATGGATTTGATGAATCGGGTGTTCCATGATTATTTGAATTGCTTTGTTGTGGTTTTCATCGACGACATTTTAGTGTACTCAAAGTCGCGAGAGGAACATGCTAACCATTTGAGAGTGGTTCTTTCCCTATTACGAGAAAGGAAACTTTTTGCTAAATTTAATAAGTGTGCATTTTGGCTTGAACAAGTATCTTTGCTTGGGCACGTTGTTTCTAGTGAGGGTATTGCGGTGGATCCATCTAAAGTAGAGGCTGTTACTAAATGGAAGACTCCTAGAACGGTGACCGAAGTTCGTAGTTTCTTGGGCTTGGCAGGTTATTGCCGTAGGTTCATTGAGGGATTCTCCAAGATTGCTACTCCCATGACAAACTTGACTCAGAAAAAGTCTACTTTTATTTGGAGTGATAAGTGCGAGGCCATTTTTCAAGAGTTGAAGAGGAGATTGACTACAGCTCCTATTTTAGCATTGCCTAGTGGATGTGATAACTTTGTGATATATAGCGACGCTTCATTAGAAGGCTTGGGTTGCGTGCTTACTGCTTATGCAAAACGGGAAGGTTATTGCCTATGCTTCGAAGAAGTTGTCACCATATGAGCAGAATTACCCGACTCACGACCTTGAGTTGGCAGCAATTGTTTTCGCGCTTCACAAGTGGAAACATTACCTTTATGGAGCGAAGTTTGAAGTGTATACGGATCATAAGAGTTTGAAATACCTCTTCTCGCAGAAGGAGTTGAATATGAGACAGAGGTGTTGGATGGAGAAGCTTAAGGATCACAATTTTACTATTCTTTACCATCCAGGAAAAGCAAATGTTGTTGCGGATGCCTTGAGTAGGAAGGCTTTTATGTCTTGTATGATGATGAGGGAATGAAAGATGCTTGAGGATGTCCGGGAATGGAGTCCTATTGTAAGTAAGCGTAGTGTTCTCTTTGCTAATGTTCGTGCTACACCAGTTTTATTTGGGTTGATTAAGGAAGCTCAAGTTACTGATCCAGAATTGAGGAAGATTATCGATGGATTGGGAGAGAATGCTACACCAGGGTTCGCGATGAACAGTGATGGGATCTTGACATTTCAGAATAGGGTTTGCGTTCCTTCTTCCGATGGAGTTAAACGTATGGTCCTTGATGAGGCTCACAAAGCCAAGTATACGATACATCCGGGTAGTACTAAGATGTACCGTGACTTGAAGAGGCAATTTTGGTGAAACGGTATGAAGAAGGAGATAGCCGAGTATGTTTCTAGATGTTTGACGTGTCAGCAGGTTAAGGCGGAGCACCAGAGACCTGCCGGTCTACTTTAGCCACTTGAGATTCCGGAGTGGAAATGGGAACATATCACGATGGATTTTGTTACGGGATTTCCGCGTACTCGTAGAGGCTTCGATGCTATTTGGGTTATTGTTGATAGGTTAACGAAATCTTCTCATTTTATTCCTATTGCGATGACTTACGCTTTGAGTCATTGGCGGCATTGTACATCCAGAGATTATCGCTACATGGCGTTCCTGTTAGTATTGTGTCGGATAGAGATCCTAGATTCACCTCGAGATTTTGGCATTCATTACAGGAGGCCTTGGGTACAAAACTTAACTTGAGTACAGCTTTTCATCCCCAGTCAGATGGACAGTCTGAGAGATTGATACAGATATTAGAGGACATGCTTCGTGCTTGTGCCATGGATTTCAAGGGCAGTTGGGATTCACATCTACCGTTGGCAGAGTTTACATATAATAACAGTTACCAATCTAGCATCGAGATGGCTCCTTATGAGGCTTTGTATGGGCGTAAGTATCGTTCACCGATTTGCTAGGACGAAGTTGGTGAAGCAAAGTTATGGGGTTCCGAAATGGTACAACAATCGACCGCGGGTGTCAAGTTGATTAGAGAGAGATTGCGTACGGCTCAGAGTAGACAGAAAAGCTATGCGGATAACCGGAGACGCGATCTTGAGTTTCAAGTTGGGGATTTTGTGTTCTTGAAAATATCGCCGTGCCGTGGTACTAAGAGATTTGGTAAGAAAGGAAAACTTTCACCAAGGTATATTGGTCCGTTCGAAATTCTTGAGAGGGTTGGTTCTTTGGCTTACCGGATTGCATTGCCACCGTCTATTTCGGGTATTCATGATGTGTTTCACGTTTCTATGCTTCGCAAATATATGAAGGATGAATCACATGTTCTTGCCTATGAAGAGATTACCCTTGAACCCGATCTTTCCAATGTTGAGAAGCCGGTGAAGATTCTTGATACCAAAGAGCAAATCTTGAGGACTAAGAGGATACCATTAGTGAAAGTTTTGTGGAAAAATCATTTGATGGAAGAAGCCACTTGGGAAACTCAGAGTGAGATGCGTGAGAAGTATCCATACCTGTTTGATTAGATGGTAAGTGAATTTAGGGACTAAATTCCTTTAAGGAGGAGAGGATGTGACACCCTAGTTCTCTTAAATTGTATTACTTGCATATTTTATGTTTTATTAGCATGAATAGAAATGCCATGTTAGTATAATGAATTGTGGTTTGATAACTACTGAGTGTTTTAGCTTTGTTTACTTGTGTTGTTAATGCATTAGCAAGGTATGAATACTTGTGATTTCTCTTAAGTTTGAAGTAATTGTTGTTAGCATTGCTACATGTTATATAGAATGAGTTTTGATTGTGTTTCTAGCATGATTTGAAGTTAGTATCACTTTGGGGTGACTTGGGTACATTGTGGTATCATTTTGAAGTGCTTAGAAGTCATTTTTACGAACTGGACCTATGCATTGCGATGCGAGCTTGGCAAAATCACAACCTTTCTGGATTTCATGCGGACGCATGAAACGCCCGCATAGGACCCTATGCGACCGTATGAGGCCAAGTCTTTCCCACGCATCAACATTCTAGATTGTAAGCGGCCGCGCGAGGCGACCACATGGTGCGGCCGCATAGCGTCGAATTCAACTTAATTTGTTGACTGAATTTTAAGTGATGTTGACCCTCCCTTGTTGATCCAATGGCTGAGATTGAAGCCTGGTTTGACTTGTTGACCTATATATATACTCTTTATCCTTGTGAAAGACATAAGACATTTTCATTTTCTCTCCAAGGTCTTCCATGGTAGCTTAGAGGTGAAGTGTGGGAGACAATAGTGTAATTGGTGTGTGTGCATTATATCTCCATATCCAACCACTCAAACTTACATGCAAAACCAAAATTGTGTTGCTTGGGACTAGAGAAACAACTTGGAAGGTTTTGATTCTCCTTTTGTTAGTTTGAATTGTGTGTTTGAGGTAAGCACCCAATCCATTGTTTTGTATGCTCAATATCAAGTATGCTCCCTTCATGATAGTCTTAGTTTACATGTTTAAGAAGACATTCATCATGTTAACAACTTGAAATTCCTTGAGTTAATTTTCTGTAAATTTTGGGTTAATGACTCATAATTGATAATTTGGAATTGTGTCATGTATGAATAATGTTCTAAGATGAACTTGGAATAACTTTTGTTCTTGGACTTGTTATAATTCATAACTTCAAAAATGATGAACATGTTAAGGTTCACAAATTGGGAACTTGGATCTTGATGGACTAAAAGTCATAAATGACTTAATAGTCTAATTGTATATGAATCGAGAACATAGAAAAGAGCCATGAATTGCATATAGCATTCATTCGCTACTTAGGAATATTTTAGTAATAACTCAACGGAGTTGCTTTAGAGAGTCATTGAACAATACCGACTCTACGAATAAATCCCTACGACGTTTAGAGTTCAATTGAATTGTATATTGATTCTTGGGAATTCTTGACATAATTGATCTATGCTTGACTGGTATATCGTAGAGTAACATCCCTACCTGATTGGACGAGTCGCTCTTGTCGACCTCGTTCCATTACTTGATTTATTACTTGAGTAAACATCTACTTGACTCGGACGAGTTCGCTCTTGTCGAACTCGCTCGTTACTTGATTTGTATGACAAGTAAATACCTACATGACATACCATTAGTCCAGCTGGCATTACGTGAATTGTCTCGATGGTTAACGATGCATCATAGTCATGAATCGTGAGATTCATGGTGGTGATGGGTCGCCACACCATAACTCGCACACACCCTTCACTACTAATCACAGTGGAGAAGAGTACCTTGTCGTAACCAAAGGGCGCTTGGAATAATACTAATCGTGGTCGATGTATCATACACGTGCATCCGACAAATACAATCGTGATAACCTTGTCTATTTCAGGGACTACGAAGCGGCATCGGTTCTATAACATATCCTTATCCTATGTGATTTAATTAAGCACTTATGTGAAAACAATGTGCATCGCGACATGAGAACTACGTGCCAACATGATCTTGCTTGATACGTGCAATGTATGCCTTGCATTATATCCTGTCATGCATATTGGTGGCTTACAAAGTCTTTATGACTTACCCCCTCCCTTTTACTGTTTTAGATCCTAGTCATCCAGGACCGTCTCATCGAGGTTGATCGTCTACTCGTGCTCGTGATTGTTCATCTAAAGGTGGTAGCATGGACTTTTGGTTTCACTTTGGCAAGGACGTTGGGTTAAGCAAGTCATTTAGACTTCGCTTGGGAATGTGTAATCGTAGTAACTTGTACTTGTTGTAGACTAGATTAATAGTACTACTTATGTTTCTAGTTATTTGTCGGCACTTGTTGGCCGTGCCTTGCTTGTTTGTATTTGGTTCACTTGTTAAGACTTCCGCTGAGCATTCCTTTAGCTCTTGATTATTCATGTGGTTTCTCCGGCGTGTTTAGCCGTCGAGGTGTTCATTATTATCATGATTTGTTAGTGTTGGGTTCCGGTTGTAAATTCGCCGATGACTTGGTTTACTTGCTATCAATTTTTATATCAGGTTTTAAAGTTTTAAATTATTCCGGCCTTTTAGTGCCAAGTTCTACCATGTGTCCTAATGTTGCATCACGTCAGTTTTGATAATTGAGTCCTTGCATGATTGTAGTCCTTATTTGGACGGCACGACTCGCGTTCCCTTCTCGGGGTCGGGGTTGGGTCGTCACAAATGCGCCAACATTAATGACCACATTCGAATGACATGAAGTTTGGCAGAAATAGATTTAGAGCATTTAAAGAAAAAATCATAGCATAAACCAAGAACTTTAAACATACTGTTGTCTTTCAAGTCTAGAAGATCAAATCAAGTTTTTCTTTCACAGGGAATTATATTCTTAAAAACTTTCTTTTTAAAACATTTTTGTTTAAAACTTTTGACAACAGTTTTCATCACATTGTAAACTTTCTTATGATTGTGATTCATATGCTCATATTTATTCAGTGTTTCACAATAAAAAAATAGAACATGTCGGAGCAATTAAGTGCACACTTTCAGACAGTTTATAAGATTTACCACCATGTTCAAATATAATGCCCAATGTTTTGACATTACGGGCAGCACCTAGAGAAACACCTATGGGGTTTATTTGGAAAAAAACTTCTCTAATGCATAAACTGAATTGACCTTTGTGCAACAAAACAAGATTCCTTCTGTAACAAATGTGACAAATTAAACTATTAGTTAAGAGAAGGTTGTTGCAAAAAGAACACTTAATAAAACATATGCACATGTCAAATATAGTAATATAATTCAAATGCTTATTTTTAACCTTCATATGCAAGGTATAAGCACACACATGACCATTGAGTTTATCACAAAAGAACATATTTCCTAAAATAGATAAACTTTTGTCATAGAAAATCTCATTACCACATACTTTACCATAAGCACCAATGACTTGAGTAGTAGAATGATTCCTTTGGAGTATGCTAGGAATGTCATGGCTTTGATCAGTAACAACTTTTTCTTCATCCTTAAAATCTGATTCAGTTTCTGTAGTTTCAAATGTGCTCTTCAATGTGGGCACATTGGGCACTTCATTCATATCAGTTTCTGCAGATTTTAAAACTGAATCAATTGTCTTTATAACTATTTTTAATTCAGATTCAAAAGCAAGTAGGTCTTCGATTAGGTCATTAATATGTTCTTCAACTATTTTCCAGTCTAAATAAGAGAGATCATTAAAAACAACATGCAAAAATTCCATTATTGTTCTAAGATTAATCATACGATATGCATGACTAATTGTGGAGTATTTCATAAATACACACTTATCACTCTTATAATCAAAATTAGCAGGATATTCTCTATCATGATCAAATCTATGATTCACAAGATTGCCATAAAAATTATGTAACTTTTTATACCAAACATTTAAGAAATCAAATATTTCGAATTTTTCTTTAAGGAATAAACTCATGAGAAAAAATCATTAGTACATACAAAATTATACTTCTTCTTCCAACATAGACTTTTAACTTCAATTGGACCTATAAGATCCATACCAACCAATTCAAAGTATTTAGAAGAAGAAATAACTTGCATACTTTTGTGAGGTATCTTAGAAAGTTTACTTGTTTGACAAGGACTATATACACTAGAATTTTTGTGTTAAATTTAGGTAAACATTTAATAGCTTCATGTCTCATTAAATCATCCAAATTCTTAGGACTCGTGTGACCCAACTTTTGGTGCAAAAAATCAAACTCATCTAAGCTAGAAGAGTGACAAACAAGACCATTAGACATAAGATAGCAATTATCAGTTGACCTAAAATCAGATAAGATGCACATATTATTCTTATCAAAAACATTACATGATTCCTTGTTAAATTTTACACGCATGTCATCATCACATAATTGACTTATACTAATTAAATTTGCAGTAAGTCCTTCAACATGGTAAACATTTTTAAGCCTAGGTTGACCTTGAACATTTAAATTACCTTTACCAATTACTTTACCGCGTACACCACTTCCATATGTCACACTACTACTTGAGACATTAACATAATCAATCAAAATTCTTTGTTACTTGTCATATGTCGAGAGCAGCCACTATCAAAGTACCAGGTACCTGTAATATTAGATCTTAACGAGGTAAAAGTGACATTGCATTTTATTTCGATTCGAACCCAAACAGCTTTGGCTGCGTTTGATGTATGAGGTTCCGAATGAGGGGACATTGGAGACCTCATTGAGATGTGATTTTTCTACAACGCCAAATCGCTTTTCTTTTAAAGCAAAATAATTTTATATGACCAAAAACATAACAAGAATGATAAATATACTTTCGTTTTCTAGATTGAGGCTTGTGATTATGCAAAGTTGTTTTGCTTGTTTTTGAAAAATCTTTTCTAGTTTCTTTTATAAAAACAGGAGCCTTAGGGATTTTATTTCCCAAACCAGCGTTGCTATCAATTCCTAAATCAAGAACTTTATCAAGCTTGGCTTTTCCAGTGTTTAACCCGTGCGAGTATCAACGATTTTTCAAGTTCCTTTTAACTTTTTCAAGCTCTACATCACTTTTGGTGAGAAGAGTTTCTAAACGGGCTATGACACCCTTTGTTCATCATTCTCTAGAGATAGACTTTGGTTTTCCTTTATAAGAACATTAATCAAGTCACACTCTTTCTTCCATCACAAAATAATTCTTTAGTCTTTTTCAAAATCACAAGATTCTTCATTAGAATCTCCGGAATCCTTAGGAACAGAATTAGTACAAGAGGCATTACTAACACAAACAGGATCAGAAAAGACATTAGGACTGGATTTTTCAAATGTGTTGTTAGATGTGTTGTCCGATGTGCCTACATTGTTGGCAACATTTCAACGTAAATTTAAGGGATTCATAGGTAGAATTCTTTCTCTTACACATAGGCTATTTTGAATATCAGACTCCTTATCTTCACTATCATTTAAGGAAGCATATAAATTCATACCTTTATTCTGAAAAGTGTAAGCACATTCGTTGGTATAATGACCAAATCCTTTGCATGCATGGCACTGAACATCATCGATATTTCTGGGTTCTTTTCGATTGCCACGAGCATCATTGGAGACTTCTTGCAATCTGCATAAAATAGATCTAAAGGCAGAGTTAACAAAAACAACGTTATTATTATTCCTTGTGACAAATTAATTTTTCCTTTTATTCAAAAACTTGCAAAAAATTTTATGAAACAAAGCCATAGATTTATCAATCAAATCAGATTTGCTCATGTCATAGCAAATCTCAAATAGCTCATCACCCTTATTAGTCTGAGCTTTAAAAGCAAACTCCTTTTGATTATCCATTAAAGCTACAATTAGAAAGGACCTTCACTTTGTGCGTCAAGTGTTGGCTCTGATACCAATTGAAAGGAATTGCAGCTAGGGTAACCTAAATAAAATAGTAGATAAAATAAAAATAATACTTGTAAAAATTAAAACACCAATGTACTCAATGTAGTAAATATATTGGAGGACACATTGATATTTATGGCAGCGGAATAAGTAAAAAAAAAAAGTATTAGGAAGAAGTAGGAGATTGAACACAGAGGAGTAAATTTTAATCAACAAGTAAACAACTTATTGATTTGTGCCAATATATGGCAAAAACTTTCACTAGGCAAAACTTTGTAGCTTAATACAAATATGAAAAACCTACTAACTAGTGAAAATTAAATGAAAAGCTCTACATGTAGCAGATGAATACGTTGTATAATAGCTCACCCAAAAATAAGAATGATATATCAATATGCTTTACTAAACAGAAGATGGGTGAAAAATAAAAAGACTGCGCTGAAAAACACTATGAATGAATCCTCCAATGAAGGCACATTGAATACTTCATTCGTAAAAATGCAGCAGCAGCTTTCCAAAACTCTTTCCAAATCAATCTGTGTATTCTCTCTTTATGCTCTGTAATTCCGGTCTTCAAGGCTGAGTCCTCTAGTACATATAGTCTTCGAGAATGTCTTAGAAACCTTGTAGAAAAAGGAAAGCAACTTACCATAAGAAAAGTTAATAGGTTAGTAAAATAAAATAGGACTCAATACCTAAAATAAAGACTTATCATATATCTAAGATTCCTACTTATTATACAACTAGGTCAGCTGTGATATTCACAAGGCAAAGACGGCTTAATAAAGTTTAACAACAACAACAAGAAACCTGTTAGGAATATGCCTATAAATCAGCTGATATATATGTATGCATATTCCAACACAGTGATTTGCTTGTTCCCATTACAACGCATGTTTCACAAGTGGCTAAAAGGGCTGCGTACCGGTTAGTGTGGCAGCTTGTCGAAACAATGCATAGGTCATTAGACTAGGAAGTCTTTGTACATATCCGAGTCTTTGTCCTACCAGAATGATGACAACTTTCATATGGATAAGCTCTTCAATCGCCAGCAGACGTGACCATCGGCAATGTCTCACCAGCAGACATTTCCTTTAGCTATGATTGCTTATTAGCTATCTCTACATCAGCAGTTCTATATCGGCAGATCCCAGTATCCGCCAAAGCCCTTCATCAGAATAACTGCAAAGAAGCTGATTATTCAAGAGGAACATCATGATCATCCGTTATCTCTACATCAGCAGTTCTACATAGAGATCCCATATCGGCCAAGTCTTTCATCGAACAACTACGAAAGGCGAGTGTTCACAAGGAACATCGGTCGTCACTCAACACGCTACAAGTCAAAATAGATCCGTTACAAGATCTTTCTGACAAGCCCAGGATACGCATCGATGTCTGCGCCTTCATGTTTACTCAGTAGACATTTCCTCTTCTGTGTATTGGTTGCAGTCTTCAAGGCTTCATTTCCACAAAAGACCAAGCACAGTGCGCTGCACTCCAGTCAAAGCATGATACGTCCAAATCAGTCAGCTGCACCCTAGGCAAAGCATGACACGTCCTAATCAGTCCAGCCTGTTTTACGGACCAGCTTCAAGACAAAAGCCTAACTGAAGGTCTTTGCCCAACAGATCCAAAATGTACTCGATGCATTATGAGATTCGGATCACCAACGGGCAAAAACTTATTCAATGCACCAACGAACACCTCTTCTTCTCGGCCTATATAAGAAGACTCTCATTCTCATCTCAAAAGGCCGAAGGTGTGTATGCTTACGCATATGAGAGGTTGTGGTATTGTTCTTCATTTACTCAATCCGAAACCACACCAACGAAGTGAGAAAACACAAGTGTAAGAACAAACACTTTGTGTGAGAGAAAAACAGAATTCCAAGAGGCTGAGAAGTTCTGCTTGATCAAAAACTTTGTTTTTAATTTGAGTTCTTTCTTCCTTCGAAGAACTCGGTCTCTTCGATTCTTGCACCTCCATTCTTCAGCAAGAGACCAAGCATCCTACAGTTCGTTGAAGCCTGACCAAGCTTGAAGATGTCCGATGAAGAGCTAGAGCTTAATAATCCATATTGCATTCATATTGACAGACTTATACTACATTATAAGCCGTGTCGATTGTGCAATAAATTGTCATCACTCTTGGCCGAGTGCTTGGCACTCAGTTGTTCAAATACTCGCTATTTGAACAACGCCTAATATTCTCTTCTCACACCTCTCTAACACTAGCACTTCTATTGCCCAACCTCCAGGGTATTAGGACTGCTAAGGTTAGAGTTCTTATATGAGTCTTCCGGGTATCCCATTTGACTTTCCTTTTACCTCCGGGGAGATTTCTAGGTTAGAGAGTCTAGGTTGATGTACTAAGCATGTTTGTTTTTGAGCAAACCTCTGCTGAATTTTAATACAATATACATTATGATACAGTCAGCCTTTATTTCTCTTTCCTGTATAATTTCTTTTATCTTGTGCAATCTAGTTGTGGAAAGCAATTGATGCATCTAATATAGATTTTAGTTAACTGTTACGCTTCATTTATAATCAAACTTTTACAGTTACTTTAATCTTGTCTGTTATACTTAAGCTGTTTATTCTTCCGCTGCTCAAACTCTTACTCATCAGCTAAGTTTAACAACGTCTTCCATCTGCATGTTCTACAAATCTGCTGATCAAAGTTGTCCGATATAACAAACATCGGCTAAGCAGTTAGAACTAGGAAGATGACCTAGTTATATTAATCATTTCATCTATCCTTCAACTTAAATGTTAAAATAGGATGAAAATTTTAATATACTAAGTATAGGCTATTCACCCCCCTCTAGCCTATACACTGAGCACTTCACCTTGGACCTAACAATTGGCATCAGAGCTTGTACTCTGTAAACTTCATTCCAGGCTTAACAACCTGAGAGTTTAGATCCTGCTGCTCAGATTAGATGCATAGTCAAAAGATTAGTTTTCAAAAATTAGTATTTTTAACAAAACTCTTTTGACTTGGAGATCGGGAAGCAATTTTGAAAATGTCTTTACAAATCAAAAATTAATTTTGTTTTCAAAATATTGTGAGAACAGATTATTATGATGACCATATGGGAAAATCTTTTATATAACAGAAAGTATCTTCTTCAATTGTTATTTTGAAGAGAAGTACCATAGCTAAATAGAGTTTGACTTGCTAAGGATATTGTTCGCTTGCTTTTAAAATATTTTCTAACTTTCAAAACTCATGACATATCCTCAAGCAAATGTATAAATTTCTCTCTTGATGGATGAATTACTTTGAAATACTTCTGAAAAACAGGCATCTTGATATAAGGCTAACGATTGTCTCAATCTAACACCTTTTTCGAGAAAGCTTTTGTAATAGGAAGAACTTCATAAGTAACTCAAAGGAAATCATGTTCATGTCATCTCTAAATCACTGTGATTATTAGCTCTTGTTCTAAGGATATCAATGATGAAACTATTCTTCTTCAATGGAAAAGCTTCAGCCGAGTAAGGATACACTCAAAGAACCTATGCTCAACATTAGAACTGGTGCTTCAACAACTATGAGCAGACATGTTCAAAGAGTTTAATGAGAAAGTAACCCCAGTTTCTAATCTCTTGACATTTTGGGTTACATATATAAGCTGTATTTTGAATAGTTATTCAATTGTCATGCTTATTAAGTCTCATTTGTATTATTGGAATTCTGGAGCTATTTTTAGCTCATAAATGTTGCTAACAATTTCTCTATGAGTACTTAAGTCAGGAACTCATATGACAAAAGGGTCAAACATGCAACATTACTCTCCATCTGCAGACATTAACATAGCTGCTGACTCATGAAGGATTGCTGATCAATCACTTATACCCTTCACTCACTCAAGGTCAAATCCTTATCCGCTGGACCTCCATACTACTATTCGAGAAATCTACTGATAAGTCCAAGATATTGATGAAGACCACCTCTCACGCATACACAAAACAGGTCAGTTACTGGCTCACAAATGACCTGTACTCATGTCTGCTGAATTGATGTGTTAATACAAATTATCAGACATACTGCATAATATCCTGTCATACTGCGCTTATATTAATGTATCTGTTTGCTTGTATGACTTGCCTTATGCAAACGGTTTTCAAAACTTATCAGCTCTTTTCATATCGGCTGATCTAAAATGTTTTTAAAACCCTGCAGTTGGCTGAATTTCAATATCTGCCAACTTACACTTCATAAGCTCAATTTCATGTGCTGACTTATAGGAGTAAAAACCCTTTAATGACCTACTCTCTCAAGTCTATTAAAGGTGGAGGCACACTTTTCGAAGTCTGACTGCTTCGATTAAAGTTAAGACTATTTTCAAAATCTTGGAAAACGACAAAACGTTCATTATCAAATCTTTTCCAAGAATCTTGAGAATATCTAGACTTCACAGCCTATCCCTGCCAAGGCGTGATCAGAAGGACAACTCAACAGTAAAGCTCCATTATTGAGTGCCTTTCAGTCTAACCTCCCTGAGTTTAAGTAGAGCTCCTTCTTCATCCAATCTCTACTATGAATAAACTCACAAACTGCCTACCGATTACACTAGACACAAAACAATGATTCAAAATTTTCTCAAAATATTACTAAGTTCAAGTCCTAAGAATCGATCAAGTCAATTCCTCAACAACTGGGTATGATTTCTTCATATTCATTCAAAGTTGTTCTGATTTTATTTCTGTTACTCCACATGAGCTGATCTAAAATATTCTCAACGACGTATTTTCAAAACCATTCATAAACTGTGAAAACCATTTTCAAAATCTTTCTAATACATAGTTACCTAGTTTGAGAAAAAATTTATCAACTCATTTGTACCAGAAATCATTAATTATGTTTCTTCAATCTTATCGTGAAAAATAATTGATGAAAGAATTTTCTTTTGTCTTGTCCAATAATCATAAAAGTTTGCTAACAAGCATGACTTGTATGCTGCAAACCCTGATTATCAGAACACTTAAGAACATATTTAATCAATTATTTTAGAAAGACAAGATGGAAAGCTATTAATTAATGCCAGCAAAAGTGATTTCAATTCTTCTCTAACTTTTAGTTATCAATCTCATTGATATTCTAAAATGTTTTCAGATGAATCACTGTGAAAATCAGTTAGCATATACCTATCCATCCATTGGAATTCTGCTTGCATACATGAACTTCACAGAGAAGATCCCAGAAAAGAGTTATCAAATGTTTGGGAAGCATTTGATAAATTGCCATGTGCAACAAGTCATCTGGTTATATGTAAGTATGCCGGCCATCACCTCAAAGATGGCTGATGCAGATAATTCAGTTCTACTGAATTAGGTATCTAATAAGGAATTGATGAGGATGACGAACTGCTAATCGCCGCCATCAATCCCTGAGCATATCAAAGGGGATTCATGGTCAAAGCAGTAAATCCTCAGTGGCCATCATTCTTCGGTGCTTTCATAATGACCCGAAGAAGTGAATGTGTTCTGCCTCCCAGAGTTGGAGGAAATCAAAAACGGACACTGCCATCTTGATCTTCTCCATAATCCGTGACAGATGACCTCTCATCAAATACTTAGGATTAGGACTTCTTGGACACTACTTTGTAATATATTATTTTCACTCTGAATTGAATCATTATGTATCTTTATCCTGTAATCGGCAGTTTAGTCAAAATTCCATTGTATTGTTCTTGTAATCAGTGATCCCCACTATGTATGTTCAAAACTATTTGGATTATGAATACAAGTTTTGCAACTTTCCTTCATGTCTATCTACTTGTCTGAATTCCTCTGATAGCATGAATTGCTGTGTTTTAACTGTGTTGATCTAATTTCTATTCTTCATAATTCTTATACTCTTCTAATGATTGAAGAATTAACCTTAATGAAATGATCACACCGCCTAAACACAAACTCGCGATACCCCATCGCAAACCGTCCTATAAAATCGGCTATACTGAATATCAGTCAGTTATCAATAAGTCAAAATCTTGGCTTTACCCTATCTGATAATTGCCTTTTTCCTTGAATTAAAACATCTCATCATGAGTTAATTCAATGATCTACCTAACATTCTTGTAGTCCAAACATAGGTAGACAGTAGTTACTTAAAGGATGACTTTTATGTCTATTCCTTACCTTTAAGTTATTACAAGTTCATTACTAGAATCTCATACTTCCCCATTCTACACACAAGCGGCAATGACTACAATCAAATCCAGTGTGATCCTTGAGATTAGTAATGAGAAGGCAAGGTTAACAGTTTCTCCTAATGATTCATCATCTCGGCTAACTTCTAATCAGCAAACAGACTGAATTCAAAAACAATCTGTTGTGCAAAAGGCTGAGAAAACTTAGATAACTTGACCTACTTCAAAAGATAGCTAGAAATTTTAGGATTCTTAGGAAGGTTGTTGCTCCCATAAGACCAATCCTTCCTCAGGAGTGAATGGCTGATATAACCCTTGCTGTATATAGTTTATGCCTCACTCTCTTCAACAAGTCTTTTCAAAAATACTCTTTAGCGAAACTCTTCCCATGCTAAGGAATGATAAGACCTGTCACAAAGAAAGAAGCTCGGACATCACTTCAGGTACACATTCAATATATCACTTGTCTGATTTTTCTTTAAGAAATGTTCTTACAAATTATTATTCCTAGCAGATCTTTGCGTCTTATAAATTTTACTATCTGCTAAAACTTTTCACTTAATCTATAAGGATATTGAACTTATAACCAATCAAACTCATCAAATCCCCAAAACTCAAATTGGTATCAGACAACCCTATTATCAGCAGTTCTTACTTTAGCAGACACCAAATACACACTGCTGATGATAACCACATCCTTAAAATCCCATCAAATTGAATATTTATATAAAATCTTATTGGGATCAAAATTTAACCAAAATCTTAAAACACACTATTATTCAAAGCTAATCTTCATATGTGTGTCCTACACAACAGTGGCCTATGGCTCAGGACAAGATATTTAATCTTCAACTCAGCAGTTGTACCCTGTAGTATCTCAATAAAGGCAAACAAATTTTTTTAATTTTAAACTTCTCGTTTAAAAATAATAATATGTAGACATCTCTCCTAGACTGCCTATATCTTAGCCTTAACCACACTCATCATGATGACATAATCCTAAGTCAGAACATCATTACCAAGTCATTAAATGCATTCACTTACTTAAGCCTCCAAAACGTCCAATCATATTCCTTTAATCAAGAAACCCCTTCATCTTCTCAAAACTTCGAAAAGATGTATAAAATGATAATCTACATTCAAAGCTCTCTGGATATATTCATCATCGCTTCTTCATCCTCCTGTCCAACTTTGCAACCGGTGATCCGTCATTACAAAATACTCCAACCTTCATCATGTGTTCACCAAAACGGCTTAATTCTGTGCATCAATCCATCTCCCATAATGAAATGCGACGAAGAATGATGATCTTCCTAGCCACTCGTCAAGCTATTCCTCAACCAGTGATCCGTCGACCTCGCACAATCAGTCGACGAGTAAGAAATCGCCTGCTAGATCCAAGGAACAGTGTTTCTAATTTCATTCCATGGATTCCTTCATCAAATCCTGTCTCAACCTCTGCAACAACCTCTCTCCTTGTCACCTCAAATGCTCATCTCGAGCAATCTCCGAGTCAGGAGGAGCATCAGCCAACAAACGCAGACACCGCTCCAAATCCAGCAATTTATGATCCCAACAACTAAGACTATAGATCTTCATCATCAACCTTATTTCATTAAAATGTCTAACTATGTTTCTGCCATCTCTTTTGACTTATCCATGTTATATTTGTAATATGCTTTTGTTCATATACATTTGCTACTTTATGTTGCTACTATATTTGTAATGTGGATATCGTAATTTGTCTCGTACATACTCCTTCACGTCGAAACTCAATTTATTACAAACTCAAACATCCTCGCATATGCATGTCATCTTAAGGGTACTATATCCAAACTTTAACTGTCGATCTATTTATTGAAGAGTGTTAAATGTCGTGTATGTCATTTTCTTTAGATGTAAATCTCGTGCATCTAATAAAAGTCAACAAAGATATACCTTAAAGGAGGAGACTATATTGAATATTCTACCACTAAACCAATTATCTTATCGCCTCTCCTATTTTATAGAATAAAACTTGTCCCATTACATTCTTGTAATACTGTTACAAGCAATGGAACAAAATTTCTCATCTTGATATCTCACTCTCCCTATTTGATATGTATTTCTTATACATGACATGTGAATTATACCTTATTCGCACACCGAGACCGAAAATTAATTTGATTTGATAAATGACTTGCAACATCAAAAGGTTTTTGATCCACACAAAGATACTTAGATGCCGATATTATCCATATTCTCGGCAGAATTGAAATTAGCTGATCCTATTTCCCTAACGGCAGTATATATATATATATATATATATATATATATATATACATACCTATAGAGAAACAAACTTCATCCCCAGTGTCTGTCATAACAATAATTCATACCTTATGAGTTAGCATAAGTGTTGGGGTGGACCAGCAAGCTTGGGACATTACTTGTGTGAAGATTTAGAGGAAATAGGTTGCGCCTTCCTAAAAGCTATACCATTTGGGACCATTAAAGTGAAGAGATTCTTTTATCCATCCAAGAAAGATTTAGTTTTAACATTACATCTTTTACTTTGTCACCTTCACTCAATATCTAGCTTGTAACCATTAAGGAGGAGAGTTTCGTAAGATTGACATTATACATACAGAAAAACAAAAAGAATGGTTATTGAGAAAACTCTATAGAAGGCTTCTTATCCAGCTTGTGACCATTAAGGAGGAGAGATTGAGAAAAACATCAAGGAGAAGAGACTGAGAGACTGTTAGAGGAAGAGATTAAAGATGAAAAGAAAATTAGTAAGGATGTGAGACTGTAAAATTGCACATACAGCGAAGTAGTATACTATATGACTATTATAGTACGCTGACTATTATACTACTCTACCTATCACAACTTTTAAAATCATCAGATGAAAGAAAAATATTCTCAAGGCAGTATTATCAATTATATCTCATAATTGCCTAAAATCGTTTCTGTTATTCTTTGTGTATTTGTTCTTTCATTTATTGAGTCTCAAATACTTAGCAATAGGTGACTATACATACGCTATCGCTTGTAAGTTCAACCTAGGGCATGCCTTGATATAAAATGAATATTCATTAGTGGCATGTTATTACTAAGGATTGAACAACTGCTTTAAGAGCTGTATGTATAAGTCAATTGTAGTAATGGCCCCAAGCAAATAGGAGGAGATTGTTAGAAATATGCCTGTAAATCAACTGATATATATGTATGCATATTCCAACACAGTGATTTGCTTGTTCCCATTACAACGCATGTTTCACAAGTGGCTAAAAGGGCTGCGTACCGGTTAGTGTGGCAGCTTGTCGAAACAATGCATAGGTCATTAGACTAGGAAGTCTCTGTACATATCCGAGTCTTTGTCCTACCAGAATGATGACAACTTTCATATGGATAAGCTCTTCAATCGCCAGCAGACGTGACCATCGGCAATGTCTCACCAGCAGACATTTCCTTTAGCTATGATTGCTTATTAGCTATCTCTACATCAGCAGTTCTATATCGGCAGATCCCAGTATCCGCCAAAGCCCTTCATCAGAATAACTGCAAAGAAGCTGATTATTCAAGAGGAACATCATGATCATCCGTTATCTCTACATCAGCAGTTCTACATAGGCAGATCCCAGTATCGGCCAAGTCTTTCATTAGAACAACTACAGAGAAGCTGAGTGTTCACAAGGAACATCGGTCGTCACTCAACACGCTACAAGTCAAAATAGATCCGTTACAAGATCTTTCTGACAAGCCCAGGATACGCATCGATGTCTGCGCCTTCATGTTTACTCAGTAGACATTTCCTCTTCTGTGTATTGGTTGCGATCTTCAAGGCTTCATTTCCACAAAGACCAAGCACGGTGCGGCACCTCCGCCAAAGCATGATACGTCCAAATCGGCCACCGCACCAGGCAAAGCATGACACGTCCTAATCCCCACTGTTTTACGGACCAGCAAGACAAAAGCCTAACTGAAGGTCTTTGCCCAACAGATCCAAAAATGTACTCTGATGCATTATGAGATTCAGATCACCAACGGGCAAAAACTTATTCAATGCACCAACGAACACCTCTTCTTCTCCAGCCTATATAAGAAGACTCTCATTCTCATCTCAAAAAGGCCAGAAGGTGTGTATGCTTACGCATATGAGAGGTTGTGGTATTGTTCTTCATTTACTCAATCCGAAACCACACCAACGAAGTGAGAAAACACAAGTGTAAGAACAAACACTTTGTGTGAGAGAAAAACAGAATTCCAAGAGGCTGAGAAGTTCTGCTTGATCAAAAACTTTGTTTTTAATTTGAGTTCTTTCTTCCTTCGAAGAACTCAGTCTCTTCAGTTGCTGCACCTCCATTCTTCAGCAAGAGACCAAGCATCCTACAGTTCGTTGAAGCCTGACCAAGCTTGAAGATGTCCGATGAAGAGCTAGAGCTTAATAATCCATATTGCATTCATATTGACAGACTTATACTACATTATAAGCCGTGTCGATTGTGCAATAAATTGTCATCACTCTTGGCCGAGTGCTTGGCACTCAGTTGTTCAAATACTCGCTATTTGAACAACGCCTAATATTCTCTTCTCACACCTCTCTAACACTAGCACTTCTATTGCCCAACCTCCAAGGGTATTAGGAACTGCTAAGGTTAGAGTTCTTATATGAGTCTTCCGGGTATCCCATTTGACTTTCCTTTTACCTCCGGGGAGATTTCTAGGTTAGAGAGTCTAGGTTGATGTACTAAGCATGTTTGTTTTTGAGCAAACCTCTGCTGAATTTTAATACAATATACATTATGATACAGTCAGCCTTTATTTCTCTTTCCTGTATAATTTCTTTTATCTTGTGCAATCTAGTTGTGGAAAGCAATTGATGCATCTAATATAGATTTTAGTTAAGCGTTACGCTTCATTTATAATCAAACTTTTACGCTTACTTTAATCTTGTCTTATACTTAAGTCGTTTATTCTTCCGCCGCTCAAACTCTTACTCATCGCCTAAGTTTAACAACGTCTTCCATCTGCATGTTCTACAAATCTGCTGATCAAAGTTGTCCGATATAACAAACATCGGCTAAGCAGTTAGAACTAGGAAGATGACCTAGTTATATTAATCATTTCATCTATCCTTCAACTTAAATGTTAAAATAGGATGAAAATTTTAATATACTAAGTATAGGCTATTCACCCCCCCCCCTCTAGCCTATACACTGAGCACTTCACCTTGGACCTAACAAAACCCTAGAATTTAAACAATTCATAAAACTCTAATAACTTTAATCTTCCAAAATAATCCTTTCCATAAATAATTAATTCCTACACAATTTCATAAATACTAAAATAATATAATCTCCCAAAACTATCCTTTCTTCAAAAGGATTAAAACACATGAATAAATAATTAACAATTAGTAAAATCAAGAAAGGCAAAACCAATTAATTTAAAATAATTCAAATATTATAATCTCAATAAATTAATCTCTAACAATCTCCCCCTTTTTGCCTTTCTGGACAAAAGCAAAAAGAATAGTTTAAGCATAATAAAAACTTCATAAGAAGAACCAACGGCCCCTAAATTCAAAAACCAAATGTAATTTCGTTTTTAAAACAGATACTCCCCTTAGTTTAAAATCGATAAAACCAATTTAAACAAACACTCCCCCTTAATCAAAACTCAAAAAATAAACATATGCATATTTTAACATTCAACATGCATATCAAACTATTTAAAGTTTTAAAGCTAAAACAATATAGAATCAATAGCAATATAGTATATATTGAATTCATTATCGGTTTTAATCAATTCAAAATTATATATATATATATATATATATATATATATATATATATAGAGAGAGAGAGAGAGAGAGACCACAAGGTAAGGTAGGGGTGGGTGGAGTGCCAAAGCATAGCCCTTTCTTTCTTGCTCATGTGATCTCTAGGCTGGGATAGAGGGAAGTCACGAGTTGGAGAAGAAGATGATTTGGGTTGGGTTTAATTTAGGGCAAATTACACAACTGGTCCTTGTACTATATCCAACGAATTGACTATTTTACCCCTCAATAAAATCACGTGACATGCACATGAGGACACGTAACGGGAAAAAGCTGACGAAATTGGACAGAAGAACTAATTCCACTTTAAATTTCATTTGAGGGACCACTGACATGGGGTAAGTACGAATCCCAAAATAAATCAAAAAGTACAAGGACAATTTGTGTAGTTTGGCCTCTTTTTTTTTTTTTGCTTTATGTTGTTACCATATCCAACTTTTTAGTTTCTTTTGTTTAACAAGTTTATATATTATATACATTTGTTTGTATAAGAAATAAAGTAAAATGAATATAAAAAAAAAAGAAATTGAATATGAAAAAAAGTTATATTTAGAGAAATAAATTTATAGAGACTTAAATAATTATTTTATCCCTCGACTTAGACCAAAATTTTTGTTTGGTCCCGCCATTGTAAAACATATTCATTTGGTCCTACATGTTGCATTTCTCAGTTAGATTCCCCCTCTTATCGTTAACGTTAGAATCTCCGTCTATTATATTTCAAAATGTCTAAATTACCCTTTAGTAAAAATTTTCTTATAAACTAACTTTTCAAAAATATAAGGGGGTCAATTTGTCAAATTGAAAATTAGGTCATCTTCATCATCAAATGCATCGGCATCTTCTTTGGCTTTTCCTTCCTTTGAACAATCAAAAGTATTCCCATCAGAAATCTCATCACATCCATCACCATGTTAAATCTCAGCATCGCAGCCTTACCCGAGTTGTTGACGCGCCTCTCACCTTATCCCAACTTCTATTTCAGAAAAATAATTGGTAGCGTCGGAGTCCGTTTCTAAATCGAGCAAACTACACAAATAGTCTATACCCCTTTTTTGGGTTTGATCCTTGAGCTAAAATTCGAAAAAATGAAGTCCATGTACAGAAACTTTTTACGCAATTGGTCCTTCCATCCAACTCAGTTAGTTTTTTTTTCGTTAAATGCGGTCATGTGCCTCTCACATGACTTTGCTCATGGATAAAATTGTCCACGCATTTTTTTGTTTTAAATAGACAAAAATACCTATAAATTTTTAATTTGTTAAAACTTAATACGAGGGTATTAATATAATTACATAAATTATAAAGTAATTCTTACATCCATTTCTTCTCCATTCCCAACTCCCTTTCTCTTCCGTCCACCATGGCTGACACCACCACTACACCCAACCCCATCAACGCCTCCATGCTCATACCAACCCACTTCCACTCTCCCTCCAAATCACATGTCTTCTCCTTTGATTTCCAAAAATTTCATCATTGCTAATCAATTCTTATACACCTAATTTATAAAAAAAAAATCATAAATTTTGGAAACTCTTCTCAATTGAAAGGGAAGAATTTTAGACAATCTGCCATTGCCATCCTCTCCGTCGATGGTCAAGCTCCGGCCGGCATCCCCAAAATCGATTAGCACCGGCAAACGATTCCCCCGCGTTGGATCCGTCAATTCCCCGCCTTGCTGACAACAAGATCTACATCAAAACCTCGAGTTTAATACACACACATTAGAAGACCCACCAAATCTTGCCAAGCCTGAGTTTTGTCAAATCTGTTCGATTTCAAGATTAATTTTGTATATGAAAGAGATGTGTGTGTGTGTGTGTATGAAAAAATCAAATTAATGCCCCATGAAAACTGTCGGGACCCGACCCGAGATCCGATGTGAATCCCGTTCGAGCCGCGAGACAATGCGGAAAACACGAAAATACCATCTCCAAAAATTTCATTTAAGAGAACGCAAAGTCATGAGAAAACCCTGTAATGCACGTGCAAGTTTTCTTTAAAAACAACAAAACCATTTTAAACAATACTAAACCTCGACGGCGAAACAAGCCGGAGAAACAACACGTTAGCTAGCAACACAAACTCGAGCGAACATGCTCGGTACATATCTAAACATATCAGAGTAAGCGGAATAAAAGTTAACCATTATACATACAACCGCACGGCAACCATGCCGTCACAACAAAAGAATATATCATACAACATCCAAGACATCTACCCAACAAATACATTGTTTAAGTAACAAGTACACCCTCGGCCTCACCAAAAGAAAACACTTAGGCACAAGGTGCACTACCAAAAGAAGTCGCCCCAACGGACCCGAACACGAACTCTAGGGATTCCTTGCCGGCGCTTGATCTAAGGAAAACAAATGAAAACAAACGGGGTGAGTTGAAAACTCAATAAGCTACTAATGCAACAATATGGCATGCTAGATGCAAGACATTAAAGATAACAAATAATCATGTCATCACAAAATCATTTCAATACCAAATGAAAATAACATGTATTGCACATAGCCCAAACAATCCCATATGACACGAGAGGCTCGACGATCGCCAACCGTCCCATACCGGTTGGAAACCATGACCAACATTCATTCATATAGGAAGCACAATAGAACTATAAGTAACAAGTTACAAAGGATACGGTGCCGAGGTACACCTCCGACCAAACCAATACTTCCAACCAACCAACCAATAATGTACCAATTGTAGAGCCGTTGTTGACGTGCTCGAACCATAACAAAACCATAATCTTTCAATAAAGAATTCGTGAACCATTTTATTTGAAATTCACTAAAAGAAAACCCCGGTGCCACCGGTCACTACAACCCGGAAAGAACACCCCGGTAAAATAGCTTACCAACGTTGCGGTTTTTAGCCTACAAACACTTGGCGCCATTTCCCCTACCGCGGCCAACGGTAGGGGGCGAGAACCCAATGTATTGGCCTTCGACTATTACGTAGCCCCTGCTCTTGTAATAATCGAGCGTCAATACACTCCTCTCAAACAATTAAGCCATGGACTAACTAAATGCTCAAGTAGAATATTTACTCGACATTTAAAAATAAAAGGGGTCATACTCCAAAGTAGGGAGTATACCACAACAATAACCATTGACAATAATATGAATGTCACAAGTGAGTTTTAATAATCTCACACCACAAATGACCAACTTACAATAATTATGACAATTCACGTAATATCAAACACACAATCGGTGTAGTCAAATATTTTAACGAATCACTCGAATCATTCAAAAATTCCCAAATCACACACGTAGTCTCATTGATTATGAAATCCTAACGAACTCCGTTAGAGTCATTTTCGGTTTCTAATGAGTTCGAGTTTACGCGAATTAATTATACCGTAAACTTAACAATTACTACTCATATTTCACAATTCAAACATGTAAACATGAGTCTTTAAACACAACCAAAAAGTCAACCACGAATTTGAAAAGTCAACATAGTCAAACATACTCAAATTTGATGATTTCTAACATATATCATCATCTAACAAGCCTAACATGTATAACAACTTATAAAAGAGGGAGAACAAGGGGTAGTAGCTTACCTCCACAAGAAAATCTACCCAATGAATTCTCAATCCAAGCTTAGCAATGGATTCCCCAAGTCTTAAGCAGTCCAAAGATGGTGTTGCATGCAAGAATCTATGGTAGGATGAAGAAGGAGATGAATACACACACTAATCTCACTATGCATCTCCCACACAAACTCTCTAGGCTTTAGGAAGAA
This sequence comes from Platycodon grandiflorus, assembly GCA_016624345.1. NCBI lineage: Eukaryota > Viridiplantae > Streptophyta > Magnoliopsida > Asterales > Campanulaceae > Platycodon > Platycodon grandiflorus. The sequence goes on along the minus strand of CM028361.1, from coordinate 51,289,621 downwards.
AATGAAATGTTTATGGTGTCTCTCTCAAAGTAAAGAGTAACTTAAAAATGGTCAAAAAGTCAAGCCCAAAGTACAACATTTACAGCCAAGGGTCTAAGGTTTAAAGCCAAGAACTACAAAAATCAGAAATGCTGTCCGTACCACTTCGCACGGTCGTGCCACAAATTGGCACACGGCCGTGCCAAAGTTACTGGCCCATTCTGGATTCTCGGATTAGCCTCGCACGGTCGTGCCCTATGAGGCGCACGGTCGTGCCAAACCCAAAATCACAAACCCAACATTCTGATACTCTCGCACGGTCGTGCCATACAAGGCGCACGGTCGTGCGAAGCCCTCCAATGTACAAAAGTGTTAAAACTCCAATTCTAAGGCATACCACACAATCCCAAACACATAAAATGAAGCTTTAAATGCATATCAACTCAAATGCACTTAACCAAGCAACTCCTAACACATTTTCATATACTAAAAAGGTGTCCAACAAACTCAATTGTAAGTGTAAAAGAATGAGATTGGCACATGAAATGATAGCGTCAAAATGAAAGACATAACATAGGAAGAATGCAATTGGTGCAAATGGTGCGGGCGTTACACCCTCACCCCCTTAGAATAAATTCGACCGCGAATTTACTTACCAAACTCCACAAACAAAGAAGGGTACTTTTCTCGCATCTCATGTTCTAACTCCCAAGTGGCCTCCTCGATGTTATGACTTCTCCACAAGACTTTCACAAGGGGAATGGACTTCGACCTCAACACTTGTTCTTTAGTGTCAAGTATCCTCACGGGCTGCTCAACATAGGATAAGTCGGGTGTCAAGTCTACCGGCTCATACTCCAAAATGTGCGATGCATCCGATAAGTACTTCCTCAGCATGGATACGTGGAACACCGAATGAATGCCCGACATCGACGGTGGTAGGGCAAGTCTGTAGGCCAACTTCCCAACCCTTTCTAGAATCTCAAACGGACCAATGAACCTTGGTGTCAATTTTCCCTTCTTACCAAACCTCTTGACTCCAATCCGTGGCGAAACCTTTACAAACACATGATCACCCACCTCGAATTCAAGGTCTCTCCGTCGATGATCCGCATAGCTCTTTTGCCGACTCTGAGCCGTCTTCAATCTTTCCCGAATGAGCTTCACACTCTCAACCGACTCGTGCACCATGTCAGGACCCCAAATCTTTGCTTCGCCGACTTCATCCCAACAAATTGGAGAGCGACACTTTCTTCCATACAACGCTTCATAAGGAGCCATCTCAATGGTCGACTGGTAGCTGTTGTTGTACGCGAACTCTATCAATGGTATGTGTGAATCCCAAACTCCTTTAAAATCCATCGAACAAGCTCGCAACATGTCCTCAAGTATTTGTATAGTCCTCTCCGATTGTCCGTCCGTTTGTGGGTGGAAAGCCGTGCTAAGTGTTAACTTCGTACCCAAAGCATCCTGTAGTGACTGCCAAAACCGCGATGTGAACCGTGGATCTCGATCCGACACTATACTAACCGGTACCCCATGTAACCTCACGATCTCCTGTATGTACAAGGTAGCAAGTCTATCCATCGAGTAAGTCATCGCAATCGGAAGGAAATGTGCCGATTTGGTCAACTCAATAATCACCCAAACCGCATCATGACCCTTACGAGTCTTTGGCAACCCCGTCACAAAATCCATCGCTATATTCTCCCATTTCCACTCCGGAATCTCCAATGGTTGTAACAAGCCTGCCGGTCGTTGATGTTCCGCTTTTACACGTTGACACGTCAAGCATCTCGACACGAACTCCGCCACCTCTCTCTTCATACCACTCCACCAAAAATTTCTCTTCAAATCTCGATACATCTTAGTACTCCCCGGATGAATCGTGTATCTAGACTTGTGAGCTTCCTCCAACACTTGTCTCTTCACTTCATCTATCGCCGGCACACAAATTCTGTTTCGAAACATAAGGATCCCATCATTGTTCTTTGCAAAATCTTTCATCTTCTCCTCATTCAACCTATTAATCACCGTCTTCAATTCTGGGTCGTCCTCTTGTGTCACTTTAATCCTTTGAATCAATGCCGGCGTAGCCCGAAGGTTCGCAAAAATCACTCCCCGTCTCGATCTACTCGGACTCCAATCTCGAACATCCTCAAGCATCTTCCATTCACGGGTCATTAAGCAAGACATGTACGCCCTTCGGCTAAGCGCATCCGCTACCACGTTTGCTTTCCCCGGATGGTACAAGATAGTGCAATCGTGGTCCTTAAGCTTTTCAATCCATTTCCGTTGTCGGTTGTTCAACTCCTTTTGGGAAAATATGTACTTGAGGCTTTTGTGGTCGGTGAACACTTCAAACTTGGTCCCGTAGAGATAGTGTTTCCACTTGTGTAGAGCAAAGATGATCGCAGCCAACTCAATGTCGTGGGTAGGATAATTCTGTTCAAACGAGGTCAACTTCCGAGAAGCATACGCAATCACTCTCCCATTTTGCATCAAAACACAACCCAATCCTTCTTTCGACGCATCACTGTATATCACCAACCCATCCTGTCCATTCGGTAGTGCCAAGATCGGAGCTGTGGTCAACCTCTTCTTCAGTTCTTGGAAACTCGCCTCGCATTTGTCATCCCATACAAAAAGTTTATTCTTTTGGGTCAAGTTAGTCATCGGGTCGCAATCTTTGAAAACCCTCTATAAACCTCCGATAATAACCCGCCAAACCCAAGAAGCTTCGAATCTCCGTTACCGACTCGGGTCTCTTCCATTTCACCACCGCCTCGACCTTAAGCGGATCTACCGAAATACCATCTCCCGAAACTACATGGCCTAGAAACGAGACCTCCTCTAGCCAAAATGCACACTTGCTGAATTTTGCATACAACTTCTTTTCCCTCAACACCGACAACACAATCCTCAAATGTTTCTCGTGCTCCTCCCGGGATTTGGAGTACACAAGAATATCATCAATAAACACCACCACGAAACATCTAGATAAGGCGAAATATCCTATTCATCAAATCCATGAACACCGCGGTGCATTTGTCAACCCAAATGGCATCACAACAAACTCGAAATGCCCGTATCGAGTTCGAAATGCCGTCTTCGGTATATCCTCCGCCCTAACTTTCGTTGATGGTAACCACTCCGAAGATCGAATTTAGAGTACACAACTGAGCCCTGTAGTTGGTCAAACAGATCATCAATGTGTGGCAAGGGGTATTTGTTTTTGATGGTTACCTGATTCAGCTCCCTGTAGTCAATACACAATCTCAAGGACCCATCTTTCTTCCTTACAAACAACACCGGCACCACGGCGATACACTCGGCCTAATGAAACCCCGATTCAACAACTCCTCTAACTGTACCTTTAACTCCTTCAATTCGCGGTGCCATACGATACGGTGCCTTTGACATCGGAGCGGTACTGCAACAATTCCACACAAAATTCCAACTCTCTATCTGGAGGCAAGTCATACTCCGAAGAAAACACATCCGGAAATTCCCGCACAATTGGGACATCCTCCAACATAACAACTTTCTTAGACTTATCAACTACACATGCCAAATACCCGGTACACCCATGTGACAACAACTTCCGGGCTTTCAAAGCCGATATCATACGAATACCACCCATGCATTTATCACCCTCAAACATAAATGGAAGCATATGAGGCAATTCAAAGGTGACAGTTTTCTTACGACAATCAACTATGGCATGATGAGTGTGCAACCAATCCATGCCCAAAATAACATCAAAATCACGGATAGGCAACACTACCAAATCCGCAAGCAAAACATGATCATCAATAACAACTTCGCATGCACGATGAACATCAGAAGCAACCAGGCACTCTCCCATCGGAGTAGACACCTCTAACACATAAGACAACATTTCAGGCATAGAATGTAAATGGCATGCAAAGTGAGATGCAATGTAGGAATGCGATGACCCTGGATCTATAAGCACTCGGGCTCGCTCTCTCGAGACAAACAATGTACCTCCTATCACGTTGGGAGCATCAGGGACACCCCTCTGATCTAAGGCAAACACTCGACCTTGGACTCTCGGTCGACCTTCGTGGTCCCTCTTTACCCCCACGTTCGCTTGTGCACCCGGGTTGCACCCTTGTTTCTCGGGCAATCCTTTAGTGAGTGCCATCACCGCACAATATGCATTTGCCTTGTTTCTTCCAACATCGCTCTTCGTATGTCCTTCCTTTTGCAAAACCCACAAACATATCGCTTATTCCGTTGTCCACGATCTGCTCCCCCTTGATTTCTTGCTTGTTGTTGGTTCTGACCTCCCTGACGATTAAAGTTATTACCCTTACTCGAAGTTCCTCTATTTCCATGCCCTTTCCACTGTGCCTGCGATCCGTGTTGACTCCCACTTGAGCTTCCTGACTTACCACGGTGTTCCTCAATGTCGTGTTCAATCTTGTACGCCTTATCCACTGCATTCTGATAACTCGGTAAGTCCATTGGTAATAGCTGTTTGCGGTATTCGATCCTCAAGCCCTTCACAAAACGGTACACTTTCTTCTCTTCTGTTGGAACCAAGTGGGTACAATACCTTGCTAGTGCTGTAAACTTAGCGAGAATATTGTGCCACGAGATAAAGCTCCTGTTCAAACCGAGAAATTCCACCTCTTTCTTTGCTTGCACCACATCCGGAATGAAGTGGTTTCGAACTGTCCCAAGAAAAGCTCCCATGTACGAACTACTCGCTCCGAATCCAGTTAGCTTCTAACACTTTCCACCAGTGTTCTGCTGCATCCTCCAATTTGAATGTTGCAAACTTGACTTTATCTTCATCGGAACACCCAATTGCCATAAAAATCTTCTCAATTGATTCAATCCACTTTTCTGCTTTCATGGGATCTGGTTCGCCATCATAACTGCGCGGCTTCATCTTCAAGAATCTCCCAAGCCTACGATCATAATCCCCATTATCTCCAACTTGTTGACCCATTCTATTTCCTCCTGCCAGTCCCAAACCTGCCATTGCCTGTCTTTGTAGCTCTATATTCTGCCTGTTCATTTCCATCATTGACTGCATAAATCCCTGCATCATATTCACTATCCCCTCATTCTGATTAACTGGCATCTCAGCCGTACCGTCGTCCCGTAGGTTGAACTCTAGGCTGTGTAGGCAGTGGTGTATTACCCTGTTCAGCTGCAGGATTCCCGGCTCCACTCGAGCCACCATCCTCAGTATTAATGCCGTGTCTAGTCTCAACCATGATGAATCACCTGCAATAAACACTCGACGTTAACGACTTAAACACACAACCAACCCTCCTAAGCCAAAGATCCTCTCTCGGCTAGCTAACTTATGCTCTGATACCAACTGTCGGGACCCGACCCGAGATCCGATGTGAATCCCGTTCGAGCCGCGAGACAATGCGGAAAACACGAAAATACCATCTCCAAAATTTCATTTAAGAGAATGCAAAGTCATGAGAAAACCCTGTAATGCACGTGCAAGTTTTCTTTAAAAACAACAAAACCATTTTAAACAATACTAAACCTCGACGGCGAAACAAGCCGGAGAAACAACACGTTAGCTAGCAACACAAACTCGAGCGAACATGCTCGGTACATATCTAAACATATCAGAGTAAGCGGAATAAAAGTTAACCATTATACATACAACCGCACGGCAACCATGCCGTCACAACAAAAGAATATATCATACAACATCCAAGACATCTACCCAACAAATACATTGTTTAAGTAACAAGTACACCCTCGGCCTCACCAAAAGAAAACACTTAGGCACAAGGTGCACTACCAAAAGAAGTCGCCCAACGGACCCGAACACGAACTCTAGGGATTCCTTGCCGCTTGATCTAAGGAAAACAAATGAAAACAAACGGGGTGAGTTGAAAACTCAATAAGCTACTAATGCAACAATATGGCATGCTAGATGCAAGACATTAAAGATAACAAATAATCATGTCATCACAAAATCATTTCAATACCAAATGAAAATAACATGTATTGCACATAGCCCAAACAATCCCATATGACACGAGAGGCTCGACGATCGCCAACCGTCCCATACCGGTTGGAAACCATGACCAACATTCGTTCATATAGGAAGCACAATAGAACTATAAGTAACAAGTTACAAAGGATACGGTGTCGAGTACACCTCCGACCAAACCAATACTTCCAACCAACCAACCAATAATGTACCAATTGTAGAGCCGTTGTTGACGTGCTCGAACCATAACAAAACCATAATCTTTCAATAAAGAATTCGTGAACCATTTTATTTGAAATTCACTAAAAGAAAACCCGGTGCCACCTCACTAACCCGGAAAGAACACCCCGTAAAATAGCTTACCAACGTTGCGGTTTTAGCCTACAAACACTTGGCGCCATTTCCCTACCGCGGCCAACGGTAGGGCGAGAACCCAATGTATTGGCCTTCGACTATTACGTAGCCCCGCTCTTGTAATAATCGAGCGTCAATACACTCCTCTCAAACAATTAAGCCATGGACTAACTAAATGCTCAAGTAGAATATTTACTCGACATTTAAAAATAAAAGGTCATACTCCAAAGTAGGGAGTATACCACAACAATAACCATTGACAATAATATGAATGTCACAAGTGAGTTTTAATAATCTCACACCACAAATAACCAACTTACAATAATTATGACAATTCACGTAATATCAAACACACAATCGGTGTAGTCAAATATTCTAACGAATCACTCGAATCATTCAAAATTCCCAAATCACACACGTAGTCTCATTGATTATGAAATCCTAACGAACTCCGTTAGAGTCATTTTCGGTTTCTAATGAGTTCGAGTTTACGCGAATTAATTATACCGTAAACTTAACAATTACTACTCATATTTCACAATTCAAACATGTAAACATGAGTCTTTAAACACAACCAAAAAGTCAACCACGAATTTGAAAAGTCAACATAGTCAAACATACTCAAATTTGATGATTTCTAACATATATCATCATCTAACAAGCCTAACATGTATAACAACTTATAAAAGAGGGAGAACAAGGGGTAGTAGCTTACCTCCACAAGAAAATCTACCCAATGAATTCTCAATCCAAGCTTAGCAATGGATTCCCCAAGTCTTAAGCAGTCCAAAGATGGTGTTGCATGCAAGAATCTATGGTAGGATGAAGAAGGAGATGAATACACACACTAATCTCACTATGCATCTCCCACACAAACTCTCTAGGCTTTAGGAAGAAAATGAAATGTTTATGGTGTCTCTCTCAAAGTAAAGAGTAACTTAAAAATGGTCAAAAAGTCAAGCCCAAAGTACAACATTTACAGCCAAGGGTCTAAGGTTTAAAGCCAAGAACTACAAAAATCAGAAATGCTGTCCGTACCACTTCGCACTGCCAAATTGGCACACGGCCGTGCCAAAGTTACTGGCCCATTCTGGATTCTCGGATTAGCCTCGGACGGTCGTGCCCTATGAGGCGCACGGTCGTGCCAAACCCAAAATCACAAACCCAACATTCTGATACTCTCGCACGGTCGTGCCATACAAGGCGCACGGTCGTGCGAAGCCCTCCAATGTACAAAAGTGTTAAAACTCCAATTCTAAGGCATACCACACAATCCCAAACACATAAAATGAAGCTTTAAATGCATATCAACTCAAATGCACTTAACCAAGCAACTCCTAACACATTTTCATATACTAAAAAGGTGTCCAACAAACTCAATTGTAAGTGTAAAAGAATGAGATTGGCACATGAAATGATAGCGTCAAAATGAAAGACATAACATAGGAAGAATGCAATTGGTGCAAATGGTGCGGGCGTTACAAAAAAATCTCCAACACAGTTACAAATGCCTATTTCAACATTCAAATCTCATGTGCTCATTTTGACTTGAGCCCGACAAGATCCTGCATTTATGAAAGAGGGAAAGGATTTTCCCTTACCTACAATCCTCCTATCAATTCCTTCAGTTGAAACCTTTGTTTTCAACCGAGACCAGTGTCGTCTGTCTAAGCCTCTATCCCAACTTTATTCCCAGACTTGTAAAAGAAAGGAAATTTCCACGACTTCTACGGAGCCTTCCATAACTAAACACATAATTAGAAAATCAATCTTGAGTTCTAACCTTACCACTCGGTCTTGAATCTAATTTGCATATACAAAATGACTTGGCAAATCTTTCAAAAAATAAGAAAGAGATGTGTGTGTGTGTGTGTGTGTGTGTGTGTTTGTGTGAACTGAGAAGAAAGAGGAGAGGGAAGAAGGGGAAAGGAAAGGTTGAAGGAGGAGAGAGAAAGAAAGAGTTCACATAAAAAATTTGGTAGTTGGTCCTTGTACTTTTTATTGTGAATTGACTATTTTACCCCTAACTGAAATCACGTGAGTTGTACGTGTCTATACTTAACGGCAAAAAATTAATGGAAGGACCAACGGTATAAACCACACCACTACAAGGACCAATCCCAAGAAAAGGGTATATATCACAAGGACTATTTGTGTAGTTTACTCTTCTAAATCTGCTACGAATCTTCCGATCCGTAAAATTCTGGGTTCTTATAGATTTCCCTTTATTTCCCCTCTCAAAGATCGACAAGAGTATTTTTACAGCCTTGGTGCTCGTGACGAGTTTTTTAAGTCACGTGTGCAAGTGCAATTTAATTTGATTTGATTTATATAAGTGTGGTAGACTTCCTCCTAATTTAGGTGCATAGCACTAAACACAGCCTCCTATATACGCTAGAAAATGACTACCATGCCCTTGACTTCTTGGTTTTGATTTTGTTTTTTCATTTTTTTGCTTAGTTATTTGCTTCTAATTTATATGTTTTTGATATATTTTGTGTTATATATATATATATATATATATATATATATTGCTTTATTATTGTGTTATAATGTACATTTTTATAAAAATACAAATAAAAATCAAAGGGCCTTGCGCATGTCCTCTGCCCGTGCGTATGTCCCCTTGTTCTTCATTTTTTAATTATTGCACTTTTAGCCCTTGAATTTATAAATTTTTAAAAATTATAGTTTACCCCCTGAATTTGTTAATTTCATTACATTTTTTATTTCAGTATAGTCCAAATTTCTATTAAGTTAAACAATTTAATGAAATTAACAAACTCAAGGGGGGTAAAGTGTAATTTTTTTAAAAAATTTATAAATTTAAGGTCTAAAAGTGTAACAATTGAAAAATGAAGAACAAGAATGACATGCGCATGTTCACGCATGTTCAAGATGACATGCACAAGGCCCAGACGTATGTCTCTCCGATAATTTTTTTTACAACAATGTAAATTATAACACAACAGTAACAGCAAAAAAAAAAACAAATTTAACACAAAATATGTTAAAAACATACACATTCAAAGCAAATGAAAGTAAGAGTTTTAATTTGAAGATTATATATAAAATAAGGGCAAGTTAGTAATTTCACCAGAGGAGGCTGCATTTAGCGTATAGGGGGGGACTGTGTTTAGCACCTCCCTTTTGGACTAGATTAAGTTAGTTATTTAAATGAAGGGAGGTGCTAAACACGGTCCCCCTTTTCGATGTGTTTAGCACCTCCCTTTTCTGTGTTAAGCATGCCCCTCAATGCCATGCTTACGAAGTGATTTGCGCAGCTACATCAAGCAACTACAGTAACCATTCAAGCCATAAACGATGACATTTGGAGATGAATACAGTTAAGTTAGTTATTTAAATGAAGGGTAGTTTAGTATTTGTAACCATCCCTGACAATATTGTAAATAATGGAAGTTGGCAGTTAGTTTGTTAGGGTAGTCAGTTAGTGATCAAGGAGATGTTAAAATAGGTGATTTGGTTCTAATTGTGGTTGTAATCTTTTCCTAGAAAATCAATGAAGATCAACATCTGTTATTCCCCTTTCTCTCTCTTTTTCTCGATCTATTAACCTTCTTGACACGATTTATGTATTATTCTTTGATTGTTTGTCTTTATTATTATTATTTTTTGTGTTTAGCGAGACGTTGTCTAAAAAGTGAAATAATGAACTAGAGGCTTAATATTGTTATACATTCAATTGGATAAAGCTAACATATATACATATTTGTATATTCGAATACGAAGAGCGAGAGATCATCAATGAAATCTCGAGATTTGTGGTGTTATGAAACTTCGTTCTTAATTTCTACAAAACCATTTTTCTTTTATATAATACAAGGGTACTTTGGGTATTTTGAAATATAATAGACGATGATTCTAATGATAATGGTGAGAGGGAATCTAACCAAGAAATGCATCATGTAGGACCAAATAGCAGGACTAAACAAAAATGTTGGTCAAATAAGGGACCAACTAATTATTTAAGTTATTTATATAATGTAGCTTAATTTTAAAAAGATGTAGGTGCTAATGGAGGTGAAAGAATTGCTTAATTACATCATTGAGAGGGTCAAATTGACCAAAAACAACAAATGAGGCATAATGAATAAACAAAATAAAATTAAGACTAATTAAATAAAGAATGATATATTGAGGGACTAAATTATTATTTAAACCTAATAATAATAATGATAATATAATAAACTCCAATAATAAATAAGGAAAAGGGCAGAGAAAGAGAAAAAAGGGAGGCAACACATAGAGAAGCTAATTGTACCATTTGAATTGAATCTGCCAATAAATAAATCAGAGAGGGAGAGAACCAGATAAAGAGCAAAAAATTATCAATCTCCATATAGTTGTTCACGTGCAATCCCAATCAACATTGAGTAAGGGCATTTTTGTATTTTAAGAAAATTTTAACGTTTCAACTGACTCAGTTTAGGGGCTAACTGTAAATCCAAGTGTTGAGATTAAAGACCAAATTAAGAAATACGAAAGTTCTAAAACCGAATAAAAAAAGGTGTTAAGTTCAATGACCAAATGATATATTAAGCCATTTTTATTATATTTGACCATAAAATATTTGTATGCTTTACTGGAACTTATCACTTATTCTGGATGAACTGTGTTAATTATTTTTTTTGTTTTTCTAAATATTCTATAAGTTCAAAAAGTTTAAATTTAATTCTCAACTCTCAAGACATTTGGGTGTTCAAGATTAATCCCCAACGTACAGGCGCTAGAAAAATTGTTCACTCTAGTAGTACACTATGGGGCTTATTTCCAATTAAATTGTTTTATTTAGATCTCAAATTAAAATTTGACTGAAAGATAGGTCTCACTTGGTTCGTAATTATTTTTTATTTTTCGGAATGAGATAACTAGAATAAAAAAGAATATGGTAAGTTGTAAATAATCCCTCTCAACTAAGGGCTGTGCTTGAATTAGTCCCTCAACTATAATATTTTCTTAAATTGCACCTTCTATTTAAACATTGTAGTTTGAATTCACGAAATTTTCCCAACTAAGACTCACAAGACCATCTTTACATACTTTATTTTTGCCATAATATTCAAAATAAAGATAAGCAATCAATTTTTTTTTACCATCTTTAGGTACAAAAAGGGTATTAAAGTAACACGGGTAAAATAGTCAATTAAAACACTAAAAAGAACATTATTGTAAAAAAAATATCTAAAGATAGTCGCGCGAGTCTCATGTGAAAAATTTCCATCAACTCAAGTGGCAGTGTCTAAATAGAAACTGTGATTAAAGAAAAATGCTATACTTGAGGAGACAAATTGACTAAAATTGATAGGTGAGTGCTTAGCTACAATTAAGGAATACCCAAAATTATCCACGAGTTTTTAATTGCAGAGGTTTTGTACCCTTTCCGCCACCCCCAACACCGTTGCCATTGCTCCCTTTGTTTTTCTGCTCTCTATCTATTCCCTCCATTTATACAATGCCCTAGCCTTCAATTGAATCCATGTATCTCCATCATTATTAATGCCCTAGCCTTCAAGATTGTTTGGTTCAGGTGGGATCGTCACAAAACTTAGGGTTGACACTTGGGGGTAGTTGGCTTGAAGAGTGGAGTAAGGCTGACTAAGGAAAATGAACCTGTCTTAATGCCGCAGAGATCGGGTAGAGTTGGGGCTAAAACTTTCTGTGACAATTGGTATCAGACCAAGGTTGATTCGTGGTTGGAACGAGATGGCTCCGTCAAAGGATTGACAAAGTATTATCAACAAGGCCATTGTGGATTTGCAAGAAGAGCTATTAGGCATATTCGAGGCAAGTGTTGCCGAGATGGAACACAAGCTCAACTTGGTGTGCGAAGTCTTGAAGGAGGACAGAAGGAATAACTATTGTCGATAGGCTTGCGAGTCTAGAAGGAAAGCTCGACGATGCGATCAAGGGGAAAGATGAATTGATCTTAGACGAGATCAAAGTCGCAATTGGGCACGAGGTGGAATGACGAAGGGACCTCGCAATGCAAGTAGCCGAGTTGAAGGCGAAGTGACGGCTTGTTGAAGAAATTTAACAAGGACGCCAACGCGGGTGGAGTAGCCATGCCAAGGAAAAAGAAGGTTCCTGAGCCGAAGTCATATGATGGAGCAAGGAATGGACGAGTGATTGATAACTTCTTTTGGCACATGGAGTGCTACTTTGCAGGTTAGGACATTATCGAGGAGGACGAGCGGGTTGAGACGGTTGTGACATACCTCACGGGCACAATAGCCTTATGGTACTACAACAAAATTGGACATTTACAACATTTTTTGCACAAAATTTATGGTAAAATGTTGTTAAAAATTTACTTTAGACGACATTTTTAGAAAAAACTTTGTGATTTACTTTCTATACAACATTTTTAGGATAAACATTGTTCTTACCATTTAATAATAGCGTTTTTACTGGTTACTTTGTATTAAAATCATGAATCATGACACTGACAACGTGGAGAGGAAAAATGTGGTTTAAAATTATCTTTTGACAACATTTAGTAAAAATAGTTGTCTAATTTGATGTTTTAACAACGTATTTTAATAAACATTGTGTTTGGCGCTATTTTTCCTAGAGTAGGGCTATTAACGTACCATTCTTCTCTAAATACACCCTTCTCCTAATACATTCATCATTTAAATTTTATACCAACTTAAATATTAAATACACCTCTTCTATTTTCCTATTTTACCCTTTTTTTAAAATAATTTTTCTTTCTCTCTCCTTCCCCCTTCCCTTCTCAACCTAAGAGCATCCACAATGATAACTCCCAATATCACACTCTAAACACATTTCAATTTCACTTTTTCAACACTCTAAAAATAAATTCACTCCAACAAGCATTCTCTATAGAACCCTCTAAAAATTAAATATCTATCATCTCAACTAACAAACATAACTACCATTCTATTTTTCCTCTTTTTATTTCTATTTTCCCACCACAATTAAAATGAAATATTTTATATTTTAATTATATATATTCTATAAAAAATACTCCCTTCATCTATAAATTATTGTCTTATTTGATCAAACACGAATTAAGAAAAAATAATTAAGTTGATTATTAATACTGTTATATAGTGTAATTTTCTTTAATATCCATGTGTATGTGACCTATAATTAAAGTAGGGAAGAAAAGTAATGGTAAAATTGTAAAAGTGATGTTTAAAAAGAAAAATTTCAAACAAAACAATTATTTTGAAATGAAAAAAATAAAAAGAAAGACAATAATTTTGGGATTTGCAATACTATTCCTTCTAAATCACTCTTTATATTATATTGAGAGAGTAATTTAACTACTTTTAGAGATAAAGAGTTGGTAATGAGTGTCATTGTAGGTATAGTGGAGGTTAAAAATCTCTAAACTATGTTTTTAAAGTGTGTATACAAGAGAGCATTGTGGATGCTCTAACTTGCAAGAACCCCCTCCCCCCAATCCAGAACGGCAGCCCACCCTCCCTCACTATCGCTCCCTCCCTACTTCACCCACCCACCTCCTTCCTTCCCTCCCTTCTTCTTTTTTTTTCTTCTCCTCCTCCCACCCCTCCCTTCTTCCCTTTTTTTCTTCCCTTCCCTCCTCCTCCCTTCGTCACTACCTTCTCGAAGCCGCCGAACAACCATGGCCGAACACCATAATTTTTGGTGGGTTTGTTAGGTTTGCGAAAGTAGTGATGGAGTGAGGAGAGAAGGAAAGAAAAAAGAGGGGGAAAGAAGGGGAAGAAGGAAAGAAAGGAAAACAAAAAGGTGGGGGGAGAAGTGGTGGCAGATGGAGATGGGAGGAGGGAGGGAGGGAGAGGGAGAGGGAGAGAGAGAACTAGCAGCTGAGGGGAGAAAGGAGAAGGAGAGGAAGAAGGAAAGAGAGAAAAAAGGGGTAAAAGTTAGTTGAGTATTTTTAAAAATGACATTTTTTGTAATTAAAATTCATAGGCGCTAAATGACGCACTCAATTGTGCTAAGCAACGCACCTTTTTAATGAAAATTTTTTAAATATGACAAAATTACCCTTAATTAGTATTAGAGATAAAAAAGATTAGAGTTCTTAATAAATAACAAATAAATATATTGGTACAGTTATATTTAATGTACTGTTTACTTGTTCGGATAAATTTATCGAAGGACCTGTTTACTTGTTCGGATAAATTTAACAAAGGACGTATGTAATGTACTGTTTACTTACAAAAACAAGCTAAATAAAATATAAAACACTAATTCTCACTTCTCACTTTTCACTCTTTCTTTCACTTTCACTCTCACTCTCACTTTATCTCTCACTTTCTCCCTCTAATAATTCCAGTCTAAATTTTTGTATACGAAGATATGGATTACAACAATAATGGTAATTTTACTACAGATAGCTATTTTACGGTACGTTTTTTAATTTATTTTAATGTATTTCATTTAAATTTAAGGATTTTTTACGGACAAGGAGAGCCGGCCCGGCCCGGCCTTATTGAGAATAACCGGCCCGTCATTAACGAATATAGCCGGCCCGACCCTTTTGCTATATAGCCGGTCCGGCTAAATTCATTAATGCTGGCCCGGCCCTGCCATGCTTCATTTAAATTTTTTTTTTTTTTTGTAAATAAAATTGTATTGGTTATTTTTTATTTTTTTGTTTTTATGTTAAATATAATTACACTATATACAAATGAAGTAACATACTTTAATTCAATAGAATCAATACATGGACAATTGTTTTTTTTTTAATGTTACATTATTATTTGCAGGATATTCACATCGTTAATGATGACACAGAACATTTTCCTGATGTGTCTCATTTTTTTGCGACTGATCACGTGTTTGCAGTCGAAAAGAAGTTGAAGCTTGGATTAGAGCAATAGGAAAAGAACAGAATATGTACTTTAAGAATTCAAGACAGAAAACAAGAGCGGACGGATGTAAAAGGTTGTGGTTTGGATGTGAGAGGGGTGGGGTTTACAAATATGGCGGAGAGTTGGACGAAGAGGACCGAGATTTAAGAGGCACAAAAAAAATAGAATGTCCGTTTGAAGTAATAGTTGTGGAAAATATCCTTGGTAAGTGGAACGCGATCATTAAAAAATAGAAGGGCAAACACAACCATCCATTGTCGGATTATCACCAGTGGCATAGATTCTAGACGGCGTTTACTGAGAAGTAGAATTAAGTCATGCAAACATAAAGGGAAAACAGATCCTAAACGCCATAAAGAAAGAAAATTCAGAAAACTGCAGCAATTTGAGACAGGTACAGAAATCAATGTGTTTAGTGAGAAATATGTTTAAATAATTGATAACATTTTCTTAGATTCATTTTTGACGTAAATTTTATTTAATTTTTGCAAGTACAAAATGCCCAACAGAAGATACAAATGAATAAAATGGGCAACATGACAAAAATGCAGTAATTTTTTTAATTTGTTAAAGGATTTGGGATACCAGGCATGGTTTAGGCATGTGGAGGGGACAAACATTTTGGGCGATGTCATGTTTGCTCACCCGAAGGCGCAGGAGCTGCTGACGTTATATCCGTATGTTTTGTGTATGGATTGTACGTATCGGACAAACAAATATGATATGCCTATGTTGGAGATCATTGGGATTACATCGACAGGGAAAAATTATCACGTAGCATTCGCCTTCTTAAGGAATGAGAGGAAAACAAGCTTCTATTGGGCAATGTCGCAACTGCAGATGATGTTTTATAGAGCTGCGGCTCCTGATGTGATAGTTACTGATCGAAAATAGTCTCTAATGAGTGCTATTGAATTTCATTTTCCCGAGTCAAAACATCTTTTATGCAGGCGACCCATATCAAAGAACGTGGAAAAATATCTGGTACAGCTGATGAAAAATAAAAGATTTACCAAAGCATTTAGTTCAAGGTGGCAAAGGATAGTGCACGCTAATTCTGAGGAGGAATATCGCTTATGGTGGCTCAGATGGAAAAAGCTTGGAAATGGATCCCACCTCTGGTCACTTACGTGAAGAGGGAATGGTTGGAGCCGTACAGAGATCGATTTGTCAATGCTTGGACCAAAAATTACGTGCATTTTGGAACACAAACTACCAACAGGTGCTAGTTTTACATTTATCTTTAATTTAATGGTTTAAGAAATCCATTTTTACATTGATCTAATAAATTTTTATGTGATGTCTTACTACAGAGTGGAGAGTACACATGGGATGTTAAAGAGTTGGTTAAAAATGTCGGCAAACAGTTTGGATAGTTTAGTCCTGCAAATCCATGACTTGATCGAGCTCCAATTCAATGAGATCAAGACTACATTTGAAAGGGCAAGGTACTTTGATTTGACAGTAACAGATAGGTTATTGCTTTTTAACTTGAGAGGTAAAGTCTCACACCATTGTATTCAACTGCTTATTGAAGAGGTTGACGTCCGGGGTCAGAAAAAGAATATTGGTACTGATGCTGAAAAATGTGGTTGTTCGTTCAGACTAACACATGGCTTACCTTGTGCACATGAAATGAATTTGTTGGAGGTAGCTAATCTACCGATTGATCCCCACGGTATTCACGTGTTTTGGAGGACTATACATATGGAGGGAGAAATATTTGATGAACCGGATGGGAGCTACTCTGTGGCAGATGAATTGCTCAACAACCTTATGTATGATATAAAAAAGAAGCCTGAAGATAGAAAGCAGCATTATGCCAGCCAATTCCACGCATACTTTCATTCTCATGCGGCGACAACACGTACACCTAAACACGAGCCTCACAAAGGACGTCCAAGGGAAAACTCAACTAAAAGGGAGTTGTCAGGCTGGGAGCACGTAGATATGACCTACTTCACTGGGCCAAAGAGTGACCCAATGTCCATCTCCGGTCGAGTTAGAGGTTGAGGTTGAGGTTGAGGTCGAGGTCGTTCTTCATCAATGCATAGTACGGGTAATTCATTTCCATTCGCAGATCAAATACCATCCTTCATTCATGACTTCATTGATGATTATGTAAATGTGAAGGGAGAAAGAAATTGTGGGTTCAGAGTCATTGCCCTATTTCAGTATGGTAATGAGGAGCGTTGGCTTGATATGAGACTCGATTTGCTCCATGAGCTCAGGAAAAACTGGGATTTTTATGTACTAGCTTTGCAAGATCATGTAGTAAATTTAGGAAAATATAGACTTGAATGGTATCACTCTCCGGCACCCGAAGACCATTATTTGGAACTCATGGACTTGGGACTTGTGATTGCGATCAAGTACCAAAAGATCGTCACATATTGGTCACTTCAGCAAAGCACGACATACTTACCACTAAAGTCTCACCTCGAAGAAGGTGCACTGCCATTTGAACAGATAGACTTCGGTTTGGTTAATAAAAACCACTTCATAGCATTATATATGCCTGAGTTCTCTCCCATGCCAAAGATTATACCCGGTTGGAAAAATATTTGTGATCCCAACATTGCACACTGGAAGAATTTTCCTTTTTGGAGGCAACGAATGCAGCAATTTGAACAACATTGGTTTAAAAAGAAAACATAATCAAAATGTTTATCATGTTAGCACTTATCCTTGTGTAATGTTACAATGATTAATTATGAACTTTCCTATCTTGTGTAATGTTGCAGTGATTAATTAGGCACTTTTCTATCAATTTGAAATGTCCAACACTTATAGAATGTAAAGTCAGGAAAAAGTTTATCATACATAAAGATTGAAACCAAAATATCATCCCAAAATAAGTATGTTAGGTCCACAGTGATGTGCTCAGAGTATAGGCTAGAGGGGGGGTGAATAGCCTATACTACGTTTATTAAAAAGTTCATCCTATTTTAACATTTTCGTTGGAAAACATGGATGAAATGATTAACATGAATAGGTCATCTTCCTAGTTCTAGCAACTCAGCCGATGCTGTTATATCGGACGATGTGAATCGGCAGTTTTGAAGAACAGGAAGATGTTGTTATACTTGGCTGATGGACAAGAGTTTGAGCAGCGGATGAATAAGCAGCTTAAGTATAACAAACAAGATTGAAGTAACTGTAATTGAATGTGTACAATTTTATCATAACAGTTAACTAAAATCTTATATTAGATGCATCAATTACTTTTTACTAACAGATTGCACAAGATATATCAAATTTTACAGGAAAGAGAAATAAAGGCTGAATGTATCAAAATATAAATTATATTAAAATTCAGCAGAGGTTTGCTCAAAGGCAAACATGCTTAGTACATCAACCTAGACTCTCTAACCTAGCAATCTCCCCAGGGGTAGAAGGAAAGTCAATTGGGATTCCAGGAAGACTTATAACTAACCTCCTACCTTTAACTCTCACCAAGTACCTTGGGAAAGGTGCTTGTTTAAGTAAAGTGGAGGCGAAGGTGAGAAGAGAATATTAGGCGTTGTTCAAATAACAAGTATTTGAACAACTGAGTGCTAAGCACTCGGCCAAATGTGATGACAATTTATTGCACAATCGAAGGCACTTATAATGTAGTATAAGTCTGCCGATATGAATGCAATGTGGATTTTTAGGCTCTGGCTCTTCATCGGACATCTTCAAGCTTGATCAGTCTTCAACGAGTAGTAGGATGCTTGGTCTCTTGCTGAAGATTTGAAGTGCAGCAACTGAAGAGACTGAGTCTTTCGAAGGAAGAAAGAACTCAAATCAAAAACAAAGTTTTTGATCAAGCAGGACTTCTCAGCCTTTTGAATTTCTGTTTATCTCTCCTACACAAAGTGTTTCATTTTTACACTTGTGTTTTTCTCACTCCTTTGGGTGTGGTTTTCAGATTGAAAGAATGAAGAACTATTTCAATACCACGACCTCTCACAGATATTCGCATACGCTCATCTATATTTGATTGTGAGAATGAGAGTCTTCTTATATAGGTGGGAAGATGAAGGATTCGTTGGAACATTGAATGAGTCTCTACCCGTTGGAAATCGAATCATTAATGCAGGAGTGCGTCGTTCAAACTGTTGGGTAAAGACCGTCCGTTAAGCTTTTGTCTTGAAGTTGGTCCGCGAATCAGCCGACGATTTTGACTTGTCATGCTTAGCTGGATGTAGCGCCGTGTTTGGCTTTTATAGAATATAGTCTTGAAGTCTGAACTTTAAACACAGAAGAGGAGACGTCTGCTGGATAATAGTGAAGGCGAAGACATCGATGCGTATCTTTGGCTTGTCAGAAAGATCTCGTAACGGATCTATTTTAATTTGTAGCGTTCTGATCAACGACCGATGTTCCTCTTGGTCAATCAGCTTCTCTGCTTTGTTCATATGAAGACCTTGGCCGATACTGTGATCTGCCGACGTGATAACTGCTGAAGTAGAGGTTGCTGATGGGACATGGCTGGAAGGAATGTCTGCTGGTAAGACATTGCTGATGAACATGTCTGTTGGCGCATGAAGAGCTAATACATATTAAAGTTGTCATCACTTTGGTAGGACAAAGACTCGGATATGTAGAGAGACTTCCTAGTCTAATGACCTATGCATTGTTTCAACAAGCTGCCACACTAACCGGTACGCAGCCCTTTTAGCCACTTGTGAAACATGCGTTGTAATGGGAACAAGCAAATCACTGTGTTGGAATATGCATACATATATATCAGCTAATTTACAGGCATATTCCTAACAATCTCCTCCTATTTGCTTGGGATCATTACTACAATTGACTTATACATACAGCTCTTTAAAAGCAGATGTTCAATCCTTAGTAATAACATGTCATTATTGAATAATCATTTCATATCAAGGCATGCCCTAGGTTGAACTTACAAGCGATAGTGTATGTGTAGTCACCTATTGCTACGTATTTACAGACTCGATAAATGAAGGTACATATACGAAGCAATAACGAAAATAATGTTTAGGCAATTATGAGATATAAATGATAATATTGTCATAGAGGTGTTTTTCTTTCGGTGTAATAAGTATGATCTGAAGTAGCATGAGCAGGAAAAGTTATAAATCAGTGGACTTAATCGAATTGATTAAGTATCAGACATTTTCAAAGTTTATGAATAATAAAATCAGCGTAGTATGATAGTCATTTAGAAAATAGCTGATTGGACAGTGAGGAGTGTTATATTTGTTTGGGTTATTACTACAATCTCCTCCTAACAATCTCTCCTCCTTAATTTCTATATCAATTTCCTCGTTTTAATTTCCTCCTATTGTTTCTTCTCTTTAAATTTCCTCCTCCTACTAATTTCCTCTTCCTTGATGTGTTTCTTCTCTTTAATGATCAGCTTGCATATATATGTCAATTTTTCTAATTACCTCCTCCTTAATGGTCACAAGCTCTCAATGATCAATTTTTTGTTTTTCTAATTTCCTATATGTCAAGTTTTCTTTTCTAATTTCCTCCTTCTTAATTAGCTTGTATGTATATGTCAATTTTCTAATTTCCTCCTCCTTAATGGTCACAAGCTCTTAATGATCGATGGTCACAAGTTGAATTTTTGCTTCCTCTTGCTAGTTTCCTCCTCCTCTTGCTAATTTCCTCCTTAATGGTTACGACGGAGGTATGAACTACGATCACGACCTTAATGGTCACTATAGATTTCGAGGAATCACACTTTGATCGAGATGAGGAGGACCGTTTATGAAGTCTGTTTTGTTGGGGATAGGACAAGGTATAAGAATTGATTCATGAGGTATTATAGACACGACATGTAGTGGGGATGAATTTTGTGTCTTAATGGCCACAATAGGTGTACCAATATATTTTCTTTTGTCCTTAGAAATATGAGATATGTGTGTACCAATATGTTTTCTTTTGTCCTTGGCCGCAATGGGTGTACCAATATGAAGTCTGCAGATAAGAGATATGAGTTTTCTATTTCGTTTTTGTATGTGCATTTTCATAATCTTTTATTCTAGGTGTGATACTTAATTCGTATCGCCTCTCCGTATACGTATCTTTTCTCCTTAATGTCTTGATATTTTATATGGTTTTCTATCAATATATGTTAAATATCTACTTATCATCTCTGCTACTTATGGTCTTTCTCCTCCGTAATATATATGTCTATTTCTGTATGTATCGGACAAGTCATAGAACCTGATTAGGACAACTCACAAGGTATGAGTTTCTGTTATACGATAGCGTTTTAGTGGTCAAAAGAGATTTGTTAACTCTCCTCCTCAGAAATGTATGTTAAACATGTGTTATATATACATTCCACTATTTTTAGTATTAAGTTATGGTGCAAAACTATTGGTGAATTTTAGATACCAATTGTTATGGTGCAAGGCCATATGTGAGATATATAAGTGTACAGAGAGTAAGTATAATAGGACTAGTTATGAAGATTTAATCGGTCAATTCATGAGTTATGAAGAGCAGATGAACTATCTTTTAGTAGTACATCGTTATTTGAGAAATCTGTCAGTATTGATTTGATGCATGAGATATGTATCTAAGAATGTCCTATAAGGCATTTTTCTTTCGTTAATGTGTCAATTGTTTAAGGTGGAATGTGGAATTCATAAGAGTATATGCATATGTAAAGATGTTTGTGTTAAAAGTAGCTGTTAGACAAGAAAAATATGTATATGGACAGATTACAGTAAGTAAAACAGAATGAAGGTAGCAAATGTAACTTGAACGAAAGTATATTTCAAACATACTACAAAAGAAAGTTATTTATCAAAACAAAGACCTAATTAGACATTCTATTAAAACAGAGTAGACGATGAAGGTTTTCATTTCTAGTTAGAGGGAGCATTGACCGCTGGGTTAGGTGCAGAGTTGTCATTTGTAAGTTGAGATTCTTCTTGAGTTAGGGATGGTTCATTTGAGGAGTTAGGAGTGAAGAGAGTGTTGGTTGTAGTACTTGAGACAGGATTTGGTGAAGGAATCCAGGGAATGAAGTTTGACACATTGTTCCTTGGATCTCGCAAGCGATTTCTTACTCGTCGACTGATTTGGCGAGGTCGACGGATCACTGGTGGAGGAGTAGCTAGGAAAATCATTATTCGTTGTCGCATTTCATTATAGGAGATGGGTTGATGTTCTGAATTGAGCAGGTTTGGCGAACACATTATGTAGATTGATATATTCTGTAATGGTGAGGAAGAGTTGGGAAGGAAGATGAAGAAATTCTTGAAGAAGTGAGAAATATATTAAGAGAGGTTTGGCGGTAGGTTATGATTTATGTGTCTTTCGAAGTTTTGAGAAGATGAAGGGGTTTCTTGGTTAGAGGAATTTGATAGGACGTTTTGGGGGCTTAAGAGTGTGAATGCAATTAATGACATGGTAATGATGTTCTGATTTAGGATTATGTCATCATGCTGGGAGTGGTTCTAGCTTATGATATAGGCAGTCTAGGGGTAATGCATAAACATTTTACTTTTAAACGAGAGGTTTAAATTCATATTTGATCAAATTAATTTATTTGCCTTTACTGAGACATGACTCGGTATAACTGCTGAGTTTAGATATGTTGTCTTGAGATATCAGCTGTTTTGGAGTGGTATGATTTTTCATGGAGATTTGTTTGATACTAGCTGACATCAATTATTAGAAAGAAAGTTATAAATTGTTTTAAAGAGACATTTAAACAGCAGTGAATTGGATTTTAGGGTGTTAATAGACAAACAATATATGTTCAAATTTAAGTTAAATTTTTATACTCATAGAGATTTTATGAAGAATTGGTTAGGATTTCAAGGATTTTGAATTTTATCAGCAGTTAGTGTAGATTATCTGCTGACTCAAGAATGGCTGATAAGAGATTTGTCTGGTGTTTTTCCTTAAAATAGTATCGACTGTTGTTTGATAAGAGGGTTGTCTGATGTTTTCCCTGATATCAATTTAGCGCGTTTGTTAAGTTATAGAGTCAATATCCTAATTGATTTAGTGAAGTGTTTTAGCAGATGATAGAATGTATGGTAAGCAAGGATCTACTAATAATATGAATTTATAAGAACACTTCTTTAGAATTTTTGAAGGGAGAAGTCAGACAAGTGAGATATTGAAAGTGTATCTGAAATGATGTCCGAGCTTCTTCTATGCAACAGGTTGTATCAATCCATAGTAGGAAAAGGGTTTTGCTAATGAGTGTTTACATACTAGCCTGTAGATGAGAGTGAGGCATGAAATATAAACAGCAGGGGTTATATTGGCCATTCACTCCTGAGGAAGGACTAGTCTTTGGGAGCAACAGTCTTCCTAAGAATCCTAAAATTTCTAGCTATCTTTTGAGATAGATCAAGTTACTTAAGTTTTTCTCAGTCTTTTTGAAATTTAGGCATGTGATAATGTATAACAGAGTGTTTTGAATTCAGTCTGTTTGTAGATTAGTAGTTAGCCGAGATAGTATATCATCAGGAGAAACTGCTAACCTTGCCTTTTCATTACTAATCTCAAATATCATACTAGATTTGATAGTTGTTATTACTGAGAGCATAAATTGCTGTTGAGCTATTTTGAAAGGAAGTGTAAGACTTTGATTTTTAGAAGTTAAAAAGCTGGGATTTTAGTAATTGAATAATGAAAGTATTTTCATCTACTTTGATGAGATAAATCCTTTATAAGTTCAAATGCTTACAACAGTCATTAGGTTGACACAGCAGACAATTTGGTTCAAAGTAGATTTACTAGTAATCTTGTATGTAGGATAGAGAAGTCAGAGATTAAGTAATAGATTTGTAGTAACTTAAAGGTAAGATGTAGACATAAAGGTCATCCTTTAGGTAACTGCAGTCTACCTATGTTGAACAACTAGAGTGTTTGGTAGATCTTGAATTAGACCATGATGAGATGTTCCGATTCAGAAAGGCAATTATCAGATAGTATAAAGCAAAGATTTTAACTTTTTGGTAATTGACTAAAACTCAATATAGCCAATTTCATAGGACTGGTTTGCTGATGGGGTTTCAGCGGAGTTTGTGTAAGAATTGTGTGATCGTTTTATCAAGGTTAATTTCTTCAATTATCAGAGGAATGTAAACGCTATGATAAAGAAGAATGATGTGTAGATCAACACAGTTAATACACATTAATTCATGCTATCAGAGGAATTCAAATAAGTAGATAGTCATGATGAAAAGTTGCATGACTTGTATTCAATAATCCAAGTAGGTTTGAACATTACATAGTGGGGATCAGCTGATTACAAGATCAATACAACATAAATTTTGACTATACTGCAGATTACAGGATAAAGATACATAATGATTCAATTTTGAATAGAAAGTTTGTTACAAAGTAGTATCTAAGATATTCTAATCCTAAGAACATAATGAGAGGTCATCAGTCAAGGATTTTAAAGTAGATCAAGATGGCTGTGTCCGTTTTTGATCTCCTCCAGCTCTGGCCGGAGGCAGAACACGTGCACGCCTTCGGGTCATTATGAGAGCACCGTAGGGTGATGGCCATCAAGGATTTACTCCTTCGGCCATGAATCCCCTTTGATTTGCTCAGGGATGGATGGCGACGGAGGCAGTTTGTCATCCTTGTCAACACCTTATTAGCTACCTAATTCAGTCGAGCTGAATTATCTGCATCAGCCATCTTTGGGGTGATGGCCGGTATACTTTCATATAACCAGAAGAGCTGTTGCACACAACGATTTATCAAATGCTTTCCAAACATTTGATAACTCTTTTCTGGGATCTTCTCTGTGATGTCCATGTATACAAGCAGAGTTACGATAGTAGGATAGGTATATGCTAATTGGTTTTCATAGTGATTCATCTGAAAAACATTTTAGAATATCAATAAGTTTGATAACTAAAAGTTAGGAATGAAGTGAAATCACTTTTGCTAGCATTAATTAATAATTCTCTATCTTATCTTTTGATACGATTGATTGAAGACATTTTTAAGTGTTCTGATAATCAAAAGTTTGTAGCATATAGTTTATTTTTGCCAACAAACTTTTAGGATTATCGAACAAGACAAAAGAAGATTCTTTTATCAATTAATTTCAAGGCAAGATTGAAAATCTATAATTAATGATTTCTGGTACAAGTGAGTTGATAAAATTTCTCTCAGACTTTATAACTGTGATTTAGAAAGAAGTTGAAAATATTTTTCACAGTTATGAACGGTTTTAAGTTTCAGAATGTATCTTTGAGAATTTTAAACTAACTCATTAAAAGTAACAGAAATAAAACCAGAACAACTTTGAATGAATGAATATGAAGGAGTCATACCAAGTTGTTGAAGGGTTGACTTGATCGATTTCTTGGATTTGAACTTAGTAACATTTTGGGAAAAATTTGAATCGATGTTTTGTATCTAGTGTAGTCAGTAAGCAGTTTGTGAGTTTCTTCATAGTAGAGTTTGGATGAGGAAGGAGCTCTACTTATACTCACGGAGGTTAGACTGAAGGACTTTCAATAATGGAGATTTACTGTAGAGTTGTCCTTCTAAACACGCCTTTTGCAGGGATAGGCTGTGATGTCTAGATTTTCTCAAGATTCTTGGAAAAGATTTTGATAATGAAAGCTTTTGTCATTTTCCAAAGTTTTGAGAACAGTCTTAACTTTAATCGAAGTAGTCAGTCTTCGTAAAGTGTGCCTCCACCTTTAATAGACTTGAGAGAGAATAAGTCATTTAAAGGTTTTTACTCTTATAAGTCAGCACATATAACTGACCTTATGAAGTGTGAGTTGGCAAATATGGAAATTCAACCAATTACAGGTTTTTAAAAATGTTTTAGATCAGTCGATATTAAAAGTGCTGATAAGTTTTTGAAAACCGTTTGCATAAAGCAAATCACACAAGCGTACATATATATCAATATGAGCACAGTATGACAAGATTTTATGCAGTATATCTGATAATTTATATTAACAAATTAATTCTGTAGACATGAATACAGGTCACTTATGAGACAGTAGCTGACCTGTTTTTATGTATGCAGGAGAGGTGGTCTTTATCAATATCTTGGACTCATCAGTAGATTTCTCATATATTGGCACTGAAGTTCAGCAGGTATTGATTTGACCTTGAGTGAGTGAAGGGCATAAGTGATTTGTCCATAAGTGATCAGCAATCCTTCATGAATCAGCAGTCAAGTGATGTCTGCCGATGGAGAGTAATGTTGCATCTTTAACCTTTTTGTTGTATGAGTTCCTGCCTTAAGTACTCATAGAGAAATTGTTAGCAACATTTATGAGCTAAAAATAGCTACAGAAATCCAATAATACAAGTGAGACTTAATAAGCACAAGATTAGAGTTATTACTCAGCCTATAGCTTATAAGTGTAACTCAAGATACCAAGAGGTTAATAGATGGAGTTACTTTCTCACTATACTCTTTTGAACGAATCTGCTCATAGTAGTTGAGGAACTTGTTCTGATGTTGAGCTGAAGTTCATTGAGTGTATCCTTTTAGGCAGAAGCTTCCCGTTGAAGAAGAACAATTTTATCATTGATGTCCTTAGACCAAGAGCTAATAATCACAGTGATTTTAGAGATGACATAAATTTGATTTCCCTTGAATTACCTTTGAAACTCTTCTTATTTCTTTTGCTTTAAACTTTCATAAGAAGTTTTCTCGAAAAGGTGTTAGATTGAGAGAATCGTTAGCCTTATATCAAGATAGCAAATTTTTAGAAGTGAATCTGAATAATTCATCCATCACGTGTGAAGTTGACATGTTTGCCATAGGATATAACATGAGTTTGACAATGATTTTTGAAGTAAATATATAATCCTTAGCAAGTCAATCTCTATTTGACTATAGTACTTCTCTTCATAATATCAATATATTTCTGATATACGAAAGATTTTCTTATAGTAATCACATAATCATCACAATATTCTTTCTCACACGTTTTTTGAAAACAAAATTAATTTTGATTTGAAATAGTATTTTCAAATGACTTCTAGGTCTCTCAGTCAAGAAGATTTTTGGAAATGAGGAATTTTGAAAAAGACTCTTTTTGACTATACATCTAATCTGAGCAACTGGATCTAAACTCTCAGGTTGTTAAGCCTGGAATGAAGTTCTCAGAGTACTAGCTCTGATACCAATTGTTAGGTCCACAGTGATGTGCTCAGAGTATAGGCTAGAGGGGGGTGAATAGCCTATACTACGTTTATTAAAAATTTCATCCTATTTTAACATTTACGTTGGAAAACATGGATGAAATGATTAACATGAATAGGTCATCTTCCTAGTTCTAGCAACTCAGCCGATGTTGTTATATCGGACGATGTGAATCGGTAGTTTTGAAGAACAGGAAGATGTTGTTATACTTGGCTGATGGACAAGAGTTTGAGCAGCGGATGAATAAGCAGCTTAAGTATAACAAACAAGATTGAAGTAACTGTAATTGAATGTGTACAATTTTATCATAACAGTTAACTAAAATCTTATATTAGATGCATCAATTACTTTCTACTAACAAATTGCACAAGATATATCAAATTTTACAGGAAAGAGAAATAAAGGCTGAATGTATCAAAATATAAATTATATTAAAATTCAGCAGAGAGTTTGCTCAAAGTTAAACATGCTTAGTACATCAACCTAGACTCTCTAACCTAGCAATCTCCCCGGGGGTAGAAGGAAAGTCAATTGGGATTCCGGGAAGACTTATAACTAACCTCCTACCTTTAACTCTCACCAAGTACCTTGGGAAAGGTGCTTGTTTAAGTAAAGTGGAGGCGGAGGTGAGAAGAGAATATTAGGCGTTGTTCAAATAACAAGTATTTGAACAACTGAGTGCTAAGTACTCGGCCAAATGTGATGACAATTTATTGCACAATCGACAGCACTTATAATGTAGTGTAAGTCTGCCGATATGAATGCAATATGGATTTTTAGGCTCTGCTCTTCAACGGACATCTTCAAGCTTGATCAGTCTTCAACGAGTAGTAGGATGCTTGGTCTCTTGCTGAAGATTTGAAGTGCAGCAACTGAAGAGACTGAGTCTTTCGAAGGAAGAAAGAACTCAAATCAAAAACTAAGTTTTTGATCAAGCAAGACTTCTCAGCCTTTTGAATTTCTGTTTATCTCTCCTACACAAAGTGTTTCGTTTTTACACTTGTGTTTTTCTCACTCCTTTGGGTGTGGTTTTCAGATTGAAAGAATGAAGAACTATTTCAATACCACGACCTCTCACAGATGTTCGCATACGCTCATCTATATTTGTTTGTGAGAATGAGAGTCTTCTTATATAGGCTGAGGAAGATGAAGGATTCGTTGGAACATTGAATGAGTCTCTGCCCGTTGGAAATCTGAATCATTAATGCACTGGAATGCGTCGTTCAAACTGTTGGGTAAAGACCGTCCGTTAAGCTTTTGTCTTGAAGTTGGTCCGCGAATCAAGCTGACAGATTTTGACTTGTCATGCTTAGCCTGGGATGTAGCGCACTGTGTTTGGCTTTTTATAGAATATAGTCTTGAAGTCTGAACTTTAAACACAGAAGAGGAGACATCTGCTGGATAATAGTGAAGGCGCAGACATCGATGCGTATCTTTGGCTTGTCAGAAAGATCTCGTAACGGATCTATTTTGACTTGTAGCATTCTGATCAACGACCGATGTTCCTCTTGGTCAATCAGCTTCTCTGCAGTTTGTTCATATGAAGACCTTGGCCGATACTGTGATCTGCCGACGTGATAACTGCTAAAGTAGAGGTTGCTGATGGGACATGGCTGGAAGGAATGTCTGCTGGTGAGACATTGCCGATGAACATGTCTGTTGGCGCATGAAGAGCTAATCCATATTAAAGTTGTCATCACTTTGGTAGGACAAAGACTCGGATATGTACAGAGACTTCCTAGTCTAATGACCTATGCATTGTTTCAACAAGCTGCCACACTAACCGGTACGCAACCCTTTTAGCCACTTGTGAAACATGCGTTCTAATGGGAACAAGCAAATCACTGTGTTGGAATATGCATACATATATATCAGCTGATTTACAGGCATATTCCTAACAAAGTAAATAATACATATATTCGTCCCGGCTAAAGTTAAAGTCGACAACATGTTCATCTACAACCATTCTCTCACTTTAATACACAAGTCATCAAGTGTCTCCCAAAATACAACTTCGTCTATTTCTTCCCACCTTTCGAGATGAAGTAGCTGCAATTGGTTAGCTACCCAGCGCAGCCATTGCAAGTGTTAATAGTTATGTCAAAATCAAATATAGTAAAATGATTGATAAAAAATGAATCAAAGAAAAATGACGATATAAAAAATTAATATGATTAAATACTCACCGTAGATGCTTCGGGTATCTCTTAGGGATCAACTTCCCCAGCAGCATCGGCACTCCTACCCAACGGCGAGACTCGAGGATGAGAATGCTCTATAAACTAAGCCAAGTAACCGTCTACCGTCTCAGTCGGGTGACTGGCTACAGAAGACCCAATGGCGCTCAAATTGATCAGAACAATTCGTCATTCCTGCCATGCCCTCTTCATAAGATCGTGCCTGCATTTGTACCTATAAGCCTTTCGACTTCTATACACCATACTTGGGATGTATACCTGAGACAGTATAACTTGTGTATACCCAAACTGTCGCAGGTATCGATCAGGCATGTACGGCTCGGTAATATCCTTGGAATGAATTATGCCCGAGAACAGAGTAATTTGGACTTCCGCGGTTGGATTTTTTTTAAATGGGGTCCACGCCACCTGTATTATAAAATAATTAAACACCATTAATAAAAATATGACGATATAAAAAAATTTTATTATTCAATGACATGAATATAAATAAAATACTTACCATATCATCAGATAAGCGATCTAGTGCACGTCTATACTCTAGCAGAGCTGTCTGTGACGTCCTAGGTGTCGCAGTGGGGGCCCATCTCAATGAACATGGCAGGTTCGGAGTCCATCCTTGCCTCCTGCTCGGTCTAAATGCAGAAAAATACTCGTAGATCTAAGTCTAAAAAAAATGTCAATTAACTGTATTAAAATTTTTTACATAATTAAATTTCAATAATTAATTATATATATATATATGCAGCAAAGTCAAACACCCTGATATTTGGGCGATATTAGACCTAAATGCAATACCAAGCTGGCGGTATAAATATGCTAAGGTAGCTGCACCCCACGCATAACCTGAAACGTCTGCTAAGCTCGCCAATAATGGCAAATAGTGAACAGTTAATCGGCTCTGAGTCTTGTCCAAAAATAACGTTGCTCTCAGCAACGACATAATATAACCTATCGTCCTATTTCTTAGACTAACTGCCTCTGGAGTTAAACGTTCCATTAACAAGTTGAATTTAATGTCGTTGGACCTTAGCTGCTGGTTGATATCAGATATAGTCATTCCTAATAGGGCCGACAGCTGACCCTTGATTCCCGAGATTGATGTGTTCGGGATGACAACATTCCCTGTAACAGGAATCCGTAGAATGTAATGAACATCGTGTAGAGTGATAGACATCTCACCAAAGGGCATATGGAAACTATTCGTTTCCGGGTGCCATTGCTCAACAAACGCAAATCAATGGCATATTTAGGTCTTTGAAACATGCACGCCTCAAATGTCCTAACCCAGTTCCGTTAATAAGGTCGTTAGTCTGACAGCACAATATCACCCATTTAATGAGGCGATCGGCAACATTATGACAAATTAACACTTGCCTTTCCTGTTAAAAAAAAGATATCACCCATTTAATAATTATCATTACCAATCTCTTAACAAAATATTAATAAAAATAATCAAAATTATGCATGAAAATAGCTTATTTTACCTCCCATTCCATATTGCATACGCAATATGGCCAATAAAACCAGTAAGCAAAGTTGGCGTGGCGGGCCCCCTAGATGTGCATCCAACAACATCCACTCATCATCATTAGTATCAAGTCCTCGTCCCCGTCCACGACCACGCCCATGACCTCAACCTCGACTAGCTCGACCAATAGCAACATCCTCGTCGTCGTCGTCGTCGTCATCATCATCATCATCAATATCATCGCCATCGTCATCGTCACTCTTACTAGAGATATTAAAAGGGTCACGGCCCGCAGGGTCGACCCGTTTAAACCGAAAAAATTAGGGTTAGGGTTGAAGTTTTTTGGACCGTTTACGAATTCGGGCTAAACGGGCTGACCCTATAGGGCCGCGGGTTTCACGGGCTGGCCCGCCGGGCTTTCGGGTTGGCCCGCGGGCTGAGGGGCAAAAGAGTAAATTTAATAATTTTTAAAACCCTAGCCTTTTACCCCCTTTAACGCCGCTACAAATTTGCAATTCGCAAGAGGGCCAAGGTCTGCGACTCTGCGTGCGGCGTGCCTGGTCTGGTTGAGTGGTTTCTCTCTCAAACTCTCATTCGCTCTCATCTCTCGTCTCTCGCTCTCATCCCTCGTCTTTCGCTCTCGTCTTTCGCTCACAAGAGTCACAACACAACTACACAAGCCCGTCACCGTCACTGAAGCTCTAATCTGTCAGCGTCACGACGTCACTGCGGTAGTCCGATCAGCCATCTTGCCATCTCCCGCAATCACAATTCCTCTCTCGCCTCTGATGGGACTCCTCCTCAGCTCCTCTCGCCTCCAGCAGTCCAGCTACCCAGTAGGCCAGTACCCACCCACGACAATCCGGCTATCCAATGGCCAGTACCCACCCACGGCGTCACTATCAAGGTTTGAACATCTCTGATTCTCTAATCTATGCACTGATGAATTAGACTATTAGTGGTTAAAATATGTTTTTTTGTTTTAAACTTGCCCAATTAACAATAACTTCACTCTGGAACATTATTATAGTGCATAGTTAGAAGGCATGCCATATGATATGTCTCAGTGGTAAATGTGGTGAATTAGTGATACTTCCTTTTTGTAAAAAATATGTCTTTTTATTTAAGTTTCTGTTGCTATATATTTCTTTATTTAAGTTCTTGTATGGAGTAGTGTTTTTTCAAAAGTGGTTTTTTTTGGCCATCAAATGTATGTGCGAATTGCGATATAGCATAGTTGTCGTTAATCTACCCATGAATTAGAGTTAGAACATCAAACGAGCTACAAGCTTAATTTCAAAGGAGACTCTTTGAATGGAATGTCACAAAAAGGATGGTAGGAGTCCTTGTTGAGTTGAGTTAGTTGTAAGTCTTTGGGTGTGTGTCTACGCCATGGAATGCCATGCTGATCTGGGGTATGCAGTATACTTCGTTTTCTTGATTCTTTTCCTCTTTGTCCACGTTGGACAGTTGTATAATGGATTTAAAATAATATGAAGTAATTAGTTGGAGCATTCAAAAGATGATATTTGCAAGTTATCTTGTCGGCCAAGACAAGTCAGATGGGGATTTCTAAATTCAGTCATGCAGCATTCTATAAGAAAGTCCTGTTGGCAAGTTAAGCTTTTAACAGTTGAAGTATGATAGAATGCCACCTGAAGGGCAAACAATATATACACACGCATACCTAAAAGAGTATTACTATTTGCAAGATACATATGTGGCTTTGTAGCCTGCAAGTTATTGTGATGGCATGCCACTTTTCTGTAACCTTCAATGGATAGCATTTCGGTGGCAAATGGCCATTGCTAATTGTGCACTTTGAGTGAGGATGTTTCATTTTTCCGAGTTTAGGACCCTTGTCCTTCCATCTCAGATTCTTCATTTGTACATGTTTAAGAGACATTCTACTACTTTGTTGATTGTGAATGGAGTGCAAAATTTAGCCCGTAAAATATTTAAGCCCATTTTTAATTCCATCAAAATCTGATGCCACTTTACCTAAGCCCATTTTTTATGTCCATGCTTCTATAAAGAAATGCAGGAAACAACTCTTTAAGCTCGTATCTTCAAGCTGCTTGGACACTTTTCAAGATGATGCTCTGAAGCGACATTGGTTGTGAAGGAATTATACCGTAAGAGTTGTCTGGATCATGATGTTGACAACCAAGCCTATCATTTATCTTTTGTTGTCACAGATGTGCTGGTAATAATAGATAAAATATTTTTTTTGGATAAATAATCAGTGACAGTAAAAACTAAATATTAGAAAGAGCACCTAAAGATGGAGAAGAATAACTCGAAAGCTGTAATTTACCAGTTTTGATAAAAGCGTGCATGAGTTCAAATAAAACATGACAAAACAATTTGAAAAACTTCAATAACTCTTGGAAGTCATGGACATCAATTATTCCTTGGAAAATATTGTAGATAGTGGTTTAGAATGCCGAAATGAATTTTTGATTTATGCCTGAACACTTAGATTCGTAACAGAAACACAGTATATGTTGCGGTGGATCTTTGCCAAAATGGAAGCATATAGGGTATATGGGGATCATACATGTGAGTATGTGACACATTAGATTTAAAAGCCAAAACTGCATCACAAGTGTGCCAGGTGCAAAATTAGGCTGCCTTATTGTGCTTAAGGCTATAGTAGGGTACAAGTTATTCAAACTCACTTTGTTCTTGGGCGTTGTTAGAGACTCGTTTAGGATCGCCTCTTGAGATGAATGAGTCAAACTTGAGCACATTTTAAAGGTTTCCATTTCGTTGAGTTCACTTGTTGAATTCACTGGATAAGCTGAACAAGCTTCGTCCGACTCTATATATGACTGGAAACTATTAATTCACGGTTTAATTAAAAGTTGAAAGGAATGCTTTGGGAATGTCAATAGAAATTTGGAGATTGCTTTGTCTGATGTCAATTCTCTAGATGCTTTGGAAGGTGTTCGAGCCCTTAGTCCTGTAGAGGTGGAGCGCCGCAGTGCTTTGAAAACAGAGATTAGGGAGCTTCTCATTAAAGAAGAAATATGTTGGAGACAAAAGTCAAGGATTCTTTGACTCAAGGAAGGGGATAAAAATACTAAGTTTTTTCATCGAACGGCGAGTGCTCATAGGTTGGTGAATCAGGAGAGGAAGATAAGGGTTGATGGTGTTTTGTTAGAAAATAATCAAGAGATGAAAGATTGAATTGTGGGTTTTATTAGAGGCTCTATTAAAGGGGGCATTTGGCGTCCTAGTTTGGATGGGTTGTCTTTCAAAATGCTAGGTCAGGAAGAAAGATCTTCTCTTGAGTTACCTTTCAGAGAGGAGGAGATAGTAGGGGCTCTTCGTAGTATGTGTGGGGACAAGGCTTCGGGGCCAGATGGTTCATCCATGTCCTTTTTTCAGCATTGTTGGATATTATCAAGATGGATGTTCTGGAGGTTTTTCAGTTTTTCTATGACAACGGTTGTTTCGAGAAAAGCTTTAATGCTTCTTTTATTGCTCTCATTCCGAAAAAGAAGGGAGCGGTGGACATTAAGGATTACAGGCTAATTAGCCTCATTGGGGGTATGTATAAGCTTATTGCAAAGGTGCTCTCTCCGGTTGAGGAAATATATTGGAGGGGTAATTTTCGAGTCTCAACATGCCTTTGCGGGGGAGCGTGAGATTTTGGATGCCTCATTTATTTCTAATGAACGTGTGGATGCTAGAACCAGAAGTGGTGTGCCGGGTTATTGTGCAAATTAGACATTAAAAAAGCTTACGACCATGTTAATTGGGATCTTTTGATGTATATGATAAGTAGGATGGGCTTTTGGGATACATGGAGGAGCTGGATCCTATTTTGTGTTTCTACGGTGCAGTTCTTTGTCTTGATTAATGGGGAGTCAAATGATTTTTTTCCTGGCTCGAGGGGGCTCTGGCAAGGAGACCCTCTTTCGCTGTTTCTCTTTCGGAGGTTTTGAGCCGTTTGCTTGACTAAGCAGTGTCGGGTGGATTTATTAAAGGCTTTGATATAGGTATTAACAGTGCTCCCAGTTACAAGATTGCCCCTTCTTTTTGCGGATGACACATTGATTTTTTGTGAGGCTGACAAACCTCAGCTAGGTTACTTGTGGTTTAGTCTTGCTCTTCTTCCAAGCAGCCTCGGGATTGAGGGTCAATATTGTAAAGAGCGAGATTATGCCGGTGCGTCATGTTGATAATATTGCTTCTCTGGCTTCTTTTTTTGCGTGCAAGGTTGTTCATCTCCTTTCTTCTTACCTTGGTTTGCCGTTAGGTGCTCCTTCCAATAGCTCGGTGTTGTGGAATCCGATTTTGGAAAGATTCGAACGTTGGTTAACTGGTTGGAAGAAGCGGCTTCTTTCTAAAGGAGGCCGGCTAACTCTTATCAAGAGTACCCTTTCTAGCTTGCTTACATATTTCATGTCTCTATTTGTGATTCCCGCTTCGATTGCAAAGAGATTGGAGAAACTGGAGAGAGACTTCCTTTGGAGCGCAAATTTCATCTTGTCAATTGGTCTACTGTGTGCTTGAGTGTGTGCTCGAGTGTGAGAGGTGGTGGCCTTGGCATCAAAAGTTTGAAAGTGTTCAATACTGCCTTGTTGGGCAAATGGCTTTGGAGATATTTGGTAGATAGGAATGCTCTATGGAGGAGAGTTGTGGTTTGTAAATATGGAGAGGGCATGCATTTGTGGTTCCCAAAGGAGGTTGTTTCTTCTTATGCAGTGGGGCTGTGGAGAGGGATTCGCAAAGGGTGGGAACATTTCTAGTGCAACATTTCTTTTGAGATTGGAAGCGGGTCTCTAGTTAGGTTTTGGAAGGATAAGTGGTGTGGTGATTGGGAGTTATGGAGAGTTTCCTTTTCTCTTCAACATTGCTGATGATAAGGAGTTGGTGAGTTTGGTGACGATAGGTGGGGAGCTATCTCTTGGAACCCCACTTTCCGTCGTAACTTACAAGACTGGGAGGTGAGTTCTTTCTGCGTTCTCCTTGGGAAGTTCCATTATCTTCCATTTCCGGCTCTATGGAGGACTATGTCATTTGAAAAGGAGTTGAGAACAAGATGATCACTGATAAGTCGTTCTATTATATTTTGTCATCCAAGGATAGGGCTGTTTTCCCATGGAAAATTGTGTGGATATCGAAGGCCCCTCTTAGAGTAGCTTTTTGGCTTTTGAAGCAGCTTATGGGGGCCATTTTAAGGGGATAATTTACGCCGTTGGAATCTGATCTATGTGAATTGGTGTTATATGTGTAAAAGGGATGAGGAGAGTGTGTATCATTTGATATTCCATTGTCCTGTGGCTAGGGACCTTTGGAATTTCATTTTTATTTTATTCAAGGTCTCCTGGGTCTTGCCTAGATCAATCAAGGACCAGTTTTCAGTTGGTCCCTTTACAGAAGGAGAAAAGTTGCGTGTGGGACACAGCCCACTAGGTGTTTGCTGGACAATCTGGATTCCTCTATTTCTTCTTTGAAAGAGTCCCTGCTTA
Organism: Platycodon grandiflorus; assembly: GCA_016624345.1. NCBI lineage: Eukaryota > Viridiplantae > Streptophyta > Magnoliopsida > Asterales > Campanulaceae > Platycodon > Platycodon grandiflorus. Next base: position 51,253,153 of record CM028361.1, on the reverse strand, counting down.
ACTTTCTGGTGTTCGGAGAAGCTTCCTTTTTCAGCTCACCCTTTAGTCGATTTTGTGGATTATATTGCTATTAATTAAGTTTTTGGTCTGTGTATACTCCTAGTGTACAGGACGCGTCACCTGTTCTGACTGGAATTCAGCTCGTGATTCATAATGAGGTAGAGGCCCATTCATATTGGTCTCTGGATGAATGACCAAGCTTATATTTCATTTGTTCAGTCTTAAATTGGGAGCTGAGCTTGAGCAACCCAATACATAAATACTTAAGCCTGTTTACACCTGTACGTTTACTTTTTCCTCCCACAGCACCTGTCTCGCTCATGAATTGTGCATATGGTTGTATGTGTTGTAAGTATCGTAAATTCTATGTACTTCAGAAGTCTTAGTGAACCCTGCCTCTCACGCACAGAGCGGTAGAGGGCTTTTAGCCTGTACTTGCAGATTAGTATTCCAGATTGCATGTTATTAGATGTCAAAACTAATATTGACGCTTTGTAAATTGCGTATTTCATGGAGTTTCTCATGTGCAGGTGTGTTATTCGTGGTTGAGTTCCTAAAAGATTTTGGTCTTTGGAGCATCCTTTGGCCCTGAACTCGAGGTGAGATCATGCTTATATATTGGAAACTTTTGATTCCGACAGTTTCTTGATAATGAACATTTGAAATTATTTGGTTTTTTCAAAGTATTCTGTTATTCGGTGGCAAATGTACCTCATCAAAATGAAAAAGATCTCTTAGTGGTAAGAATTATTGAGAGGATGAACTAATGAACTCCATCATGGGCAGTGAAAAATTGTAACTTTCCTTAATGTGACTTGGAGATCCATTTTTTTCTTTTTGTTATATGGTCCTGATACTCTGATTCATTGTTTTTCTTCTTAAAATGTTAAATGGAGATATTGACTAGGTTATAACCACATCCACCTCCTCCCTGCTGTTGTCCCTCATTTGACATGATTAAGAGTGTTAGAGTGGGTGGATTTTTATATTGTGATGTTAGTAATACATTGTAGTACTGAAGTCCAGTTCCAAATGAGAACGCATGTAATAGTTGCAAGTCATTCTCAGAAACTCGCATGTAATTTAATGCGTCTCATCAATAGAAGACTCCTGCTCGCATGGGCAGTTGCAGTCCATAGAGATGATTGCAAGTTTGGGGATGCATCATCCACACAACCGTGGATCTGAGATTCAGCTAGCCTCTAAAAATTGTCATTTTGGAACTGTTTTATGTCTATTAAAATTATGATTGTGTTGGCTTATGCGGTTGTAATTATACATCAGATTTCACCAAGAAAGAGTTAAACTTGATGCTTGAAGCAAGTGCAACAGCTGTTAGCCTTGGACCACATCATCTTCGAGTCGAAACTGCTGCAGTGGCACTTCTGGCTTTGGTATAATATGCTGGGAGATTGTCTTAGTCACTTGCAACCGACGGTGCTGGAGGTACTCCCATGTTTCTTTGCCTCAACCGTCCATGTTTCTTTGCCTCAACCGTCGCTTGTCCTACTCCCCATCCCTATATGTGGGAGGCCACTTAAATTACATTAATTTGCGTACTCTTCTTTTTCCTTTTTTGTTGAGCTTGTGGTTGCATGATAATTGTCAAGCTCTTTGGGTTTTCCCAAAGATATTTACCCTTTGCATGTGCCATTTTTCAGCATCCTTCAATGCCACCATATGGGACTCCAGTTCCATATCCAACTCTATTTTCTGCAGGAGTTTATGCTCATCCTATTATGGCCACGCGGTAATAACAGTTACAATTTTATCTCTTATTTCATTGTTGATCTGAATATATTTTGTTGGGTAATGATGGTTATTTGTGTAAATACAATGGAATATGTTGCAAATACAAGCCCGTGTTTGTTCCTTTTTCTATAAATACTCTGTAGATTCAGAGAAGGTCAAATGGTCCTTTCAGTGAAATAAATAAATATATATATATATATATATATATATATATATAAAGCCTAATAAATCTATAAAAGGTAAAATTCTGCCAAAAATGACTTGCCAAAAATACAAAGTCATTTTTGTAACGTTTAATATTGTCCTCGAAAATACAAAATCGTATTTATACAAAACAATAATATAATTTTTAAATAAAAGACAAATCAATTTGGTCAAATCTTTTAGGAAATTGCACCATACACTTTTCTCTCTCCTCTCACTCTCACTGGTAAATGTGATACTACTTTTTTTATGCTAAAATATTTGTTTTTATTTTATTTTCGAACATCCTAAATAAGTATGTTGAAGGAAAGACATAATAAGTTAAAAATATTTATTAAAACTCGTGTAAATTTAATAAAAAAATTGTACTTTGAGACAAGAGAGGGTACAAATCTATGACATATTAATGAAATATTTAAGTATTACTCTTAAATACTCCCTCTATCTTGAAAAATAATCTTTTTCTCTTGGTATGTTAAAAAAAAATAGACTTCTTTTTAAAAGAAAATTATATTTATAGTGCAATTAAAAGGAGGTACAAATTACAAACAAAAGCTACAATTTTAAAAGTTTGACTTGTCAAATGTAATTATTTTCTGAAGAGAGAAACAGTACTGTATAACATAATATTAATATTTTTAATTAATACACTATAATATAATAAACCCATTGTTTAGGTACAATGATATACTTTTCTGCAACTAAAGTTCTTTTTTGGAAGATCAAACTATTTGGATAAAAAAAAGTCTACTTTTTCTTAAGTTTGTCTTGAAAAATAGTCAATATTTTCAAATTTAAGCTACATATTTTTATTACTTTTTAATTTCTTTCTATCTTTTAAAAAATATGAGATGTTTTCTATGTCTAATACCAAAAAATATACAACTTTAGACTTTAGTGCGATTTAAAGAATATATTTATAAATAAGAATATAATTTTTTAATATGATTAATCGGAACTAAGGAAACAATATTTAAATGTGATGTAGAAACATACTAAAATTTCTGTCTTAATAAAAAATATACTTATTTACAGAACGGAGGGAGTGTAAAATTTGTAATACAAGTTACAACTATAAAATTGTAGTATTGATTTTGGTAACTAAAATAAATAATATTTTAGCTAATATGTATCTAAAGGGAATTAGACGCGTTTAAACCATATATTTATAGAGATTCTATTCTAAGACTTGTCCTAGCGTAAAATCATTTATTTATAAATTTAGTTTCACCATAAGCTTTGGACCGGAGAAGCAATATTGTAATATGAATTAGGGTAACACGAAAGAGTATGTTTCGTGTGAGACCGTCTTGCGGAATCTAATTTGCTCGGTTCATTAATACATAGTGGGTCGTTCAGAAGATCCGTCTTACGAAAATATGTTAAATAGTTTTTTTAAATTTTGCCAAAGAAAAACTTAAAGACATAGCTATATTTAAAATTGGTCAAAGTAATAAAGATAAGGAAAATGAATGATACTTGCAAAGAAAGTAACGTCTGGGACATTATCTATATATATAAAGCCTATTAAGTCAAAAATAGTAAAATTTTGCAAAAATATCTTACCAAAAATAGAAAGTCATTTTTATAACATTTAATATTGTTGTCGAAAATACAAAATCGTATTTATACAAAACAATAATATAATCTTTACAATAATAAATATTTTAAAGTATGATATTATACTATTTTAAAGTAACTTTTATTAATTTTTTAATTTTTATATATTTACAATTAATAAATATTTTTTTTAACTAATACGGGGGTCTTCGACAAGGGAAGCCACTATCCTCTATCCTCTTGTCTATTCATTATTCCGAGGCAACAACTTTAGGGAGTTGAGTGAATATTGATTCATAATCGTAGGCCTCCCAAATCTCTGTGATCCAAGAAAGAAAAGTGGTGCGGCAATTCCTGGGGTTATGAGCTCTCTTCCCGAAACATCGTAATGGAAGAAATGATGCATCATCAGCATTTCGGATTGCCTCATTAGTCTTTCTTCATTCTGGATTCCACGAATAGAGAATTTTCGACAGGAAGAAAGTGGCCAGTCCGCTAAGGGAAGATTCCTTGGAAAAAAAGGCTCTTCCTGATGTGAGATTTAGAGCCCGTTTGGTGTAACGTTTTAAAAATGCAGCGTTTCTAAAACGCAGATTATTTAAAATGCGGCTTTTTTCTTTATAAATGCGTTTGTGATATTATGTTAAAAAGCTGCTTTTCATTCCCTACTGCGTTTTAAAATCTGCGTTTTGGGAAAAAGCTAAGAATTCCAGTGTTTTAAAACGCAGCTGCGTTTTGAAAACGCAGCGTTTTCTATCGCAGCATTGAAACGCTAAGTTAAGGAATAAGCTGCGTTTTAACCTTGCGTTTTGACCAAAACGCACGAACAAACGGACTCTTACTAGTAAATAGAGACCTTTCTCATATTACGTTCTCCTTCCATTTGGAAGCAAGAAAGCACCAGATAAGTAGACTGGCTTACCCCAGTACGGAAATGTTTTAGAATCTATAATATTTCTACCCAATGATGTATTTCTATTTAATTAGTTGTCACCAACTTTACTTTTCCTTGATTTATTCTTTTAATTTTGTTTTTCTTCTTTATTTTTCTTAAGTATAATTTAATTGAAAAAAATATATATGTCCGTGCGTTTAACGAACGGGTGTAAAATTAGTTTATTCTTAATTTCTTTGTAATGTTCCTTTGAGACGCTGCTGCACCTGCAAATGCAGAACTAGAGCTCCAACCAAAAAGTCCTAGGGAACTTCAGGAAATGCTATCCTTATTGGCCTAAATTTTGTGTTGGAATGTAAACTCTGACCCGTGATCCTTTTAAATAGGAACAACTCTTTGGTCCAAAACAGAGAGTTTCTGGGATGTTATTAGTAGGAATTCCAACTTTTGTTACGAAGAGATTGTAGCTATTGTGTTTCTTTTAATCAGAATTATTTGGAATAACTAGTTTTCTATGAATGATATTTATATATTTTATTTGCATGTTGCATTTTGTTTACAATTGATATGCATGGTTTGACAACCATCCAACGGGAACGGGAACCAGGATTTTTTTCCACAAAAATAAATTCACAACGTTTAAAAAAAAAAAGTTGTATTAGATTCACAACGTTTTTGTTAAAACGATGTCTTCATAAAATCCATGTTATTACAACATTTCAAACAAATGTTGGGATAAATAAAATGCAATGTTTAAAAAGTGTATATATATATATATATATATATATTACAACGTTTTCAGAAAACGTTGTCATAAATATAATACCACATTTTAAGTAAACGTTGTGATATATTTATTACAACGTTTTAAATCACAAACGTTGTTTTATATATATATATATATATATATATATATATATATATTACAACAAATGTTGTTATTTAATTTTACAATGTTTATGTAAACATTGTCAAATGAAATTTAAAGAATGAATTCTCAATTAAGGAGAATTCTAGTACAACGTTTATAAAAACGTTGTCTTAAACAGGAACCTATTACAACGTTAGTTTCGACAACGTTTTTAAAAACGTTGTGTAAGCCCTATTACAACGTTTTTAAAACGTTGTTAATAGCCTATTTTCTTGTAGTGAGGTGAAGGAGACGCTACATCGATTACGGAGAGTGCGGTGTAAGGACATGGGATGAGTTCAAGGGGAACTCAAGCGGTAGTTCTACCCCGAGAGTGTGGAGGACTTAGCCATGATTAGTTTGAGAAGGCTAAGGAAAAAAGGAAGCATTAGGGGACTATGTCAAGGAGTACTTGACACCGATGCTAGAGGTCCGTGAAATGCCGGAGAGGCAAAAGTTATGCTTATTCGTCGATGGGTTGCAAACGTGACAATAGAGTTGCATAGGCGCGAGCCAAGAGATTTGGCAACGGCTATGGCAATAGCCGAGAGGTTAGAAGATTTTCCCAAGGAGAGGCCAAAGTCACCAAAGAGGGATCGTGCGAGCGGATGGGGAGATCGCAAGCATCGAGATAGGTCGCCAAGAGTAATAAATGACGAGCGTAACGACGATGAGCGAAGCTACCACAAGCGAGGCAAGGGAAAGGATTATGGGAGATCATCCAAGCCAAACAAGGGAAATGATAAGTCATCTATAAAGAGTGACAGGTGGAAGAAGTGCTTCTTATGTGATGGAGATCACCCTGTGTGGTACTGTCCACACAAGAAAAAGATGAGTACAGGGAAGGCCGACACATCTGACAACGAATGAGAGCAACGCATGAGTGCTATAAAGATGCTGGGAATGATGGTCGAGTGTGACATAAAGGAGTCTAAGAAGGGCCAAGGAAAGAAGGTCAAGGACAAAGACATTTGATATGCCAATGTGAAAATTGGTAGGAGGTTGGTGCAAGCCATGGTAGACATGGGCGCAACGCACAACTTCATGACACCCAAGTTAGCAAGGCAATTGGGTCTTAAACCAACCAAGGATGAGGGTTGGGTGAAGGCTATTAAGAGGAGAAGCAAGTCCAAGGCATAGTCAAGGGAGTAGAGCTACGCATGTGCGGATGGAAAGGTAAGTCGGACTTCACCGTCATCGAGATGGATGATCACGAGGCCATACTTGGCATGAACTTCATCAACAAGTTGCACTTGTCCATACCTTGGCGTGAGGATGATGCTTGGTGGAGATGGACATGTTTCCTGCAAGGTCCCAGGTGTCGAAGGGAGAAGGCACAAGCAAGGCGAAGGAGCTTGGTGTCATTGAATTCGTGAATGGGTTGAAAGCTCAAGCCTAAAGAGAAGATTGTTGGGCCGAAGACATATGCCGAGATGGTAAAGAGGCTTCGAGAGCAGCAAGCTAGGCGCGAGTAGCTAACAGTTGTGACGAGGGCGTCATGATCTTAGGTGGGGGAGAATGTCACGCCCCGCACTATTTCAAGAGGTTTGCTATGGGTGCTAGCTAGACGACTATGCGACATGCGAGAACGAGTCAAATGTTCTGGAATTGTGTGGAGCACTCGTGCTAGAATAATCTAGAATTTTGTGGAGTCTTTTGAAATCCTATAGTTTGTTCTAGAGTAGTCTGGAATGTTCTAGAACTTGGTAGAATTCTCTTGTATATAGTAGAGAGTAATGGAGTATTCTAGAATAGGTTAGAATACTAAAAAGATGTAGGAATATTAGGGATATGTATATAATATTCTAAAAGTCTTGAGGACAAGGGGGAAGGAGTGTATAAATAGGTGAGTCCTCATTTAATGGAGTATTCTAGAATAGGTTAGAATACTAAAAAGATGTAGGAATATTAGGGATATGTATATAATATTCTAAAAGTCTTGAGGACAAGGGGGAAGGAGTGTATAAATAGGTGAGTCCTCATTTGTAACAAGTCACCTCAAAAATCAAGTAATAAACACTTGTTTACTTCTTTTGTCTTTCGAGTGTTCTCTTCTTTCCAACTTAGTGCCTTCATATGGGTGTGAGTTGCCTAGCTGGTGGGATCGTTACACAACTTAGGGTTGACACTTGGGGGTAGTTGGCTAAGAAGAGTGGAGTAAGGCTGACTAAGGCGAACAAACCTGTCTTAGTGCCGCACAGATTGGGTAGAGTTGAGGCTAAAACTCTATGTCTGACACTTGCCTTTTGCTCTCCGTGATAACAATAAAGGACTTCTTCGATCATTTAAGGGACGCCTCCATCGTGCATACCTATGTTGTGGGCAAGATTTGTTAAGAATGCACGATTTTCTGCCGTGTTATCTTTAGAGGTTCGGCAATGTATAAAAATGCGCAAGTTTATACTAAACAACTCAATTCACAACTTGATGATGCTATGAATTGTGAGTTAGGGGATGCCTATATTTGCCCGTGTTATAAGGTTTTTACTTTGTCGGGTTATTGAGTTTGCAATGCCGGCGACTTTGATTTGCTAATGAGTGTGGAGAAATTTGCAGAGCATTCGAGGTTTGTCTCACCTTATCATTTCAATTTCAAATTGTAATCTCATAACGTTGGCTTCTCTCCTAGGGTAATTTCAATTTACTTGATCATGTTCAGCTGTTTATCTTTCACCTTGTTTTATTACCAAGTTTTGTTCTCTTTGCCTAACAATAAAGTAATAAGCAGCACTGCAACATAAAATATAAATTTTTTTGGTGCAATGTTTAGCTGCTGCATCTAATTATCTGTTTCAGGAACTTTATCCCCTTGATACTTGGTAATGTTTTATATGATAAAAAACTAACTATTCTTACACTAAGTTTGTACGACCTTGTCAACTTGCAGAACAAAAAACAAATGAAAGTTAGATAAACTCATTCCTCGAAGTTATTGAACCATACTTTTATAATATGAAACTTGAAGATGCTGCAGCTAATTTTGGATGTAAGATTGCCGTAGAGTAGCTATATCGTTGTGTACAATGGTGACAGACAACTATCTTTCTATCCGGATTCTGAATTCATTCTCTCTTTTTGTTTTTCTTTTTGCTTTAATACAATCTAAGAACCTTTAAAGGTAGAATACATCATTTTTCTTGAATTATGGCATTTGGAATGCTTTCTATCATTTTATTTTCCACATTTTTAGTATGTATATCTACATTTTGGAAAGTGAAAAAAAATGCGGGATACGACGTGTGGCCACCTGTACAGAGATTGAGGGGTTTTCCCCTTACAAATATAAAAGTAGCAAACCAACAACTCGAGGGACCATTCAATCCTACTTTTCCTGTCCACTTAAATAAGAGTAGTACATTTCGATCAAAAGTAGGATTAAATGCTTTGTTAATAGCATGTTGTTGGTTGACTACTTGTATTTCTGTAGAAGGAGAACCCCTCAATTTGTCTACAGGCGGTCACTTGCCATATCCCACGTTCCTTGTCACTTTCCGAAGTGTAGATATACCTATTGAAAAATGAAAAAATATAATGATAAAACACATTCCAAATGCCATATTTTAAGTAAAATGATGTTTTCCTCCTTATAAGGTTGTTAGATTGGATTGAAGCAAAAATAAATAAATAAATAAAAAGAGAGAGAGAGAGAGTGAAGGAATTCAGAATCGGATTGAAGCAAAAATAAATAGATAAATAAAAAGAGAGAGAGAGAGAGAGTGAAGGAATTCAGAATCCAGATAAGAATGACATTTGTTTCTCACTTTATTGCCATTGCACACAACGATTTAACTACCCTACAACAATCTTACCTCCAAGATTAGCTGCAACATCTTTAATTTTCATTTTATAAAAGTACGGTTCAATAATTTCGGGGATGAGTTTATCTAACTTTTTTATGCAAGTCGTCAATGTCATACAGACTTAGGGTAAGAGTACTTTGTGTTTAGTTTCAAAAACAGATAACTAGACAACAATTAAACAACGCACGAAAGATTTATATATTTTATGTTGTAGTCGCAACTTACTTTATTTTGAGGAAGAGTTACAAAACTTGGTAATAAAACGAGCTGAAAGATAAAAATTCCGAACATGATCATGAATTAAAGCAACATGAAATTACCCTACTATTGAAGCCATATTTATGAGACTACGTGCAGAAATTGAAAAATAGGTGAGACACAACTTGAATGCTTTGCGAATTTCTCCATACTCATTAGCAAAACTATGTTTTGCCACCAGCATTGCAAGCTCAATAACCCTGGCAAAGTAAAAAACTTGTAACACGGGCAAATATGGGAATCTCCTAACTCTGCAATTCACAGCATCCATCAAGTTGCGGATAGAGTTGTTTAGCATAATCCTGCGCATTTCTATACATTGTGCCGAACCCCTACAGATAACACGGCCAAGAAACCCGTGAAATGCATATTGAAAGACAACTACTTAAGACTTCCGAGTGAGAAAAGGGGTGCTCGGTTATGCTGAAAGGGTTACTTTGATAGTTTTCTAAATGTTTGCAGTGAGTGGGAAATACAAACTTTGTAGTTTTGTCTGTCTTATGTTTTCTAATTAGGAGCAGCCATGCTATTGTTTTGATTCATATTGATTAGGGTTTCTTTATGCGCAGTATCTCGATGAGAACAAGTCTCTGATAATTAAGATTGTTGAGAGCCAGAACTCTGGGAAGCTCAGTGAGTGTGCGGAGTAAGTATTCAACTTAGTGGGTGGGATCTTCTACAGTATAATGTATCTTTCTACTGACTAGAGAAAAGTTTTAAATTTCTTATATATCAGTTGGATTTAATGTGTTAGATTCTTTTTAGCTTAATAGTTTCTGTAAGAAACCTCTTTGTTTAGATCTCCATTACAATATTGCATCGTTTCTAGGTTATAACCACATCCGCCTCCTCCCTGCTGTTGTCCCTCATTTGACATGATTAAGAGTGTTAGAGTGGGTGGATTTTTATATTGTGATGTTAGTAATACATTGTAGTACTGAAGTCCAGTTCCAAATGAGAACGCATGTAATACTTGCAAGTCATTCTCAGAAACTCGCATGTAATTTAATGCGTCTCATCAATAGAAGACTCCTGCTCGCATGGGCAGTTGCAGTCCATAGAGATGATTGCAAGTTTGGGGATGCATCATCCACACAACCGTGGATCTGAGATTCAGCTAGCCTCTAAAAATTGTCATTTTGGAACTGTTTTATGTCTATTAAAATTATGATTGTGTTGGCTTATGCGGTTGTAATTATACATCAGATTTCACCAAGAAAGAGTTAAACTTGATGCTTGAAGCAAGTGCAACAGCTGTTAGCCTTGGACCACATCATCTTCGAGTCGAAACTGCTGCAGTGGCACTTCTGGCTTTGGTATAATATGCTGGGAGATTGTTGATGTGTGATTTTCAAATTAATCACTAAATCCTACCGCAAGCGCACGGCTTATCGTATAGTATTTAGGATGTCGATCCCACAGGGACTTTGAATCAAGTACCGAAGAATTCACAACTTAAATTATCTAGACAGATTGATTTCAAGGTTTTTATAGAAATGAACTAAAATTAAACTAATTAGACTAAATTAACTAAGTAAACACAAAATTTGATTTTTGATTGAAAACAGTAAATAAAAGCTTCTAGGATTTCGGTTTACCACAACGACGAATTTATAAATTCCACAACGATCTTCCCTTACGATAAATGTCAAGTTTTGAAGGCGAATTGCATCAATATAGTTGATTGTGTTCTCTCGAACTACTCTCAACCGTGCCTAGCTTAATTCAAATCCAATGTCTCGCTCAATGAATTAAACTAAACCCATTATGTCTTACAATTCAATTAGCCTCTAGAAACTCAATTAACCGTCGTTCTCATGAATTTCTAGTTCGATTTTAGGGTTCCATTACCTACACTTCACCTTTCGGTCCTTCGTTTTGGTAATTGAGATTATCACATAAACATAGGAGTTTCACCTCTCGGTTCTTCACTACCAAATATTCATGCAATTATTAACGAAACTAAAATCGAATCAAAACGGGTAACATTCATATAGTAAACGGAAAGATCGTAACTTCATTCATAAATTCATCGTGGGCTACACCTAATCCTAGAAATAGGAAACTACTCACACATGATTGAAGAAATCAACAAGAACATCATGGAAAACATTATAAAACAACGAAATGAAAATAATAAAATTAAAGAGAGGGAAAGAGAAAGAACTTGTCTCCAAAATGATTCCAAATGATGAAGTCTTCAATCTTCAACTTACAATCCAAAATCTACCCTAAAAATTGTGTAGAAAAAGATATGAAAAATCCTAGCTTTTTGTAGAGAACGAGAGAGTGTGTATCTAAAGAGAGAATGCGCTCCCTTTTTAATCTAGAGGGAGACGAAACTGAAAAGGGAGGGAAACTCAAGAGTTTTCTTCCTAATTTAGACTCAAAATTACACTTGATACTAATACAGGGCGAAATAGTAAATCTGCCCAAAATCGTCGATTCGCGGGTGCGAAAGAAATCGCAGCCGGGTGCGAATCGAACGCCTTCAACTGAACAATTGCCTTCAAATTCCACTGCGAAATAAATCGCAGCCGCCCACGAACAATGCGATGGCCCGAACCTCTTCCTTTCAGCTTTAAATCACCACCCAAGCTTAATCTTTGATCCAAAATGCTCCAAGTCTGCACAATTAAGCTCAAAGATAGTGAAATGAACTAAAACAACTAATTTTACTTTGAAATACACATTATTGAAGAGAAAACAAGCCTAAAAACATCCTAAAATATAAACATTTTGTACATTTATCACTCCCCCAAGCTTAAGCTTTGATCGTCCCGAGCAAAGAAATAGATTTCAAAACGAGATAGCTCAGGACCAAAGACTAGAAAGGACACCATCTCAAGAATGCAAATGCATTACACCATGGAATTATCACTCAAAACCATCAACACACTAGCAAACAGATTCTCATGACTTCCAAGCTAATAAAGTCTCAAACGTTCAATGCAACCCATGAGTCACTTAAGCAAAGAAATGCCTAGCACCCATCTAGCTCGGATTATGCCACCTCATGAATATTAAAGCTGAAATTATCAGGTCAAGGGACACTCTCCATTCAAGCTATCAACTCAATCGACAAGGCACAGGCAAAGGCAGCAACAAGATCATTAGGACTTTATTTAAGCTTGTAACGTTAGGCCAAGGTGAGGGATACAAATGAAGGAATTGATAAATCAAAGCAAGAGAGCATTAAATAAACATGTTAAATACAAATTTGCTCACGAGAAAGTGTTTCACTTTTTCCCAATCCACTCACCAATTTCAACAATCCCCAAACTGAATTTCTTGAATAGCTCACCACCAAACGGTAACATTCCCTTATTTCCTCGTAAGAGATTGAAGAGCACATGCATAACTTTTTTTTTTTTTTTCCTTTTTCGTTGGTGCCCTTTTCTTCTTTCTATTTTTTTCCATTCTTTTTGATTCTTTTTCATGAATTTTTTTCAAGGCATGCTAACTTCATTTTTCTCTTTTTTTTTTTTTTTTGAGAAATCACCCCTTTCTTCTTTCTCTCATTCCACCACAACAGCGTAAACATAGCACATGAAGCATCAACCCAACAAAAGCACACGATAAACACATGATTTCATTTAAAGCTCTCTTGAAGGGTAGGATAAAGTGTTTAGGCTAAATGGGTAGGTAAATGCAGGTTAATGAAACGAACATCGAATGGGGGTCATTTGTGTGCTGAGCACACACCATTCTTCAATTAGGCTCAAGGGGGACACTAGGGATACAATCTTTGCAATGGGTAGGCAAGAAAAGGCTCAAATGGTCTAAAAAAAAATGGCCTAAATCATGTCCTTATCACCACAATGCCCATGCCTAGCTTCAATCATCATCAAGCAAAAACTTTAAGAAAAATCCCAAGCTATCAAAACTCAACTAAAATATTCACAAGGTAAACATAATACTTCGCTAGATAGCACCAAGAACAATACTAAGACTTTGTGAACAACACGAGCATACAAATTACGCCCAAGATAGAATTAACAAGGGAATCACTACTTTCTATCAACTAGCATGTAAATGACTCCAAGATTACTCCACCAATGCAATAAACATGCATACTCTACAAGTACCTTCCAAGAACAAAAATGACCAAAACTAGAAGCTTAGGTGTTTCAAAAGCCAAAGTTTTAAAAATTTAAAATTATGCCCACAAATTGAAACCCAAACCATCTCTCTCTCCCCCAAGCTTAAAAATCACATTGTCCTCGATGTACAGAAACAGAAGAGATTACCAACAGGGGAAATGGAACGAACTCACCAAATTAGAAGCTGACCGAATCGCTGGAACCTGAAGACTGTTGGTTGGCTTGTAGAGCAGCTAAAATGTCAGATTGGCGCTTTTGCTCTTCCTGGATTGACTCAATTGATGCAAACAGCTCCCGAATCGAAGATTAGTTAGAGCACTTATTGATTTTGCAGCCATCATGATGAAAAGAGGTGTAATTGATTTCAAAATCACCAAAAATCCCTAATTTTCCACCTTTCTCGCGCCTTGAATCTCCCTAGAAATCCTAATTCCCAAATCCTCTTAATTGATGGGTAGATGGGAGTAAACCCTAGGATTAATGTATAAAGAGATGAGGGAGAATGAAAGTTTTTGATTCCTAGGTTTTGATTTGGAGATTGGGATGGTTATACAAGAGAGGAAGATGAGAGAGCGTGGCTTGATTTGGGATTTGAATGTGAGAGAGAGAGAGAGAGAGAGAGAGAGAGAGAGAGAGACTGACGTTTAGCTTTGGGCAATTAAGGGGTTATTGACGTTTTTTTTTTTTTTTTTTTGGTTTCATAGGTGCGAAAAAATTCCCACCTTAGGTGCGAACAGAGCTGGAGCAACTTCCTCATTCTTTACTTCAATTTCACAGGTGCGAAAAATTTCGCACCATGGGTGCGAACTGTGCTGTGAGAATTCAAATTTTCCACCTGTTTCAACTTCATGGGTGCGAAACTTTTCCCACCTTGGGTGCGAACAAATCTGCGAGAACTTTAATTCCCCATGTTGTAAACTTGCACCCCAAATAAAATTCCCAACCAGGGCATGAACCAATCCTGCTCAATAAATTTTCTACCCTCATTTCCACATCATGGCTTCATCAGGTCAAGCCTTCACACTGATCTTGCGATGCAACACAAAAAAACTACAAAACAAAGTTAAAACAAAACAAATACTACAAGCATGATAATAAAAAAACTAAAAGAGAGAAAAAAAAGAAATGAAAACGAAGAAAAACACTTGGGTTGCCTCCCAAGAAGCGCTTGTTTTAAGTCATTAGCTCGACCCTGTTTTGAATTCAATCCGGAAGTCGTGGTTTGTAAGAAGATGTATTTGTGGTACCCTTCTTGTTTTCATATTTATCGATGCTTCCTTAATCTCCATCCATTTACCTCAACAACCTTAGGCGCATCTCGCCAATTCTCAACATCTTCTTCACGAAACCTCCTTCGAAAAGTACGCTTATCTTGTAACCGTTTGTGTTTGAGTTCTACTCCTGGAGCTTGCTCTTTTTGAAAGTTTGGGCCATGGAAACAAGATCATTCTTTTCAACTTGTACTTTCGAAGTGGAGGATTAAAGTTTGCCTCGAGCAAGTGTGAATATGCAACAACATCGGCATTCCCATTGCTTTTGAGCTCATCTTTCACACGAAACTATCCAAAGGATCATTAAAGAAATGTTGTTCATGTTCATTTTTCTTTGTTTGATCCACGAATAAATCCCACAATAATTCTCAAGAGAAAAACATTTAGAAGCATTTGACAATTCAAATTCAACTTTCTCCTCCTCAATATTCAAAGAAAGCTTTTTATTTTTAACATCCACAATCACCCCAAGTGGCAAGGAAAGGCCTTCCAAGAATTATGGGGATTCGAGCATCCTCATCCATTTCTAACACAACGAAATCGGAAGGAATAAAGAACTTACCCACCTTGATAGGTACATCTTCCACTATACCTACCGGATACTTAGAACGATCCGCCAATTGTAAAGACATATTGGTGGGCTTTAAATCACCTAAGACCAACTTCTTAAACACGACAAAGGCATAAGAGAAACACGGCACCGAGGTCACATAAAGCATGATCAAAATGCACATTGCCAATAACACAAGGAATTGAAAAGTTGCCTGGATCTTTAAGTTTTGGAGGTATCTTATTTTGAACCATGGCACTAGACTCCTCCGTCAAAGCAACAGTTTCATATTCCTCAAGTTTTCTTTTATTAGACAAGATTTCTTTCAAAAATTTGGCATAAGTGGGCATTTGTGACAAAACTTCTGTAAAAGGCACATTGATGTACAACTTTTTAAGAACCTCTAAAAACTTCCCAAACTGTTTATCAAGTTTCGCTTTAGCCAATCTTTGTGGGAAAGGCACGGGCGGCTTATAGGGCGGTGGGGAATGTATTTAGGTTCTTCCTCATCCTCGTTCCATTTTCTTCCTCTTTACCTTTCACTTGTTGTACTATCGGTTTAACCTTCTCATGTTTCTCAAGTTCACTATTTGTAGCCTTCTCTTCTATCACCTTAGGGACATCTAATTCTTTCCCACTTCTCAAGATCACAAGCATTACAATGTTCCCTAGGATTGACCTCGGGCTTACCGGTAACATTCCTAGAACTCCAAGATGAAGCGCTTGTTGTGCAATTTGGGTTTCTAACATCTTATTATGTATAGCCAAATTGTCTACTTTAGATGTTAAATTCCTAATTGCTTCAGTCATGGCATGCCCATGTTGTCTAAACTCTTCATTTTGTTTCGTTGGGTGACCACAAAATTTTCTAACAAACTCTCCAAGTTCGATTTCGAGGGGAGGGTTAAAGGTCTAGCTTGAAAGCCAGGAGGGCTAAAATTATTCGAGTCTGGGTTGGGATTGTTCCTATATGAAAAGTTGGGGTGATTCCTCCAACCTGGATTGTAAGTGTTTGACATTGGATCATTGAGAGGCCTTTGGTTGAAGTTGTTCAAAGCATTGACTTGTTCTTGAGGTGCAATTTGAGGAAATGAATTTCCTACTTGACATCAATTGCTAAATGACCCAAAACACCACAAATTTCGCAAGGAAAATTATTACTACTCACAGACTCACATTCATCTTTTCAATTTTTGAATTCAATGCATCAAATTTAGCAAAGCATATCAAGAGTATTAACCTCGTACTTACCGGCACTTTGTTCGATGAAGTAGCACCTCGATCCTTGGACCATTGATGATGATTGGTCGCCATATCTTCGATCAAAGTGTAGGCATTATCTACACTTTTGTTCATAAGTGCCACCACTGCTGCGTCCATAGAGGTTCTATCATTATATGTGAGCCCGTTGTAGAAAGTCGAACAATCAACCACTTCTCTAGGCCATGATGGGGGCACGCCTAAGCATCTCCTTGAATCTCTCCCATGCTTCATATAGAGACTCTTCGACATGAAGGCGGTAATTTGGTTCCTCATCGAGCCGTCTTGCTAGGTGGAAAGTACTTCGCAAGAAAAGCTTGAGTTAATTGATCCCAAGTGGTGATGGAACCTGGTGGAAGAGAATGCAACCACGCTCTAGCTCGATCCCTTAGGGAAAAAGGGAATAATCTCAGCCTTATTGCATCGTAGAAGCTCCATTGATCTTAAGTGTATCACAATACTCGAGGAAAATTTTGAGATGTAAGTTAGGTTCCTCCATGGGCATTCCTCCAAACCGATTTTGTTGTAACATGGAGATCAAGGAGGGTTTGAGTTCGAAGTTGTTCGCCTCAACATTGGGTCTTGTAATACCCGTCGCAAGCCTTGGGCATTGGGCCCGCATAATCTTTCAAAGTCCTATTATCTTCAGCCATCTTAGCTTCAAAGAGATCCTCGTCGGTTTGTGACTCCTTTTGAAAAAGCCTCCTCCTTTGTGGAAAGTTCTCTCAATTTCGGATCTAGCTCAAAGAGAATGTCGGCAATTCGAGTTTTTCGCATAAGAGAGAGATTAAACAAATAGTAAAAGCCAACAATGAGCACACTAAAACAAATAAGAAAAATAAAACAAAATAAAAGAGTGTCTAGTCTAATCGAATTGCAAATTGGCTCGATATTGATTACCGAAGTCCCCAACGGCGCCAAAAACTTGATGTGTGATTTTCAAATTAATCACTAAATCCTACCGCAGCGCACGGCTTATCGTATAGTATTTAGGATGTCGATCCCACAGGGACTTTGAATCAAGTACCGAAGAATTCACAACTTAAATTATCTAGACAGATTGATTTCAAGGTTTTTGTAGAAATGAACTAAAATTAAACTAATTAGACTAAATTAACTAAGTAAACACAAAATTTGATTTTTGATTGAAAACGATAAATAAAAGCTTCTAGGATTTCGGTTTACCACAACGACGAATTTATAAATTCCACAACGATCTTCCCTTACGATAAATGTCAAGTTTTGAAGGCGAATTGCATCAATATAGTTGATTGTATTCTCTCGAACTACTCTCAACCGTGCCTAGCTTAATTCAAATCCAATGTCTCGCTCAATGAATTAAACTAAACCCATTATGTCTTACAATTCAATTAGCCTCTAGAAACTCAATTAACCGTCGTTCTCATGAATTTCTAGTTCGATTTTAGGGTTCCATTACCTACACTTCACCTTTCGGTCCTTCGTTTTGGTAATTGAGATTATCACATAAACATAGGAGTTTCACCTCTCGGTTCTTCACTACCAAATATTCATGCAATTATTAACGAAACTAAAATCGAATCAAAACGGGTAACATTCATATAGTAAACGGAAAGATCGTAACTTCATTCATAAATTCATCGTGGGCTACACCTAATCCTAGAAATAGGAAACTACTCACACATGATTGAAGAAATCAACAAGAACATCATGGAAAACATTATAAAACAACGAAATGAAAATAATAAAATTAAAGAGAGGGAAAGAGAAAGAACTTGTCTCCAAAATGATTCCAAATGATGAAGTCTTCAATCTTCAACTTACAATCCAAAATCTACCCTAAAAATTGTGTAGAAAAAGATATGAAAAATCCTAGCTTTTTGTAGAGAACGAGAGAGTGTGTATCTAAAGAGAGAATGCGCTCCCTTTTTAATCTAGAGGGAGACGAAACTGAAAAGGGAGGGAAACTCAAGAGTTTTCTTCCTAATTTAGACTCAAAATTACACTTGATACTAATACAGGGCGAAATAGTAAATCTGCCCAAAATCTGTCGATTCGCGGGTGCGAAAGAAATCGCAGCCAGGGTGCGAATCGAACTGCCTTCAACTGGAACAGCTTTCAAATTCCACTGCGAAATAAATCGCAGCCTGCCCACGAACAATGCTGATGGCCCGAACCTCTTCCTTTCAGCTTTAAATCACCACCCAAGCTTAATCTTTGATCCAAAATGCTCCAAGTCTGCACAATTAAGCTCAAAGATAGTGAAATGAACTAAAACAACTAATTTTACTTTGAAATACACATTATTGAAGAGAAAACAAGCCTAAAAACATCCTAAAATATAAACATTTTGTACATTTATCAATTGTCTTAGTCACTTGCAACCGACGGTGCTGGAGGTACTCCCATGTTTCTTTGCCTCAACCGTCCATGTTTCTTTGCCTCAACCGTCGCTTGTCCTACTCCCCATCCCTATATGTGGGGAGGCCACTTAAATTACATTAATTTGCGTACTCTTCTTTTTCCTTTTTTTGTTGAGCTTGTGGTTGCATGATAATTGTCAAGCTCTTTGGGTTTTCCCAAAGATATTTACCCTTTGCATGTGCCATTTTTCAGCATCCTTTAAGGGCACCATATGGGACTCCAGTTCCATATCCAACTCTATATCCTCTGCAGGAGTTTATGCTCATCCTATTATGGCCACGCGGTAATAACAGTTTCAATTTTATCTCTTATTTCATTGTTGAGCTGAATATATTTTGTTGGGTAATGATGGTTATTTGTGTAAATACAATGGAATATGTTGCAAATACAAGCCTGTGTTCTTTTTTCTATAAATACTCTGTAGATTCAAAGAAGGTCAAATGGTCCTTTCAGTGAAATATATCTATATATATATATATATATATATATATATATATAAAGCCTAATAAGTCTATAAAAGGTAAAATCCCGCCAAAAATGACTTGCCAAAAATAGAAAGTCATCTTTATAACATTTACTCCCTCCGTCCCGGATAAATTTTCCTACTTTCTATTTTGGGATGTTCCAACAAATGTTCATAAAGACTTTTCATTTACCTATTTTCTATCATTCTTTCTAATATACCCTTAAAGCTTCATTTAATATAACACATCACAGACAAACTCAATTATTTAAAGTAGTTGAACTCAATTAATGTTCATGGGTATTATGGTCGGAACACATTTTACAGCAAATCATTAATTATGTTTCTTAATTCCTGTGTTTTATCCACTAGGAACATTTATTCGGGACGGAGGGAGTAATATTGTCCTCGAAAATACAAAATTGTATTTATACAAAATAATAATATAATTTTTATATAAAAGACAAATCAATTTGGTCAAATCTTTTAAGAAATTGAACCATACACTTTTCTCTTTCCTCTCACTCTCACCGGTAAATGTGATACAACTTTTTTTATGCTAAATATTTGTTTTTATTCTATTTTGGAACATCCTAAATAGGTATATTGAAGGAAAGACATAATAAGTCAAAAATATTTATTAAAACTCGTGTAAATTTAATAAAAAAATTGTACTTTGAGACGAGACGGTACAAATCTATGACATATTAATGAAGTATTTAAGTATTACTCTTAAATACTCCATCCATCTTGAAAAATAATCTTTTTCTCTTGGTATGTTAAAAAAAAATAGACTTATTTCTAAAAGAAAATTATATTTATAGTGCAATTAAAAGGAGGTACAAATTACAAACAAAAGCTACAATCTTAAAAGTTTGACTTGTTAAATGTAATTATTTTCTGAAGAGAGAAACAGTACTGTATAACATACTATTAATATTTTTAATTAATACACTATAATATATTAAACCCATTTTTTAAGTACAATGATATACTTTCTCTGCCACTAAAGTTTTGTTTTGGAAGATCAAACTATTTGGATAAAAAATTTCTACCTTTTCTTAAGTTTGTCTTGAAAAATAGTCAACATTTTCAAATTTAAACTATAAATTTTTATTACTTTTTAATTTCTTTCTATCTTTTAAAAAATATGAGATGTTTTCTATGTCTAATACCAAAAAATATACTCCCTCCGTCCCTAAATTATTGTCTTCCTTTCTTTTTTCGTCCGTCCCAAAATAATTGTCTTGTTTGAAACTTTCCTTTTTAGAACATCACTTTTACTATTTTACCCTTACTTTTTCTTCCTACTTTAATTATGGGCCACATACACATGGGCATTAAAGGAAACAACACACTTTTTCAATACTATTCCAATATTAATAATCAAGTTAATTGAGTTTTCTTAATCCGTGTGCCGGGTTAACCCAGATAATAATTTAGGGACGGAGGGAGTACAACTTTAGACTTTAGTGCGATTTAAAGAATATATTTATAAATAAGAATAATCTAGAATTTTGTGGAGTCTTTCGGAATCCTATAGTTTGTCCTAGAGTAGTCTGGAATGTTCTAGAACTTGGTAGAATTCTCTTGTATATAGTAGACAGTAACGGAGTATTCTAGAATAGGTTAGAATACTAAAAAGATGTAGGAATATTAGGGATATGTATATAATATTCTAAAAGTCTAGAGGATAAGGGGGAAGGAGTGTATAAATGGGTGAGTCCTCATTTGTAGCAAGTCAACTCAAAAATCAAGTAATAAACACGTATCTACTTCTTTTGTCTTTCGAGTGTTCTTTTCTTTCCATCTTATTGCCTTCATATGGGATCGCTACACAACTTAGGATTGACACTTGGGGGTAGTTGGCTAGGAAGAGTGGAGTAAGGCTGACTAAGGCGAACAAACGTGTCTTAGTGCCGCACGGATTGGGTAGAGTTGGGGCTAAAACTCTATGTCTGTGACACTTGCCTTTTGCTCTCCGTGATAACAATACAGGACTTTTTCGATGATTTAGGGACGCCTCCATCGTGCATACCTATATTGTAAGCAAGATTTGTTAAAAATGCACGATTTCCTGCCTTGTTATCTTTAGAGGTTCGGCAATGTATAAAAATGCACAAGTTTATACTAAACAACTCTATTCGCAACTTGACGATGCTATGAATTGTGAGTTAGGGGATGCCTATATTTGCCCGTGTTACAAGGTCTTTACTTTGTCGGGTTATTGAGTTTGCAATGCTGGCGGCTTTGTTTTGCTAATGAGTGTGGAGAAATTTGCAAAGCATTCGAGGTTTGTCTCACCTTATCATTTCAATTTCCAACTGTAACCTCATAACGTTGGCTTCTCTCCTAGGGTAATTTCAATTTACTTGATCATGTTCAGATGTTTATCTTTTACCTTGTTTTATTACCAAGTTTTGTTCTCTTTGCCGAACAATAAAGTAATAAGCAGCACTGCAACATAAAATATAAAAATTTTTGGTGCGATGTTTAACTGCTGCATCTAATTATCTGTTTTAGGAACTTTATCCCCTTGATACTCGGTAATGTTTTATATGATAAAAAACTAACTATTCTTACACTAAGTTTGTACGACCTTGTCGACTTGCAAAACAAAAAACAAATGAAAGTTAGATAAACTCATTCCTTGAAGTTATTGAACTATACTTTTTATAATATGAAACTTGAAGATGTTGCAGCTAATTTTGGAGGCAAGATTGCCGTAGAGTAGCTATATCGTTGTGTACAATGGTGACAGACAAATATCTTTCTATTCGGATTCTGAATTCATTCTCTCTTTTTGTTTTTCTTTTTGCTTTAATACAATCTAATAACCTTAAAAGGTAGAATACATCATTTTTCTTGAATTATGACGTTTGGAATGCTTTCTATCATTTTATTTTCCACATTTTCAGTACGTATATCTACCCTTTGGAAAGTGAAAAAAAGCGGGATATGACGTGTGGCCACCTGTACAGAGATTGAGGGGTTTTCCCTCTACAAATATACAAGTAGCCAATCAACATTTCAATGGACCATTCGATCCTACTTTTGTTGTCCACTTAAATAAGAGTAGTACATTTCGATCAGAAGTAGGATTAAATGCTTTGTCAATAGCACGTTGTTGGTTGGCTACTTGTATATCCAGAGAGGAGAACCCCTCAATTTGTCTACAGGTGGTCACTTGCCGTATCCCACGTTCCTTGTTGCTTTCCGAAGTGTAGATATACCTACTAAAAAATGAAAAAATATAATGATAAAAGACATTCCAAGTGCCATATTTCAAGTAAAATGATCTATTCCTCCTTATAAGGTTGTTAGATTGGATTGAAGAAAAAAAAATAAAAAGAGAGAGAGTGAAGGAATTCAGAATCCAGATAAGAACGACATTTGCTTATCACTTTATTGCCATTGCACACAGCGATTTAACTATTCTACGACAATCTTACCTCCAAGATTAGCTGCAACATCTTTAATTTTCATTTTATAAAAGTATGGTTCAATAATGCTGGGGATGAGTTTATCTGACTTTTTTATGCAAGTCGTCAATGTCATACAGACTTAGGGTAAGAATACTTTGTGTTTAGTTTCAAAAACAGATAACTAGACAACAATTAAACAACGCACGAAAGATTTATATATTTTATGTTGTAGTCGCAACTTACTTTATTTTGTGGAAGAGTTGGGACAATAATATCCAAATTTACATCCTGGAACAAAACTTTGTAATAAAACGAGCTAAAAGATGAAAATTCCAAACATGATCATGAATTAAAGCAACTTGAAATTACCCTACTAGAGAAGCCATATTTATGTGACTATATGAGGAAATTGAAAAATGGGTGAAACAGAACTTGAATGCATTGCAAATTTCTACATACTCATTAGCAAAACTATGTTTTGCCACCAACATTCAAGCTCAATAACCCTGGCAAAGTAAAAAACTTGTAACACGGGCAAATATAGGAATCTTCTAACTCTGCAATTCACAGCATCCATCAAGTTGCGGATAGAGTTGTTTAGCATAATCCTGCGCATTTTCTATACATTGTGCCGAACCCCTACAGATAACACGGCCAGGAAACCCGTGCATTATGTCCTGAGATAGGGTAGAAAGAAATGCATATTGAAAGACTTAAGACTTCCGAGTGAGAAAAGGGGTGCTCGGTTATGCTGAAAGGGTTACTTTGATAGTTTTCTAAATGTTTGCAGTGAGTGGGAAATACAAACTTTGTAGTTTTGTTTGTCTTCTGTTTTCTAATTAGCAGTCAGCCATGCTTTAAATTTCTTATATATCAGTTGGATTCTTGTTGGATTTAACGTGTTAGATTCTTTTTAGCTTAATAGTTTTTGTGAGAAACCTCTTTATTTAGATCTCCATTACAATATTGCATCGTTTCTAGTGCCTGGTCATGTGGATCATCCTTAAAATAAGTTGTGTGCGATCCACTGGAAATTGTATGCTAACAGCGAAGCCTTTCAAATGGTTTTCTGGACTAGTATCCTGATCACTTTCCTATAATATAGTTACACTTTTATTTATCTGTTCGTAGTAACTCGAGATAATAACCAGTGAAGTCAATGCTAATAAAATTGTTGAAGATTGCTATTTACACCCAAAAAAATACTAAGTACACCCATTTTGTGTTCGGCACCCTTGCCGAACACCATTTAGTACGCCTATAGTTGTGTTCGGCAGGGGTGCCGAACACCACAATGGGGTGTAAGTATTTTTACGGATGTAAATAGCAATCCTCAAAATTGTTGGTCTCATATTATGACATACTTACTTTAGCAACTGGTGCTAAATCCAGATAAAGGAGTGTTGCCCTTAGGTAAAACTTTGGCAAATTCTTGTGAAGATTACAAAGCATTATATGATATTTGAGAGGTCATGACAGATATTGAAGAATACGATTTGACATCCTTTTATGCTTATCAAGTACTTGGGTCTTTATGGATTTGTTTCTCTAGTTTATTTTGTCCTTTGATCTCTATTTTGTCTAAGTGGAATTTAAAAGTACTGTATGTTTATTACCATCTTAGAAACGGTTTGCAGAAGAAATAATTTAAATTTATATATAATGTTTATTTATATCCTTACTTCACTGCAATCCTAAAAACAAAACATGAAATGCTACTTAATACCAGTGGCGAAGCCACTCTAGGGCCAAGGGGGCACCCCCTAGGCTTTGCGCAATATGCAATCTACCTCCTTTTACATTATAATTATTACCATTCTTATTATATTTTGACCCTCTTGAGTTTAGATGTAACATTTTTAGTTTAATATATTGATACCAATTGAGTTTTTTTCAATTCAGTTTTCATTCATCTTTCATTAAAGTATTGAGGTATGTTGTATCAATACTTCTAAAATCAATATTGCAACGCTTTAAACTAGGTAACGTGGTGATTAGCTTTTAATCACTAGGTACTTTATACATGTTATGTACCTACGAGTAATATTTTTGTAACTTGTATATATGTCAAAATTGCACATCTCACGTTTGTCCTGTTTTCAAATTCAAAATAAAATGATAGTCTTTTATTTTACTACATGTAAATAAAAAGTTGGCATAGGAATAACTAGTATAAAAAAAAATTTCTTAATCAATTAACATACTTTACTATGGAGGGCCTTTTAATTAATTTATTTTTTTTGAACTTAATATGGCCCCTCTAACTGTCGATCCTGGCTTCGCCACTGTTTAATACATTTTTATGTCTTCTGAGTAATGAAAATAGAGCAAAATTTCATGTTGCTAATAAGAGAACAAAAATCGTCTTGGTTTAAGGCTTGCATGCTGAATAAAGAAGTTTGTTTTTAAAATTTATAATAGATCGTCCTAGTTTTGTACTTGAAACCTAGGTTAAATTTCGGTATCAGAGCCATCTCCAAACCTGACCTTGACTAGAGTAGTAACAATCTGGAGTGGATAGACCCAAACATAAACAGATAGACTACTAGATCACAGTTTTCAGCTCTGTAAATTTTTCCTTAGCAAAACTAGCATAGTCCCACGTGTTTGACGCATGATCCTTTTTCTATTTTCTTTCTATCTTCAAATGTCAGACGTTCAGCTTTCCAGTAACTTTCATGTTTAGGATAGGGCATCTATCTCAATTGCTTCTCAAGCTCTCGTCATATGTTCTACCTATAGCAATTAGACACATGTTTATGAAAAGGAATATTAAATTTTCTTTTGTTTTAATTAAAGATTGATTTACATTATTTGCAACAACCGAAAGTAATTAAATTGAACAAATTTTATCATGAATATACATGTATGTACTTATGCAACCTTAAAGAAGATTATTTTTTATCTAAATCAAGTAACACATCCTTTTAGGCCTCAGGACTTGAAGGGTTATGTGTCTATTTAGCCTTCTATGGGATGCTCACTTAAAAGGCGTCCTATTAGCCCTTACCATAATAGGGACTTAAGAGTTAGGTGTCCTATTAGGTGGTATGGTTATGGTTATAGGTACACTGTAAAAAGACATCCTTTTAAACATATACCTAATAGGTCCCGATGGGTTAGACGTCCTTTTGGGCTTTATGGGATGTGAGTGAAAGGGTGTCCTATTAGGTCATATGATAATAGGACACCAAGAGCGAGGCATCCTGCTAGGCTGTACCATAATAGGACCCAAAGAGTTAGGAGTCCTATTGGGGCTTTTATAAGATGACTACTTAAAAGCATCCTATGTAAGGGGTCTCAAAATATCCTTTTTGTTGTAGTGTTTTAGTAGACCCTAGTACTAGGGATGAAAGCTGAATTTAGTTGCTGTGCTATGCTTACATGTGGAAGCTCGAATGTTTCTGACTTCAATTACACGCAGGAAATATTTATCGTTGAGTTCTCGATCTGTGATGATTCATTTCCATGGTGTGAGAGTACAATCTTTGATGGGTCATTTCCATGGTGTGAGTACAATCTTTGCTGGGTCATTTCCATGGTGTGACTACAATCTTTGATGGGGATCTGTGACTATTCATTTCCATGGTGTGAGACTACAATCTTTGATGGGAAGTCCTTCTCGAAAATTATGGAGTTTGAACCGTACCTATAAATTTCTATTTACATTGATTTGTGTTTTTGTTTGTAACATAATAAATGAAACTACTATCCAAATTTTATTGGCATATATTTTTTTCGCTCTTTGGTACATATTATGACTAGTGAGTAAAAAATCTAGAGCGTGTTTGCTGGAGACTAGAGATTTTTTTTTTGTTTGTTGGCTTTTAGAGAGATTTTGAACGCGCCGGACTAGCCTGTCCCGCGCCCCGCCACTTAAAAGAAGTGGGTTGGGTTGGTGAAATGTAATCTCGTTTAGGAGCGGGTCAAACAGATTGGAACCATGCGTGTCATGTGTTGAAGCGGGACGTGGCGGGTTGGGCGCGAGCTAACCTGCTAGTTTAATTAACTATTGCTGGCAAGATCTAGGTCGTTCGATTAAAAAAAGAGATAGAGTAAAGAGTTTCCAAAAAAAAACCCTACGGTATGCGGTGCATTTAGACATCAACAAACAACGCAAGTGCGCAACTTTCTCTCTCTCCACTCACTCGACGGTCGCTCTCTCTCCTTCTGTGATAACCCGAAATTTGATAAATAAATAATAACAATTATATGATGTTTAGTAGTAATATTTTAATTTGTTGGATCGACTTTAATTACTTTGGGCCTGTTATGTATATACTGTGGGATTTATTTTCGGTTGGGCTTGGCCCATTTTAATAAGAATAACGGGAAAAAATAAGAAGAAATGGAACAGCTCGTAATGGCAGTAACGCAGAGGAAGAAATAGAGGAGCCGGGGTGAAGTGATTGTGTATTGAGGAAACGGCTAACGGCTGGAAGAGGAGGGGATTCCGATGGGTGTTTATAAGTGGGTAATCCCTATTTGAGTGAACGGTTGTCATCACAGTAAGTTGAGGGAGAGAGAGAGTTGTCGTAAGACTCCGGGCCGAGAGAGGAAGCGTGCGGGACGATCGCAGGATTGGGTTGACGAGTTGCTTGGTGTGGGCAAGGGAAGGGCGAAAAACTTAGCAGAAGTTAAGTGATTGCAGTCCCTGATAACAAGTTTTATTAAACAGATTTTAGGAATGAAATTTAAAATTTGTATTAGGCACATGAGACTATGTGTGATTTTGTTTTGGGGTATCTAATCTATTGAATTGTTAATGAAAAAAGGAAATCTATTGATTGGGATTTGAGGAGGTTTCGGCCGGAGATGGAAAAAAAAAAAAAAAAAAGCTTGAAACAAACCAGCGTGTTGCTAGGTTTGTTTAGTGAAGAAGATGCCGAACTTACAGTTAACCCCCTTCATGTTTTAGTCATTCACATTTTGACTTCTAGTTTAGATGTTGTCAAGTTAGTCCCTGGAATTCAATATTTGCAAGCCTAGACTAATAGAAAGGTTGAGAATTACCTTTAAGTTCTAGAAATTGACAAACAGGCCCATCTAGGTGCAAATTTGTCTGGTGAGTCCTTGTAATATCTGTGACTTAAACAAATATTGTTGTCTTTGGAATTAGGTACCGTCGATAGTGATTGAGAAGAAGTACCATTTTGATCCTTGACTAGCTTGTGTTGAATTCGAGGTAAGAGACTTTCCACTCTATCTAGTTTGTTTTTAATTCCTTAGTTTTTATCAAAAAATAAAATGCTTTGTTACATAGTTTTGTTTCAATAAGCTTATGAAATCAATTTTATATTTTTATCGAAAATGTGAGAAGTTGAAATATCCCAATATAAGGATCAAGCATATGAGCCTTTGAAATGAATTTGATTTCCAAATTTTTGTTATTGTTTATTGATATTGGAATTTTATTACAGAATTGTGAACTATGAAACTTTTAGAAACCGATGGTCTGACTATCTATTGAACCTTCCCAACCGTCTACTTTACTTAGCTAGGTAGACATATCGAACTCTGAAATTATCGACACCGCATCACAGGGTTGTACTGCGACAATTATCGACACCGTGTTACAGGGGTGTACTATAGCCATAGTCAACAAGGACTATGGAATTTTATTGAAATTGTTTAGCGGAGTAGTTAGTCATGCCAATGGTATGGGACGGTGTAATCGACTAGCTTCAACCAACTTTTGATTTTCGAAGTCTCTTGGAAATTATTGTTTGAATTTAGTGAATTTCTTTTAACGAAACGGTTAGTTATACTACCAGTATGGGACGGTAGTGTCATTGACTTGCTTCAAAGTAAATATTTTTGCTCGACAACGTTTTAAATGTTGTTTATGAAAAGTGTGATTTGAAATGCTTCTTATGACTTTTCATAGAATTATCGTTTTCGAAATACGTATTTGATCCTCTAGATAGTGTTATTAGTACATTGCTGAGCTGTGAGCTCACCCTTTATCATTTTGCAGATCGTTAAATGTCGGTGACGACTTGGGACTTAGTGGATGGCTCGAGAGTTTTCAGTTATAATTTAATTTTTGTTTCGTGCAATTAGACTTGGATTTTGTAAGGAGCTGTTGACTCCATAAATAATTGTTGTTTTGGGAACTTCATTTGGACTCGATTGGTTAAATAGGATAATGAGTCTCATTGTTTGCGGTTTAATTTTTATTAAGAAGTAATTAGATTTGAGCTGCGCAATTGAATTTGAAGGTCTTGCGAAACCCAAAATCATTTTTGTGGGCCGTGGCCGGTCACCCTTGGCCCATGGTCCTACTGTGGGTTTGGGGCGTGACACCTCCCTTTCAGTCACCCGCCATTGTCCACCGCTGCTCTCTCTCTCTCTCTCTCTCTCTCTCTCTCTCTCTCTCTCTCTAGCAATAGCATCCTCTCTTCTCATCTGAACCGTTGATTTCAAGTCTAGGTAATGGTAAATTGATTTGAGCACTAGTTTGCTTTTGGCTTTTACACCCCCCACTCCCTAAATTTTTGTGTTTGTTTCAAACTTCAACTAGTGCATGTTTGGCTTTAGTTTGTTAAATCTTTCTTGATTTTTGGTACTAATGAATTTAAGAATAGTCGTGAGTTTTATGACACTTTTTTTTTGGCTTTAATTAATTAGATATTAATATTTTCTTAAGCCACCTTTTTTTTGGCGGGTTAGCCCGTCCACTGTAACCTAAGGTGGGTTGAGTATTTTCAATCCCGCTATTTTGGCGGGTCGCCACCGTCTCGCCTAGTGGCGGGTTATAGCGGGTTGCGGTTTAACTCGTTGAATATATATATATATATATATATATATATATATATATATATGGGAAGTTTTCAATAGTTATTACATCTCACTAACCATTGATAGTTACTATTATATTATCCATTAGATCAAAAATCGATGGCTAAGAATTAATGGTTAGTTGAAAAATGCAATTAATGCAAGTGGGGGAGTCATTTAATGCAATTAATCTCAACCTTTGATTTTTGATCTAATAGTTGATATAACAGTAACAATTGATGGTTATATTTTTGAAGTAACCATTGAATACTTATATATATATATATATATATATATATATATATATACACACACACACACACACACATATTTATAAAGGGAGTGACTATTACAATAATTACTTATCTACTACACTCATTAATAATTACTTTAACATATTGTCTAAATTATTTTTACTTCACTTATCTTTCAAAAGACAACTATTTTTTCTTTTCATATTTCCATGTAAAGTTACACTTGAAATGTTTTTTAAAGTAATCAGATATGCTTGTAGGTAGCTACGATGACTTTTTGTAAACTTGAATGTTATTAACTTTTATCAAATTACTTTTCAACACTATCTTTAATTTTTATTTTTTTAATATATACATTGAATAATGCATTTTCATTTTCTATTTCTTCTTGCCTAAAGAATTATATTTAGATATTTATGCTCATAGAAATACGAAATTCCACTGTCTACAAGAAGTGAAAAATTATTTTCTAAACATGTAACTTTATTACTAAAATAAAAAGTAAGGTAAAATATAAACGTCAATATCATAATTAAGAAATTTATTTTCGTTAAGTATTACTTTTGCAATATTGCACAATAAAATATATACTAGTTTTATCATAATTAAGAAATTTATTTTCGTTAAGTATTACTTTTGCAATATCGCACAATAAAATATATACTAGTTTTATTTTATGTACATTCATAACTTGAATTAATAAAGGGGGTGTTTTTGTCTATTTACGATTAACTCTAAATGAATGTTGTGGATAAGTAATTATTGTAGTGGAAATAGATTATCTCATTTATATATATATATATATATATATATATATATTTGGAAATTGGGTTCATGAGTGACGAGTGAGGGAGGCTGGGAGGTTATTTGAGTCTAGGGCATTCTTTAGTAACTTAGTTATGATTTGTTAGAGATGGAATCTGATCTCACATACGGTAACTAACACTAGGTTTTAGCCTGTTTATTAGTTTCTTGTGTGTTGTAGGAAACAAGATAGACCAGAATACTAACGCTAAGGAAGGGAGAACATAGTTTTATTCAAATCGACTATAATCTTGAATTTGATATTGGAAAAGTAACCCGATCACCCAGTGCGGATGTATGTTAGAACCTCGATAAATCTTTGTATTATTGTCTGTGTTTGATTTCTGTATTCTTCCTTTCATTTTTGTTTATTGTACGTATAATTGTAACATGAGCAATGCTATGGGCACAAATAAGTCACAATTTTTTTCATAAAATCTTCGTTGTTGGTTATTAATTGGTTGCATAATTTACGGGTCCGTCACGACGAACTAATGAAAAAAACCAATCAAATATTGACAACAAGACTTTTGTAACCAAATTTTTGTGACTTTTTTGTGTCCAAAATATTACCCTTGTAACATTCGTCTTTTTTCATTCTCCGAAGCAAGAGGAAAAAAAAAAAATCACTTTCATGTCATTTAAACTATCATGTAACGAAATTTACACTAAAATGACATGGTATGAAATTGTCATACTAGTAAACAAGCACTAACAGTGCTCCTCGAGATTCACGACTTACAAAGCAAAAGTTAAAAATGTAAAGAGTAATACTTCCTCCATTTTGTCCAACATGATAAAAACTCAATTTTTATGATTGTTAATTAATGCGTCAACAATCAATGTCTAATAATGAGATTTTCATTTTGTATCCTTTATTTTGTCATTTAATGTATGTTATTTACCTTGCAAGTAGATAATAAATGTGTCAACATTCACACTCCCTGTTCAAAAATATTACTCCCTCTGTTTGAAATATTTGTCGTTTTAGAAAAATTTATTTAAGATTGTCGTTTTAGGTTTTAATGCATGTTTTAATTTACTTGTCTTCTCACAAGTTCCAATAATTGATCATCTCTTTATTAAATACTTTATCTTCTCCCAATGGCTATCTCCTTCTAATTTATCTTTTCAACTACTCCTAGCACAAAAATTAAAGATATTTAATAAGGGTATATTTGTCAACTTATAAAATTTCTTAATATGTGTGCACAACTCTAAAACGTCAATCTTTTTTAAACGGAGGGAGTATCGTTTTACACATAAGAAAATTTGTAGATTGACAAATATACCCTTATTAAATATCTTTAATTTTGTTCTAGAAATAGTTGAAAAGATAAATTAAAAGGAGATAACCATTGGGAGAAAAATAAAGTATTTAATGAAAAAAAGATTAATTATTGGAACTTATGAGAAGACAATGGTAAATTAGGCAAAACATGCATTGGAAACCTAAAACGACAATTTTTTTTTAAAGAAATTCTTAGAGCTAAAACGACAAACATTTTAAAATAGGGGGAGTAACTTGGGTGGAGTTTAATGAAAAAGTAGATAATAATGTGTATTAGATTTCTAAATGGTCAATTAACTTTGAGACTACTAAATACTAAGTTATTAGGCCGATATAAATGAGATAGAGGGAGTAACCACAATTACCAAATTAAGTACAAAATTTTATTTTCAAATGAGAACATGAATATGTACAGGAAAATGTATTTAAAATTATTAATTAAAAAAAGAAAAGAAATTAAATTTAATAAGTATCCCCCGTTGAATTTACATGGGTTTTAAAAAATAGTTAATTTTATGTGATTTTTCTTTAATGCCCTTAAAGTACTCTTTAATGATATCAAATCAATAGGTCTCACCGGATCACAAGGAACTTGCCGATGTAGTTAACCATTCAAAGGATGACATATCTAAATTTGGATCAATTATCAAGGATTGCGTCTGTATACTACTACAAGAACCTTTCTTCCAATTCAAGTTTGTTTCTAGATTAACAAATGAAGTTATCCATAAATTGACAAGAGATTCTCTTTTGCATCCTAGTCTGTTTGCATCCTAGTCTGTGTGTTTGGTTTTCACTGCTAGTTTCTAATGGCAAACTTCTTGTAAGAGATTGTAATGTTCTTCATTAATATATTATCTCTTTGGGCTAAAAATTAAAAAAAAATCAAAAGGTCTCACATCTTTTAATTTTTATTTTTTAACTCACAATTAATAAGGTCACTAAAGACAATTAGCTTAAAAAATTTTTTTAAAAATAGAAAGTGAACACTTATTTTGAAACGATTCAGAATAGAATAGGGAACACTTACTTTCGAACGGAGGGAGTAAAAGTTCTCTTCTAGGGAGGCATATCTTTTGAAATTTTCCTCCTGATTTTTTCTTTTAGATAATATCTATTCTCATCCTTTGCTGATATTAAATAAACATTGAACAGTGCGTGAAGGAAACCTAATACATATGTGTTGAGATTGATATATATTGTGAGGATTGCTATTTACACCCATGAAATTGCTTAGTACATCCAATTACTAAGTACACTCCACCCTAATATTTTCAATCACTCAAAATACTAGGTACACCCCCTATTAATTTCCTATTCTACCCTTACCAATATTTTTCCTAAAATACTAAATACACCCCACCCTAAACACACCACACCCCATCCTCCTCCTTCCAGGTACACCCCACCCCCACCTCCTTCCTTACGCCCCCAACAACGGTGCCTCCTTCCTTCCCCGAACACAACACCACATTCCTCCTCCCTTCCCACCCCACCTCCTTCCCCCACCCCACACACAACCTTCCTTTTTTTTTTTTAAACAGTTTGTTCGGTACTGGGTTATAGAACACCCATAGTGGTGTTCGGTACCCCTACCGAACACCCATAGTGGTGTTCGGCACCCTACCGAACATCACTATAGGTGTTCGGCACCCCTACCGAACATTACTATGGGTGTTCGGCACCCCTACCGAACATTACTATAGGTGTTCGGCACCCCTACCGAACAGCCTAAAAAAAAAAGGGTATTTAGGTCTAAATTTATAATGGCATTTTTGTAATTTTTGTTAAGGGGTGTACTCAGAAATTTTGTGGGTTCAAATAGCAACTCTCATATATTGTTGGGCTTAAGCTTTTAGAGTAGTTGGTTATTTAACATGGTATCAAAGCTCCAAGTTTGGCAAGGATACGTATTGGCCTTATATGAAGTGCTTAGAGTTGCATTTGTTACCCGAAAATACTGAGAGTGCTCAGCCCACAAGCACCTCCAAAAACGAAACTAGCAAAGCTGTGTGTGAGATTGTTGGTGATGGGTTTTTAGGGTTGATTATTGGAGGGTAATTAATGGTTTAGATTTCTTCATTGGCGTTTGGAATAACTGAAGCCTGATGAAATTTTTTAAGACATTTAACCTCCAACTATTTCAATCGTAGTCAGATTTGCATCAATTTGCGACAAGATGCGCAGATTTGTTATTCTGAAAGCAAATACCTGCAGATTGTGAAGCTGTATCTTGTGGCGTTAGGGGATGCTAGGCTTTGCCCGTGTTTGAAGGTTCTTACTATGTCGGGGTTCTTGACCTGATAACAACAGTTGTTAAAGACCATATATGCTCCTTGCACAGGTGCAAATTTAGAGAAGCTTCCATGTTTGCAAAAAAAAGGTCACCCCAATGCAGGGTACGAGTAAAATGACCATAAAGGTGGAGTACGACGCAGAAGTAGGTTTGAGCTATCTTTTTCAGCCGGAATGGCCGAGTAGTTGGAATGTGGCCATGAGGATTTCGGGGAGTCTAAATGTCAGCACATTTGATTTTCTTATCACAAACAAGAATGAGAATGGTGATTGATCTCGATTGATGCAAGAATGTGTGGCTCCTTTGGTACCATGAGGCAAGACGACAATCAGGTTTGTTATTCAGCCATGTTACGATCCAGGCTGGAGTGCTGGTTAGACTAGTTACATAGCTGCATTACATCAGTGCATCCCCATTGTTTCGGTGGATCAAGCAGAAGCTGCTGAAATTTTGAACAGTTTAACCTACACAAATGCAGGGCTTTAAGCAAAGTAGTTATATTGCATCACAAAAGGTTTATAAACATGGAAGGATCTTACTATTACATTATGAAAGGTTTATAACCATATAAGAGTCTTTCGGAGTATGCGAGAGTGATTCTTGGTGAAGACGTGTGTTTTAAAGTGAAAAATCACAAAATAGTGGGGGATCGAGAACTTGGTTGTGCGATTACAGTCAAGAGGAGAGAGAAATATACCAGAGATATAATCACATTAAGTAGGGTTTATGGTACTTGGAAAACGTTTGCTAATTGATGTTAAGGGTGTGTTGGTATTTAATGGAAGTGTTAGCTGTTAAGTGACAACAGCAGCAAGTAACAACAACAGGAAGTCTCCTCCTAGGAAATAATGTTGGTTTCTTGAAATGGCCACTCCTGTTAACTCATTCCATTCACACATATCATTGGTGAATGTTGGCGAGAATGGCCATCCCTAGTGAAATGACCATTATGCTACCATTATTTTTTGCATTATCAGCTTCAAGGGCAGGTTACAACAAGTATGACGTAGATTTTGTATTGGAAGTTCAACTGTCTCTACAACATCAAAGGGAGGGTCATCGATAAGAGGACCATCTTTGTTTTGGAACACATATAAACGAGTTACATAGAACTGGGAAAGAAGGAACTATAAGTGAAATCGCTGATCTATATCAACTATAAACAAGTTACAGAGAAATGAGAAAGAAGGAACTATAAATGAAATGTCTGATGTTTGATATAAAAGCAACACATTTTCCAATGCTTACCAATTTCCTTGCAGTCTGGAAACCTTAATCCATGCCTTGAAGAGATGAAGAGTTTCTGCACATTCCTCAAGTAGAAATTGTAGCATAAAAGAATCAACATCCGTTGTGCAATAGTATCTTCACACAAAATGTTCATTCTCTTGCTCGACTTGGAATATTTGTGAATTAGGACCAGGCCTCTATGCTCTTGATAGCGGTTCCACGACCATCTAATGCCAACACGTAAATGCACTCTCAGAAAAATGAGCCAAGCTCTCCGCTTTTTAATACTAAGATAGACGATCAACATCCGAATTACAGCCCTGAGTTTTGGCCAACCCACAACAGTATGCCGAAAATGAGTTGAAGCAAAAGGTGAGGCAAACCCGCCTTCCATCACATACGGAAAGACGTCATCTATACCTTGAGCTTTGTCCCACCAAGATTCCCATGGTGAAGCAAACTCTTCTTGAAGCGATTTTACAGAGGCATGACCTAGCCCAAGGCCATCTCCAGAACGAGTGGGCTGACCTCTCCGCTTTTTGATACCAAAATAAATGATCAACATCCGAATTGCAGCCTTGAGCTTTGGCCAACCCACAGAAGTTTGCCTAAAATGAGTTGAAGCAAAAGGGAAAGCTAAGTCATCTTCCATCACATTTGGAAAGGCATAATTTACTTCATGCGGATCAAAATTGAAAAAAGATGGTGTTAACGGGGAAGCAAATCCTACTTGAGGCAATTCTACAGAGGTGTGACCTAGTCCGAGGCCATCTTCCTTTGGTTGAATCCACATCATGATACTAGTCTTGGACACTGACCTTGAACTAGCCATGTATGCTTGCAGGTCCTCATCACAAGCAATTAAAACCCAATCACCGTCACAATCCTGATACTCAATACTGAAAGATCCATCCTTCAACGTCTTAAGCCGTTTAGTCATTTCCTTCTCCAAATCTGCAATACCAGAGTTAGAAGGCAGCAGAAACTTTATAATATGCTCTCCACAATATGCCTTAATGGTCATCATTTCCGCATCTTGCACGGCTGTAACATGTGGTGCAGTATGTGTGACAGCAGCTGTGGCTTGCTTGAAAGTTGAGTTTGAACATGAAGTCTCTTCCTTAGATTGTAAAAGTCCATTCCCAACACCTCGACTAAATTCATTCACTAGCCTTAGATTAGAAAGGGAGCCATTGGTCTTGATTCTCTTATAGGATGATCCATTAAAGATATCTGGTTTCCTACACGTACTCTTCAGTGTAGATCGACTAGCTGCAGAAGAGTAGTACCAAAAATTATATTAGGGGAAAACTAAGTTTCAATGTTAGAAAAAGGAAACAAGTTGAAAACGTAAAAAGCAGTAGTATTTATGTGCTTAACCGCACCAGCTAGGCTCTCTGAAGATTGTTTACTTTCTGTATGCTCTTGATCCGAAGTCGTAGCAGTGCTTATTGTCTTAAGAGAAGTGAAAGAAGTGTTACTTTGTTCCGAACCAAGAACATGCCTCCCTTTCCTCGTAACATCTTCAATGATTGATTCTTGAAATGATAATTCCCTTCCCAGTTCTTCGCCAGTGGTAACCTTGAGATTTCGACATTGTTGTTCCATAGTCGCCAATATCGAGCCCAACAAAGTCTGGACATCTACACAATCTGTCCTGCGATCGGGCAGGAAGAACTCAATTACATAATCTAAGTGTCCAGTGTGAATACTCTTGATGCATACTGAAAAACAGCTACTTAAGATTTCCGAGCGCGCATAGTGAGAAAATGGGTACTCGGTTATGCTGAGTCTGGATATATCTTGGTGAAAGTATGGTTTATGGGTTAGAAGAGCCATTCCAACAGCACCTTGGCCCTTTCTCAAAGGATAGGCATCACAGGCTTTGCGAAAAACATCATCTTCAGCATCATCACAGAAATTTTCCAATATCTTGACTAACACTTCCTTGGTGCAGCATAAATCAGAGCTATAGCAACTCTCCTCCTGCTTGTCATCAGAGGTCACAGCATCGGAATGCCCATACTTGATCCAGGTCTGAGAAAGACGAATTTGGTGTGTTTTACAAACCACTTTCAATACCTCCTTTATTTCGTCCATAGCATGTGTAAGACCTTCTGTCATCTAGTGTTACAAAATATTGAAAGTAAATATAACTTTGAGAAGAGAATACTGAAAATTGTTTAACGAAGAAAATATGTATTACAGGATTCCACAACTTACTTCCTTCTCCAAATAGTCGTCCACGGTGAAAGATGTCAGATCAAGATCAACAGCCTGCAGGTGAAGTAAAGAAAATAAAAGACTCCCGGAACCTTTAAAAAGTCACTGAATGAAAGACCCCATGCAAGAATTGTGCGGCAGACTCAAAATGAGAATCAGCAATACTCAATACTACTACTCCATGCACTTTTAACTTCTGTTTCCTTTTCAATTTGACCACACTCTTAAGAAAACAATAAATATGCAATCTACTTGGTCCAGATCAGCCTGAAAGAAATATCAAGGCCTGGGAGGAAACATGATCCTTGTACAGTTGTACTTAAAGGCAAAAAGCAATGTTTAGTAAACATATTGTCCTATAAAAATAGATTAAAAAGTTCAATTACCCTTTGGTATGGAGACGAGAAAGTAAACTTTGACGTAATACTACAAGAAGGAAAAATAAATGAGGGAAAAGAAGAAGAAAAGTAGACTGAGACTAATGTATAGAAAGGAGAAAGCACAAACCTTGAGCTCCCTTCTAACTTCATTACACACATAATCCGGGTAAGGATAATCCGCCCCACCAACAACCTCAAGTACACCAACACAACACAGATTAGAAGGTCCAGAAGGTTCTAGTACAGGCAAAATGTAGGTATACTTTAAACCACAATGTATGGCATAATCCCTCTGTGGATACTCTTTGATAGAGTAATAACTTAAGTACGGAGTTGATTCAGGTAATTGACTCCGAAACACACGGCTAAAGGGACCAATTAAATCTTCTTCTTCACACTTCCTCTGTATGTTAAATTTATAGTTGACACAGTGCTTCCTATACTCCTGAAGACCATTATCCACTGCATTAAGAGCAAAAGGTTGGTCGAAAGTAGTAAGGTAAAACCAGCCATCAACAGTTACTGGTGCCCAGAACTGTGCAAACACACATGGAACACCAAAATTTAATCTGCAAAGTGCTAACTTGATCTTCTCTTGAATCCACCCATGCTTGGTATGGCTTTCATGAACCAAACCTGGAATAGCAATGTATGAATTATAAATTAATGCATTAATTTGCAAAATTCAAAGTTCTGGAGATTAATTGAGTTAGTGGGTCGTTATTTACAACGAACAACAAATGTGCTCCTTTTGTATACTAGCATAATATAATTGAAAATGACATAATTAGTTTGTATTGCTAATTATACACCAAGACAAATAATGTAACTACTGCTGCTACATTAGCACAATGATAAATGTATAGTACGTAGATGTCAATCTACACACTTCTATATGGCTAACATGTGCTTACACATGTTAACCTTCGTAAAGTAGGTTATTCGGTAGCATGTTTTTTCTTGTGAATAGGGTCATACATGCATTTTTCTTACTATCTTGCCAACAAATACCGCTATGGCACTTGTTAAGGTTATTTAGAAACATTTGATCTTGGAATTTACCATAAATGCATTGGTGACCCTCCAAGCATTGGTGTTGACTCCCAATGCAAAATATTTCCTAATTCGGAACCTTAACAAGTGTGAAGTGTTATAGAGGTGATTGTTGGCAACACCGTTTCGCACTTTCGCCTAACCGGTCAAAATTGTCATAATTTTGGTAACAAATGATCTTGACTTTCATGCAAATAGGAAAGTTTAGGCATAAAGATTTCGGAGTTTTGTTGAAAATGATGATATTAATTATGTTGATTTTGGTGCGTTTCATCAAATTTAACAAATACTCAGCTCTGTGTTTTGGGAAAAGCTAACCTATGCCAAACCCTTCCTTTTATAGGAAAATGCTAAAATTTTCTGTAAGTAGATTCTTAACATGGTTAGCCAAACCCTTCCTTTTATAGGAAAATGCTAAAATTTCTGGGCATATGTTAAGAATACTTAATAAGCAGAAAATTCCGTTAGCTCTTTCCAATGCCAATCAAGCCAAAACCTTCTATAAATAGATGTTTAAGATATGCCCCTAACGGACATGGTAGCATAAGTGCACAACTTTAATGTTTTCTCGGATGAATTCTGTTGATAAAGTCCACAGATACTATAATATTACTCATAGTTAAATTATGAGAAAAATTTAAAGAATACCGGATACTACTCAGTACTCACTTGACGAGGGGCTGAAAGAGAAATCGTCTTTCCGGAACACCCACATCCCGTTCTTCTCTTGTGGGCGATGAATTAACAAGCTAGTCTGCAGCTCGTTGACGAATTTGGAGAGAGAAAGCTCGACATCAGATTTACGATCAACGTCGTCGGCGGCAGCATCATCTGATTCCGGCCCATCTTCCACAATTGCTGAATTATCTTCCAGTCGATGAGCTCCGATCGGTGACGAAAAAACGCTCTCTGTCAAACAGTCGCCACTCCGACTGACTTCCATCTCCGTTATCTTTTTGAAGTTTTGAAGAACATGAAGAAAAGCGTTACATAACGTCGTAGGACTTCAATTCAATGGAAGAAGAAATGATCAACTCAACTTGTGATCAAATTTCACTTTTCCCCCCGATCTATTAAGTTATTTGATTTGGCCCTAGTATATTTTAGTACGAGTTTTGTTATTCACACCCCTAAACCTCCAAGTACGCCGCCCATTCTCTAAGTTCACCCTCCCCCTAAATTGTAAATCTCCTTAAATACTAAGTACACCCCCCCAAATTTTTTATTTTACCCCTCCTAAATTATTTGAATAAACATCTTATCCCTACTAATTAAGTAGACCCCATTCCCTACCTTTTGGTGAGACACCCCCAACCTATACTCCTACACGGTTACTTCCATGGAATAGGAACACAGTACAGTGACCAAAATGCAAAAAACCCAAAATGCAGGCAAGCTTCTCTTACCTCCCACTCCCAAATCAAGCTAACTGAAGAAAAGAAACGCAAGCAGCCCTACACCACACAATGTTTGAACAAAATCCAATTATTTAAATATCGCTTGTTTTGCAAATTGTATGTTAAATAGTTTATGGTTAAGTTAGCTATGAATTTCTTTGCAATTTGAATATAAATTTGGTAGTTTATGTAAAATATTTTTGCATTTTAGGTTGAAATTGGAAGAGACCTGGGCTTGTAATGTTTGGACATGGTTGATTGAACACCTTTAGTGGTGTTCGGTCATTACCAACCAAACACCTTTAGAGATGTTCATTCAGCACTAACCGAACACCACTAATGGTGTTCAGTTACTATTGGCCGAACATTCCTTAATGTGCTCTATAGGTATTGGTCGAACATCGTGTTACCAGACAATTCATACGTGCTTCAAAAAATACGGGAAATTAAGCCAAAAATAATAAGAAATATTTATATTATTTGTCCACTTTACTTCTTTATGCTCCATGTTTGTATTTTGCAATTGTGTAGATGATTAGAGGTTTAGGGTTTGAAGAGAATCGAAAGATATGATAATAAAATTGTAATGTTGAATGTGTATTGTGGGAGGATGGTAGCGTTGTATCAATATTATTGAGGGGTTGGAATCAAATAAAACAAAGGAGGGGTGTACTTAGTAAGACTAAGGACAATTAGGTCAAGTTTTATAATGAGTAATAATTGAAGGGGTTCTACTTGGAGGTTTTGGGAATGTGAATAGCAAAACTCGTATTTTATTTCGTTATTATACGGTCCTTTTATACATCTTATTTCGATCAAATTATTTCGTAGTTCCATGTACATTCACCCTTTGAGGAACTAGTCCCTAAAATGAAATTATGAGATAAATTGCATAAATAGTCTATTTACTTAGATTTTTTTTTTATTTCCTAAGGGGGTATGGAGAGTAATCGAACATGAGACCTCACACTTTGTAAAACTTCAACTCTACCACTAGGTCACCCCTTAACTACTCTTTACTTAAATCATCTCCAATCATTTGGTGCAAATATTGCGTCATCTCACTAAATGATGCAATTTTTGCATCAAATATCTTTCACC
Source organism: Platycodon grandiflorus (assembly GCA_016624345.1). Taxonomy (NCBI): domain Eukaryota; kingdom Viridiplantae; phylum Streptophyta; class Magnoliopsida; order Asterales; family Campanulaceae; genus Platycodon; species Platycodon grandiflorus. The sequence continues at coordinate 51,211,490 of CM028361.1, read as the reverse complement.
ATCTCCAATTATCATACTTCAAATTTTACGCCAAAAATAATATTCTCTAAATATTTTTTATTATTCTATTTAAAACATATGTTATTTCATCAAATTTGTGTTAATGTATTAGCAAAATAAATACTCCCTATGTTCCTTAATTATTGTTGTATTTAACTTTTTTTAGTCCAACTGATTATTTTTCAAATGAAATTTGACGTTTAATTTTTAATTTTTTTAAAATTATAAAACATGTGATTCGCTGTACCAAAAAAATATTACGAAACACGTGTTTTGTGATATTTTTTTAAAAAAATACTCCCTCCGTCCCTAAATTATTTTCATGTTCGACTTTTTTTGTTAAATAAGACATTTTTCTAATGCACATCTGGCGTATTGTTAGAATGGATGCCTCGATTACATATAGAACTTCGAGAGTGTGGGGACTATGGGTATAGGGCAAGGATGGATCACGGCGGCCACACTTTCCGATTTTTGGCAGTTCGCGATTTTCCTTATTTGTGTCGATTTAGGGTTAGGTCTTGTATCATATATATAAGTTGTAACCCTAAATTGTGGTTAAGGTTATCATATCAATATTAACAGTCTTAAAACCCCAAATACTCTCTCTTCTTCCAATTCTCAATTGCTTGATCATTGATTATTGCTCAATCTATTGTTTGCATCGCTCAACAACTTGTATCAGAGCAAAGGTTTCAATGGCTGGAATTGGTTTACCTTCTATGAAATTCGATTTTCAGAAGCTCGAAGGAATTAGGAATTTCAGATTGTGGCAGAGGCGTGTTAAGGATGCCCTGGTTCAAGCTGGCTTGGGAAAGACTCTTCGGAAGGCGAAACCCGAAGGGATGAAGGATGATGATTAGAAGAATCTCGAGGAAAGAGTCATATCTTCTATATGGCTATGTCTCTCGGATGATGTGATGTATCACATTGCTGATATGGAGAAGCCTACAGAGGTTTGGGCAAAATTTGAGGGCATGTATATCTCTAAATCCTTGTCGAATAAACTGTATCTTATGAAAAAGTTGTATGGGCTTAAGATGACAGAGGGTTCAGATCTCAATAGTCAAATAATACATTTAATCAACTCATTAGTGACTTGGTGAGGATGGATGTGTCATTTAAGGAGGAGGATAAGGCCTTGATGTTGTTGAATTATTTGTCTACATCTTCTACGTATGAAAACCTTGTGACTACTTTGACATGGGGGAATGAGACTTTAGAGTTGGAGCTTGTTACAGAGACTCCCTTGGCGTTTCATCAACGGAAGGGAAAGACAGTTGATAAATCTGCAGGAGAGGGGCTGTTTGTGAAGGACAATCAGGAATGTGACAGAAGTCAGTTTAGGGATGGTCAACAATAAAGGCAGAATTCCTGGTCTAAGTCGAGGAAGAAGTACAGGGGTAGTTGTTTCAAGTGTGGGAAGAAGGGGTGTGACGCCCCGACCCGAATTCCAATACGAAATCCCTAGATCGACGCGCCAAAACAACAAACAAATAACAATAACAAATAGTAAAAGCACGTGGCGCAACACCCTGTGCTTACCACAAAACCGTAATTATAAAAACCTGGATAAAATAAAATCAATCATCGGCGACATTACAGCCGGAACCCAACTAATAAATCACAAGTATAAGTTTTCAGAAACCATTTATACCAAAAACTACCTCGGCCACAACATGCTGGAACAACTGAACATAAACCACAAGCTACAACATGCTTGGGAAAATAACTGAATTAAAGATATAACAGAGTGCACAAGCTCGACATACAGGTGTCGGCTACCAAAAGAATAATAAGTACAATAATGTAACAACACTACCCAATGTAAAGTCTACATGACTTTACATAACCATTCGTCCTCACCAAAAGAATGTCTATTGCTAAAAACAAAAGAGCTCCAAGGCTTACAAAGCAAAAGGCCACTTGCGAGCTAAATGATAAAACTATCCGGCCTCATCGCGAACTTCCTGCCTGGCTCGGATCTAAGGAAAAACATATAACAACAAACGGGGTGAGTCGAAACTCAATAAGTTACTAAATGCAACTATATGTCACGGCATAATGCTCAACGATAATTATAACATTGCAATACATTTATATATCACAACAAACATGTAACATCATCATTGATACACAATTTACATCAATCATACGTAACACTTTGATGTTCACATAAGTACTCATAATAAACCACATTATAAAGGATATCATTTCTCTTTATCCATCTTTGCGTTGCTCCTGCAATACACAAATAACCAGAATGTGCCTCGATACCCGTGCAAGTAGTATCGACGTCCCCAATTAATACCATCGGGTTCAACTAGCAAACCAAATGCCATGCGTATTGCTATAACAGTGGGGCTACTTCTCAACTGTGGCTAACAGAAGAGGGGTGTGTGAACTCCGGTACGGCGACTTATAGCGATCACAAACATAGATTCGTGAAGACTATAGGTCGTCCCACCATACTCGACCAACGACGCCAGCTGGACTTACACAATGCACAAGTAGATGTTCTTACTCATCTAATGCAAATAACCATCAAGTTCAAAAGTAGTGAACTTGACAAATGACAAGTAGATTATTCTATTCTACCACTGATTATCATTCAACACATATTTGCAAGAATTCTAATCAATACATTAGAGCCATTCACAAGTCTCTACCTTAACAGTACCAAAACACGGAGGACTAGAATTTCGATCAATCGAACTCTAAACCTCGTAGTAATTTAAGATGTTGTTCGGGGTGTCATAATCTTCCCTAAAATCAACTTCTCGGAGTCAATACTAAAGTCAACAAAATTAGGGTTTCGATGCTATATGCAAGATTACCCAATTTCAAGTCTCAAGTTTTCTATTTGTTCAAATCCTAAAGTTAATGTTCAAACCCTAGTTCATCAACATCATCCAACCCATACAAATATCACAAGTATAATGTACCCACTTTAACATAGACATTTGCACATGAAAATAACATATATAGCAAGTCATACATGATTATTGATGATCTAGCATACATTAAAGCTTAAAGCATAAAAAGGGGGGTTTAGTAACTTACTTAGAACCGATTATCAAGACAACGAAAATGAAATCAAAGCCACCCAAATTGCTCCCTTGCTCAACACCAACACAATGACGGTCTCGGATCGTCAATCAGATGGCTAGATCTTTGGGAACTCACACACACACACTAGAGCTTTAATGGAGGGAAAGGAGGGAAAAATGGAGAGAAATGGAGTCTCTCTACTTCATTTAAGTGCCCAAAATTCAGATTAGGGGGAGGTGGTGATGTGTAGGGGTGGCAATTCGTGTCATCGTGTCGTGTTCGTGCCACACTATCGTGTTTTCTATCTTATTTGATCATAAATATAATAATAAACGTTATTTTAACTAAATTTATAATTTCGTGCTTTCGTGTCGTGTTTCGTGTCGTGTCGTGTCGTGCCGTGCCTTATCGTGTTTCTTGTCTCTGTAATTCGTGTTTATAATCGTGTCGTGCTGGTTCGTGCAATCGTGTCGTGCCTGCCATTGCCACCCCTAGTGATGTGGCTCAAGGAGAGCCACACAAGTGGTTAAGTTTTTGGGTAAAAATGTAATTTTCATAAAACAGAAATTTAATTCTGACCGACCCCGCACGGCCGCGTCAAGGAAAGTCGTACGGCCGTGCAACTCTCGCACGGCCGTGCCAAGGAAAGGCACACGACCGTGCAAAACTTACTGGAATTTCTGTCCCCCAAAACACACGGCCGTGCCAATGAAAGGCACACGGCCGTGCAAAACCACGCAGTTCAGTCCCACTTCTATATCCTAGGTTTGAACACTTGGCCACTCCTAGGTGTGATTACACAACACTTATAACACATCTCAAAGACATCATGAATCATAATAATCAAATTAACAATGCATAATCAATCTAACAATTCTTATAAATGTGAAATGAAAATATGAAATAAAGCATAATTCAACTATCATGCTACTAAAACAAGTTTAACACATAAATCATACATAAAATAAGTAAATCACACGTAAGCGGAACCAGGGTGTTACAAGGGGCACAAGAGGTAAGATTGTTCGGAGAAAGGGAATGGTTCAATGTCGACTAATGTAACCGAAGATGGCTCAGATGAGATAGACGGTGGAATGCTCTCAACTTCATCAGAGCTAGATCATTCTGTAGATTTTTGGATTATGGACTTTACATGTTCGTTTCATGTGACGTCCAATCGTGATTGGTTTGGCACCTACATGTCAGTTAATCCTGGTATAGTTACTATAGGTAATGGTGCTACATGTAAAATTGCTTGCATAAGAGCTATAAGAATTAAGATGCTTGATGGTGTGGTTGGAACGTTATGTGATGTTAGACATATACCGGAGGTTTCTAAAAATTTGATTTCATTAGGCACCTTAGATTCTAATAGGTTTTCCTATAAGGTCCAATGTAGAGCTTTGAAAGTTGTCAATGGTGCATTGGTTGTGATGAATGGGGGAAAAGGGCTGTAAAAACATCTATTGGTCGATCGCTAGAGAGCACTATTGTAGGCGGAGTCACTGCTGGTGAATCTGAGGTAGACAAAGAAACTGTTCTTTGGCACATGAGGCTAAGGCACATGGGTAAGAGATGTATGCAGAAACTTCACAAGAGGAAGTTGTTGAAGGATATTAAAACTTGCAAACTTGATTTTTGCAAGTATTGTGTTCTTGGAAAGGAAAAGAAGGTGCAATTCAAGATGGGTACACATTCAACGAAGGGCATCCTTGATTACGTTCACTCAGATGTGTGGGGACCAGTTAGGATAGAATCAATAGAGGACACTTGTATCTTGTCACTTTCATTGATGATATTTTAAATAAGGCTTGGGTTTACTTCATGAAACACAAGTCATTTGAGAAGTTCAAGATATGGAAGACTGAAGTGGAAAACCAAACGGCCAGAAAAATCAAGTGTTTGAGGAGTGATAATAGAACTGAGTACACAGATGGTGAGTTCAAGAAATTTTGTGTGGAGCATGGGATCAAGAGATACAATCCAGTACGCAGGACACCACAGCAGAATGGTGTGGCGAAAAGGATGAACAGATCTATTGTAGAAAGGGTTAGGTGTCTAAGATTAAATACAGGGCTTGCAAAGAATTTTTGGGCTAACGCGGTGAGTATGACATGTTTTTTGATTAATAGATCACTAATGGCATCACTGGATAGCAAGGTGGGAGAGGAGGTATGGACAGGTAATGAGGTAGACTACTCCGATATTCGAGTGTTTGGATGTCCAGCTTATGCGCAAATTTCTAGTGAATAAAGATCGAAACTTGATCCAAAGTCTAAACAATGTATCTTCATTGGGTATAAAAAAAGGGGTGAAGGGCTATAAACGTTGAGATCCCAAGACAAGCAAGGTGATGATGAGCAGAGATGTAGTTTTCAATGAGAAAACTATGATAGAAGGTACTCAGTATAAAGAGGAACATGAGCCAGAAAGCAAAAGTAAAGGTAAGCAGGTTGTGGAGGTGGAGTTACAAGCAGCTGATATGGATTACACTCTTTCGGATTCAGAGGTAAATTCACAAGAAACTGAAAAAGCAAGTACTTCAGTTAGGAGATCGAGACGAGCAATCAAACGACCTTTCAGGTATGGTTTTGAGGATATGGTTTCTTATACCCTTATTCTTAGTAGTAGAGACCAAAATATTTTTCAGGAAGCAATACAAAGTCCTGAAAAAGATAGATGGGTAACTGTTATGGCGGAGGAGATGGAATCATTGCACAAGAATGATACATGAAATTTGGTGGAGCTTCTTAAAGGGAAGTGTGCTATTGGTTGCAAGTGGGTGTTCAAGAGAAAAGAAGCAGTATCAAAAAAAAAGGGGGAAAAGTTCAAGGCACTGTTGGTGGCAAAGGGGTACTCATAGCAACAAAGGGATATATTAAAATGAAATTTTTTCTCATGTGTTAGACATACTTCTTTTCGGATTGTGTTGGGGCTTGTAGTGCATCATGATATAGTGTTGGAGCAAATGGATGTGAAGACTGCGTTTCTACATGGTGAGTTAGAAGAGCACATTTTCATGGAGCAACCACAAGGGTTCAGACAGCCTGGATAGTATGTAAATTGAAAAAGTCACTTTATGGGCTAATATAGTCTCCGAGACAGTGGTACACCAGGTTTGACTTTTACATGATTTGTATTGGTTATAGGTGGTGTGAGTATGATTGTTACGTGTATGTGAGGAGCTTTGATGATGGTTTTATTATTTTTCTGTTACTGTATGTGGATGTTGGTCTACTTAGGCAACTGATAAAGCTAGAGGGGGTGAATAGCCTTATAAAATTTGTTAAGAATTTTTAAAACCATTGTAAAACTTGGCAGTGAAAAAGTAAGTTTTAAAAGATTAGTCAACTGATGATCTAAGATGATCAGTTGATGAATCAGCTTATGAAGCAACTTTGATGAATTGACTAATGTGTGTTACTTGACTGACTGAAGCTTTAAGTAATTTGACAATGCTTAAAACTTTGGTCAGTTGATCAAACAAAGCAAGTAGAGTAAATAAGATGAACACAAGATGTAGAGTGCTTCACAGTATGAAGATTGCTACGTCCACTACCAAGTTGGTCAGACTTGGATTTTGAAGTGCACTAATATTATTAATAATCATATTTGATCACTAACGAATCAGTGTACAATAAGACTTGTGAATATGGAGATTGAATGTTCAACAGGAACAAATCAATCTCGTGTGTTACAATCAAAGATCCCTCAAAAACTAAGTAGTTGAGAGGGATGCTTTACAATGATTGAACTAATAAAGACAAATACAAAGAGGAGAGAATGAAACAATAAAAGCTCTAAGTGTTTGCTTTTTAATGCTAAAGCACAAGTATTCTTAAAGAGTTATAAATTGCTTTGAATGCTTAAGTGCTTCTAATAATTGGGTCTAGTTCTTCTTGGGGCTTCTGTGGCTTTATATACACTATAATAAAAGAGGGCTTTAACAATGTTTTTTGAAAACGTTGTTAAAACGCAGTTATAGACAACGATTTTTTTGTAAACATTGTGATTTACTTTTAATAAAACGTTTTTAGAATAAATGTTGTTAAAATCATGGCGATCACAACGTTTAAAGAAGAAACGGTCAATGAATTGTCTTTTAACAACGTTTTCAAAATAAACGTTGTTAAAGCGACGTAGTTCACAACGTTTGGAGAGAAAATGTTTTCTTAGAATGTCTTTTAACAACAATTTTTTTTATAAACATTGTCGTTAGCTAGACCTCCGAAATGTTTTCCCTCTCCCGCAGTAAGCTCTTTTTCGCGGTTTTGTAAAAACCCCCATTGTCAAAATCCCCAAATCCCCAAATGTGTTTTCCCTCACTCTCATCGCTGCTCTCGATCTCTTTCTAAACCTAACAAGCAAGAACTCCGACGCTAAATTCACCAGACTTCCTTCCGCTTTCCTTCTTCTTCGAGTCCTAAACTCAGTCAACATCCTCGTTTAGGTCAGCTCACGGCTCGCTTAAGAAGGAGGTAATTGGAGACTTCATAACCTTCGATAGAGTATTCTGTATGTCAAGTATGAATTGCGTATACTTGGATGAATCTCCTTAGCAGTCGTTACGGTAGACTTGGATGAATCTCAATCCTTCAGAGAAGAGTATGGTAAAAGCGATTACAACAGAAAGGCCAATTTGGCAACAGCCATAATTCATCTCCTTTCGGTGGTTTGGATTATTGGGGCCAGCCGGGTTCATCTCATTCCCCCAACTGTAAGTCCTCCTTTTGTGAAATTGTGGTTAAGTTCAACCAATTTTTAAGCCCTAAGTTTGGTTTCGTGGGTTTTGGAGTAAGAACAATCCAACATTTATTTCCTGATCACTCTTTTAGCATAGGCCTAAAGTTGGGCAAAGGTTGAGCACCTTCTTACTGATTATGATTATGTTAAGCAAGAGTTTGCTAATAGTCAGTGGAGAGGGAACTACATTGTGAAGCTACTAGTAGAGAGGTACTTGAAACCGTATGTGTAGGGTGTAAATTTGAATTCTAGTACTTTTGTGGGAAGAAAGAAATTGCAACAGATTCTGTTCACTGAAGCAGTTTGTAAAGGATATTAAGTGTCTTAGTGAAAATAAGCTCCAATTTATCTCTAAAGCCATCAGCTTCTTCCTCCACTCCGCAAGGACTCTCCTTTAAGAAAAAGACTTTCAGCAGTAGATATGTTGTTTCACTTGAGGAGTCAAATAGCGAAATGGTATGGTCATTGGACAATTCCAATACTTGAGCTACTCTTAAGTTGTCCTTTTTTTAATTCCGTTTAGGTATCACTGTTGCAGACTAGTATGACTTGTAGAGTTGCTTGTATCATTAGCTTTTGCGCTCAAGTTGAGTAACCGATAAAATGCTAAATAGTCCATAACAAGCTTTTTCATTGGAGTTTGTTTCATTTAGGTCGATCATTTTGATAACCTTTGGAACTGAGTGGGTCATTGTTTATTTTCTTTATTTTGCAGTACCATAGATTGTCTAAACACGTGACTTTGTTGGTGGTTATTTATTCATCAATCAAATTATAATAAAAGATGAATTTTCATATTTCTCTCTTGGTTCAGTAACAATGTAGAAGACTAGTGTAACACATATGATTGTTTTTATCATGCTTCCAAATTCTTTGCAACCAAAACACCGAAGATATTTCGCCAACTACATCCTTCACATCCATATATCAGCATATAGTTTGTCTCACTTGGGTAAATCCATTTCAAGGATGCTATAAAACTCAAAATTTGTGGATGTGAATGGAGTAGTTTTTGGCTTCTTATGTTCATATTTCTATAATGATTAAGTGTGTTAAGAAATCACTTTTTTTTGTTTGTCTGTGGTTCAATATATAACTTCCATGTTCGTTGTAAATTTTAACTAATACACTAATAAAGTTGCTTATTGGAGTTTCGTCTATTGCTAAATGCTAAGAAGAAATCAGTATGATGCTGACAAACTCTGTAATATAGGTTGGAGCAAAATCCTACAATATTAAATTCTTAAGTGGAAAGGTACCATCGTGGATTAAACTTCCGGCATCAGTTGCCCTACCTTTTGGAGTGTTTGAGAAAATCCTATCAGAAGACATAAATAAGGTATCATATCTACTACTCCCTTCATCCCAAAAAAAAGTCCCTCCTTTCCTCTTTGCTTTGTCCCAAAAGAATAGTCTCATTTCTAAAAGGTACGAGCAAGTAAAGCTACAATATTATAAAATTTGACTTGTCAAATGGGACTATTTTTTTGGGACGAAAGGAGTATTATTTATCCTTTAAACTCGTATCAATGTTTTGTCTTTCGGCAAAAGGTACCAATTCATTTGATCTTGATTTTTGTTTACGAACATAAAGCTTAATCACTATGATCTATTATCAGCTTTTATTTTAATGCTAATTGATGAACTCAAGATTTCCATAAATTCTTCCTTTAATTTTTTTTATTTTGTGCTATTTTTGAGTTAATTATGCTTGGAAATATTATTATTTGTGTATTTGTGCTTATTGTAGGCTTCCAAGCATAATCAAGCATTTATAAGGACTTTAGCATGAAGTTTAAGGCAATTTCGGGTTGCCAAGTTGAGCTTTGAATTATTATGTCAAAGTCCGTCAAGAGTTCTAAGGCAAAATGAGCGAATAGAGCTAACGGAGGACTGAAATGAGAAGTCTAGGAGGACAAGGACTTCGGGAGCCATCTTCTGAAAGGCAGGGGCACCGGAGCAATTAATGGAACTTCTCATTAATTCGGTGGCAGCGTTACAGCACGCCACGTCGCCCACCCGCGTCCCTGCTCCGCCCGATCCACTCATCCGCCCCACTTCATCTCACATGCTGGCTTATTTCCATCGTGGATAGTCTGCGTGTTTACCAATGGGTCAGCCCCTTTTCAGCCATCCTCCAACCCACTCCAGCCCGGTCCATCCTCCATCCATGTCCATTCTCCTTCACAAGCTCACCCGCGAACTCCTAGCCGGGTTGCCCTCTTTCCATCTGGATCAGCAGCTCTCATTTCTCTAGTTCAGCCCCTAAATGTGTAATTCTTTCCTACTTTGCCCCATAGCTTCCTTGATACTCTTTGCCCCTCATTTTAATATCTCCCTAGCAGCCCCAATTTGAAAAAGATAATCCCTTACGGGACAAGAGTCCCTAAAGGGGCAGCAGCCCCTCTCTCTCAAATTCTCTCCTTCCTCCAAAGATTGATCAACTTTGAAGGTTTGGAGCAACAAATCAAGTGCCAAGGAAGCTATTGCAAGTGATTTCAACCCCGGATCTCGGCATTGCTCGCAGCTTTATCGGTTTAATTCTTTCAATCTATATTTATGATATTTTCTAGGGTTGAATGATTTTGTAATTTGTGGAATTGGCTTTGTGTTTAATGATTTATGGAAAGCAATTATTTTTCTATGTCGTTGTAGTGTTTTAATTTAATCTCTCTCTATTTAGTACACAATCAAGCTAGGTTATTAATTTGTGGGCTTAATGCTTTTAATTGATTAGCCATTAATTAATTGAATTGAGAAATGTTTGGATCCGCGAGAGCTACCTTGCATTTCGGACCTAGCAAATTAGTAGTTGGTGTTTTGTGACACACATCGATAGCCATGAGAGTACTTGTTTTGACACGAGTTCAACCCATGGTAGCCATTGGCTAAGTAGGGAAGATTCAGGTTGCTAGGGGCGAGAGCCCGTAGTTACCCCCTTTCGATGTCTCGGTTACTGGCATGACTTGTAGAAAAATAGAGAGATTATCTCTTTATGTAGTTTTACCCATTATCTTGTTTAATATTGTGTGTTCTTAATGCTTTTAATGAATTAGTTACCCATTAGATGATCACTAGAATTATAGGGTAAGATGCGAGAGCCAGTCCTATTAATTTTGTGACGTCTTGATCGAGAGATACGAGCATTCTTAGATAGTCATTGGGGTGCTTGATCGATAATGCGGCTATTCTTTCCTTGCTATAAGATGCGAGAGTCCATAGTAGGGAAGCTAGACTTGCTATAAGATGCGAGAGCCCATAGTGAATACTATCAACGTGCGCCCGACTACCAAGACTTGAGTTAAAGAAAAGTAGAGATGATTAAATTAATCATGAGCTAGACTAGAAATATTGCATTCCTAAAATCCTATCTTTTAACTCTTGATTTGTTGTTGCCAAACCATTTTGCGAAGTTGTATATATTAATTGCTTTCTTTTATTTTTAGTTTTTAGTTTTTATTCTCAATTTATTTTCGCTCAAATATAATTAGGCTATGTTTGGCTACTTAATGCCAAGCTTTAGAATTGGAATTGGATGAACAATTTGAGCTCTACGAAATTCAAATTGTTTAATCAATTCCAATTCCAAACTTTGGAATTAAGTATCCAAACATAGCCTTAGTTAGCCCAATTTCGGTACTTAATTGGAGTGAAAATTACGTACATTTCCTGTGGAATCGATAACTCATACTTATGTACATTTTATTACTTGATACGACAGGGTACTCTTGCCCTAGTTGCATTTTGTGCACATCACTAGTCGTTACTGCCTCTTCTATGTCAATGTTAGATCTTATGGGGTTACTTCTAGGAGGATGTTTCTCATCTGCCTAGGTCTTTGGGTTAAGACTCCATGAAACAACATTTCTAGAGAAGTTTCAGTTTAAGATATCATATGCTCACAGTATGAGCCTTAGATTTCGAGAGATTTGGACGGCTGGGTATGTAAATTGGTGCATGGAGGAAATAGATCTCCTAGATATACTTGAATATGAGTACTCCTCAACGGTCATTATTCAGTAGAACCTTCAGCACACTAGAATACCTATGTGGATGATACTTGATCTAATTGTATCTTGAATTCCTCTAGATTGTCATTGTTCAAATTGGGAAAATCCCTAACCCGTCTTATCTATGAATGCATAATATTTTGAATCACCTTCATCCATGTTGAAGGAGCAGTCCTTGGTGATGGGCAAACAATCCCACAGATTGTAATTGAAAAGTTATAAGCTTTTCGTCCTATCTAAAATGATCTTCTTTCAATTAGTAAACGCGAGCATTCGGCCTTCATGAGTCTAAGTTTGAAGGCGATTTATGCTGTTATGTTATCACTGAATTTACATTGTCCATATACAATGTATCTGTGTGAAACAACCATTTGTGGAACTTCATTGTGCACATGCTAAATTAAGGGTGTTCTCATGTATTGAAGACTATATGCATATGCAGGTATCATCTATATGATCTATAAAACCAGTTTAGTTGTCTGATTGCATACTGTTTCTTTCATTTAATACTGTTACCATACCTTGTTGAAGTAGGCTCTATTCCGTACTTTCTTAACTGGTACAGACCTTTTTCCACCTGTTGGTTGACCTTGTTCACTTGAAAGCTTTCATTGCAACATTCTTTCTGTATTACTGATTGGTCAAGACAAATGAACTATTTTTCAATAGAATTACATGAAGCTCGAAACTTGCAGATCCTTGAGGTGCTTCAATCTAAAAACTGATTATTAGTTTTAGGGTCCTGTTCATTTTTCTGCAAAAGTTATAAAGAGGCATTAGCTCATAGCCTTGCCTAGTTCAAATTGAAGCTATATTCATGAATTAAGTGCTTCGATTTCCATTGTCCTGCCACCAACAAGCCCATTTCATGGATCATAGTGTGCTGTTTTATCAAATTTCCTTAGTAATAAACTGAATTGAATATGTGGACCGAAGTCTTCGAAGCTTTGTGCAGCTTTTTGACCCAGAAGGAGAGGACCTTGTGGACTTTTTAAAGATAAGGCATAGTTTCTCTGCTTCAGGAATTTATGTTTTGAAACAAAGGAAGATATATTTCCTAGATAGAGCAGCGGTTCATCATAGTGACTTCAGGCTGAAGACAGTTCTTACCATCTCCCTTGGCCATTTTTCAAATCATGACATAGTTACACTATAATGGTAAACATAGGGCAGTTTAATGATTACTGATTATGATTAGTTCTTTCCACTATAACATAGGCAAAGACTTTAGTACAATCCTCGGCAAAATATTTCCAAAAGCTACCACATATTCATGAAAGAGGTTTACTTGTCTTTTGGTCTTTCTATGATATATTTCTTTCTTTTTTGGCAATCGATCATTTGCCCCCTTGAGGAACGGTAGTTTTTTTTATTGTTATTCTGTTATCCTGTCTCAACTGTTATATAAATGTAACTTATATTTAAGTGTTTGATTACTTTTCTTTTCCTAATGCTCACCTTAGACAGCTATTGCATGCCAACTTCATTTGTGAACATAAAGATAATTAACACTTTTGCCCATTGTAGTAGTTGCAGAAACACGATAAGTTGTTGATCAAAGCTAAAGAAAAGCAACAGGTAACTTGAAAACTAGATCACCTTCAATTTCACTACCGAATCTTGGATTCGCTACCACATTTGCATCCTTACCTTGATTTTTTGGTGAATGTCAAAATACTTGTAATCTGGTGTTTGTCTATTTTACTCTATGGTTTGTTTTCTTTAGTGAAAAATCACTTGCATTTTTATCATACCATTTTCCTCATGTTCAATTTGTTTTATATGAATATAGTGACTTTAGCATGGCTCACTCAAATTTGTTTTCTCACATGATCTTTCATTTTGTTTCAGTACGGGGGTGTTTTTCATTTTCTTTTTGCAAGGAAGCTGGTTGGGGGGTGGGTGGGGGAATATGTTTTTCGCAATGTTCTAAAAATCGCTAGGCGGGCGCTAGGCGCCAGAGCAGGGCCTAGCGCCTAGGGGCTTAGTCGGGGTTTAGGCGGGGCCTAGAAATCGAGATATAATTACACATTAGGTCCATACCAAACCTGGTGCAACAATAGTAAATAGCTAAATATGATCAAATAAACTAAAAATAATGATTACATTACAAGATTAAAAATTAAAATTAAAAATTAAAATCAAATTCTCTATCATTTCAAAGTGGAGGGAAGAAAGGAATACTTTAATAACTTGAGGGGGGAGGGAAAATACTTTAATAACTTGAGGGGGGAGGTTGTCATTTTGGGGAGGTTGTCATTTTGAAAAGTGAATTAAAACCCTAAAATTAAAAGCTGACCGCCTGTCTCTCTCTCACAATTCACAAAGTTTTCACAGACGCCTCTCTCTCTATCACTATGAGATAGATGACTGGATTTCAACGCCGACAACAATCTCTCGCTCTCGCTCTCTCTTTCTCTCTCGCTCTCTCTTAATTTCTCTCACTCTCACTCCCTCTTTCCCCTCTTCATCGGCATATCACCTCCTTTCCCACCGTAATCAATCCGGTCATTTCGACTATTTCCAACTGTGGATCTCGATCACGTTGACTCCCCTCCTCGACGCCGAACTTATCTAAGCCTACCTCTCGAAGATTGAGGACGTCATTCATCGCATCGTCGTGCGTCGCTCTGCCCCTGATTGACTTCCCTTCCTCCGAGGTTCCTCATACTGGGTCCCTCCTCGACAAAACGCGTACGACATCGCTCATATCGGCTGGACGTTAGGGGCGCCTAGGCTGAATAAGCGGCAATTTTTCATGGTGGCAATTTTTTGTCCGATTTGGCCCTAGTCGCGGCGTTTGGGGGGCGCCTAGAGCCTAGTCGTGGTGTTTGGGGGGGACCCTAGTGCCTAGGCGGGTGCCTAGAGCCTAGTCGCGGCGGTTAGGGGGGGCCTAGCGCCTAGGCGGGCCCTAGGCGGGCGCCTAGAACGATTTTTCGAACACTGGTTTTTTGCATTGCTAATGGTTTGGATGTTGACAAAGTGTTTTTAAATAGGAGCTTGCTCAGTTTAGGTTTGAAGTTAGAATCCCCATTCTTTCGATGGATAAAGCTTGGCTGTATTTTGCCAAGTTTTTAAATCTGAACTCAAAGATTAGTTTGGTACTAGCATGTACTCTTGTTGCTTGCCAACTAATTTTTTTAAGTTTTCGTTGTAGGCCAATTCCTCCATATAATGCAAGAGCTAGAGCTTTCATTGCAAGAATTATGGAGAAGTTAGGAAATCCTCCAAAAATTCAATGTCCCTGTACTCGGTGCCAAAATATCATTTTCCTGACCGGTGATGATGTAGTGTCACACTTGGTTATGTTTGGGATGGATAAGACATACAAGATTTGGATTTTTCATGGGGAAGAACGTCCTAGCACTTCCTCCAAAATGAGATGTGATCGCGATGAAATTCCGATATATATAGGATGTTCGTAGGTGTGCATGTTAACGAGGAAGAGATTGCAGATTATACGAAAAAGGAGAGATGAAGGGTTTTCTAAATTGTTGGAAGAAGCAGAAACTCCCCTGTACCCAGGTTGCACCGACTACACAAAGTTGACAGGAACAATAGTACTTTTCAAACATAAAGCTGTCAATAGTATGACTGATAAGGCATTTACCAAACTTCTCAAACTCTTGAGTAGCATGTTACCTCGGGAAAATACATTTCTTGGTTCAACATATGCTGCCAAAAAGCTACTTAAGACCTTTGACTTGGGGTATGAAAAAATACATGCATATGTCAATGATTGTTGTCTATTTAGAAAAGATCTAGCAGATCTAGACAATTGCCCAATATGTGGGAAATCCCGATGGAAACTCGTCGGAAAAGGAGATGAGCGCAAAATTAAAAAGGGGGTACCGGTCAAGGTTTTGAGGTACGTTTCGATTATTCCTAGATTTAGAAGGATGTTCTGATCATCAGAAAATTTTGAACAATTAATGTGGCATAGCACTCATCATAGTAAGGATAACAAGATGCGACATCCGGTTGATGTAAGAGCGGGTTGTGACGACATATTGGTAAAAATTATGAATGTTTATTTTATTATGAGTATATGGTTTTTATTACATGAGGTGTGATGGCATATTGGTTAAAATAATTTGATCTCTATAATGTTTTCTTTTTCTTGAGTATATTGCTTATATTATTCGATGTATATACAATATTTAATCCATGGAAATTTTCTTGAACTAACCGGTGGATCTTTAGATAAGTGACCTGGACTTATCATCATCATCGATATGGCTAGTGGAAAAGGGGAGTAAGATTTGACCAGATCAACTTAATATTATATACTCATAGAGAAATGCTAGAGCCACCTAAAGAGTACCAAAAATGTTGCACCTAATGACATGGCACCCAAATCCAATGTTGGATTTCAAGCAAATTTCTGGCCAGATCCTTTGTACCATAAGGCGGCAAATGTTTGATTTAAAAATTTAACCGAAATCCAACATTGAATTTGGGTGTCATGTCATTAGGTGTAATATTTTGGTACTCTTTAGGTGGATGTAGCATTGCCCATATTCATATTATGTATCTTGATCTGCATAAGTTGTATAAATTGTACACCATTGTATAAGTTGTATAAATTTTACACATAAATTGTACACCTTTGTATAAGTTGTATAAATTTTACACAATCTTATATAAATTGTACACCATTGAATAGTTGTATAAGTAGTATATTCATGTTATTCGTTTTAGCTGAGATCAAATCCATCAAATGTTGGATTTATTTGTATATTCATGTAATTGAATATATGTCTATGATGTTTGTGAATTCATGTAAGAAACAGATACGTATGACTCTGTTTTCTTGACTATGTGATAATATATTTTGCTGATCTATGATGTCTATTGTTGTGACGTGCTGTACAATTTTTATGATGACTTCCATCAGCGGGGGCTCTATCGCTCTATATTTCTGAGGTATTAGTTTAGATCCATAGGCTGTGATGACATACTTCTAACTTAGTAAAATTCAGGGTCATCTTATTTGTTTTGCACGCAGAACTAATCTGCTGGCATGTCATTACAGTATAATGGAGGGGAGAAATCATTGCGGCAGTTTTCTCCTGAAATCTTTATTCAAGACCCCAGTATTAGGATAAGATATAGCTCTACTTATAACTTAGTAAAATTCAGGGTCATCTTCGTTTCAATCTATAAGTTCCTATTTCGTTTCATTTGAATTTTGGTCATGTAATTGTCTGATTCGATAAATTTCATGTTAGCTTTAGATCTACGTTCTCTCACTTCCGTTGTTGCTCTCTGGTGAGTTTTCGATTTCAATCATCAGAGTGCAAGATTTAGTTGATCCTGATATATATTCATATGTTGCGCGTTTTTAGTGTTATAGCTATTTTTTGCTGTATGTGAAGTGCTGCGTATAACATGTTTCTTAGGGAGGTGAGAGTACTAAATTGCATGTCTGGTGGAACTAGTCCAATTTGGAGAGTTTTTCTCAGAAATTCGCCTATGATAGCTTGGACGTATTAACGCAGATCAAATACATTTTTCTAGAGTTATGTGATCAATGTTACCGTAATGGTTGTGAAGGGGAGCATCACAACAAATTTGGATGCAAAGTATCAAAATTCTATGCTAAGCTGTGATTTAACAATATTGAGAACCAATGGTGATGTAAAGATGTATATTGAGACAGGATTTGTGCAGCCTACCCCAAGTAGTTTAGAGAAGCCTTTCAAAGTCGAGTTGTTCAAAACTTATTAAATCAACCTAGACTGCTATACTAATTCTAGGTACGGACTCCTCTTCCTACGGCAGTTCAATAATCCTTTTGCCCCTTATTTAGTGTATGGTTGTACTAAACAACAGCTTTTGTCACTAAGCTTCTATTTGGCCAAGCTTGTCTAGTAGTTCATGAACTATGACTGTTTTTCTGATTGTGATCCTCTGGTCGTGTGGCATGTTTGAAATTTGAAGTGTTCCACTTGACTTTGATCTAGTTCGAACCTTTAATATGCAATGTATCATTTTTGATGTTCTAGTCCAAATTTTACTTTCTTTATTGTTCCATTTACTTGTCTTACTTGGGTTGCCTCTACTCGATGTAAGCTTTTGGTGTTTGATACTTTGATATATATATTTGATGATTGTTACCCGTTTTACAGTAAACATGACCTGGACTTCTAGTATTTCCCTGAATTTTTTTGTACTGATTAATTATTACTGTTTCCCTGGAGCATGTACACTGACAACAATGCTTTTGTTTGGTTTTACTTAGATTGACCCTGTTAAGTACAAGAGTATCTCGTCTGGTTTCGAATATTGCTGAAGGAGCAAGGAGTCAGGGGTTTCTTTAGAGGATGGGTGCCCACCTTGCTAGGTTACAGTGCTCAGGGAGCCTGCAAATTTGGATTCTATGACATTGCTGGACCAGAACAAGAAGTACTACTCTGACATTCCTGGACCAGGATATGCAACAAAGTACAAGACTCTGATCTACCTTGCTGGCTCAGCATCTGTAGAGGTGATTGCAGACATTGCTCTTTGCCCCTTTGAGGCAGTGAAGGTCCGTGTTCAGACTCAGCCTGGTTTTGCTAGGGGTTTGGGCGATGGACTCCCCAAGTTTGTCATATCTGAAAGCGCTCTAGGGTACGGTTATCATAAACCTTGATGCTTTTATTTTAAGCACAGTAGCTTGTGTTTTAGGAAGTACGTCTCTAACTTCTGTGATTTCCAGAAAATGTGATTACTGGTGACTTAATATCCTTTCTAGAACACGTCACAAGTTCCCGTACAAATGATTCATATTCAGAAATCCATAAAGAGTTGGTTCAAGCAATACTGAAAATGTTAGAAATATAGAATGATAGGGATTTCTTTGATAGCTGTAGTTTTGTGACAATGCGACATACTATTTGGTTTTTTCGTGTTATTGAAGAATATACATTCATTCTCCAAATTCGTCTTTCCCTGTTATTTTACTTTTCCAAAATTGCATTCTTGTTTGATCTCATTTGCAAATTACACTATTTAGGCTCCTTTCTCATGAATGTGGATGTGGATGTGGATGTGGATGTGGATGTGGAGGTGGAGGTGGAGGTGGCGGCGCAGGGATGGGAAGGGAATGGGATTGGGAACGGGACCAAAACACCCAGGATAAAAAAAAATAAAAAAAAGAAAACATCATTGATAATGTTTTTATTGAAAAACGTTGTATTAGACCTATATACAACGTTTTAAATTAATCGTTGTGCTATATATACTATAACGTTTATTAGTCAATGTTGTGTTATATATACAACAACGTTTTTCAGAAATGTTGTATTAGATGTATCACAACGTTTTTATTGAAACTTTGTATTAATAGATCAAACACAACGTTTTCAAAACGTTGTATTAGACCTATTACAACGTTTTTAAGTAAACGTTGTGCTAATATACTACGTTTATAAGTGATTGTTGTGCTATATACTACAACGTTTTACAAAAACGTTGTATTAGATATATAACAACGTTTTTATTAAAACGTTGTAATAGATCTAACATAACGTTTTTGAAAAAAAAAAACGTTGTTATATATCTAATATAACGTTTAATAAATATTGTCTAATGAAATCAAAGAATGGAATTTCAGCTTGGGAGGGGATAAAACAACGTTTTTCAAAACGTTGTCTAAAAAATGACCCTATTACAACATTGGCTTAGACAACGTTTTGCTAAACGTTGTCAAAGACCTATTACAACGTTTTTTTAAATGTTGTTGAAGGCCTTTTTTGTTGTAGTGATAAGCAGAGATGAGCTTGTGGTCGTTGGAAGCTTTTTACTTGCAATATATGTTCTCGAAATTTGAGTCAAATAGTTGAAGAACTCTCCTAGAGCTATGAGCTGTCATAGCGAAGTAGGTATGACCTCTTTTGTCATTCTGAAATAAGCAGTAAAGCTCAGAACGGAAAGTGTGTTAGAAAACATTAAACATAGAACATGTTTGTATTGTTAAGGCACGCAAAGTACTGACACAAATTCAAAAGATAGCTAGGGAAGCTTATTAATGAAGCTTCCGCTAAAGATTAGTAGACTTACTTAAGAGATAAGTTAAAGACATTATCTGTCTACTAACTTATGCCAATATTCAGTCTACTGACTTAAGAAAATACGTCAGTCATCAGCTGACTTTTGTTATTAAGTTGGCTGACATATATTGTAATTCCAAACAAGTTAGAATGGATTTAAGTAAATCATTGAACGACCAACAGTGGATGACATGCTTATCACTAGTAAGAGTACTAACCAGGTTAATAAATTGAAAACCTTGTTGAATAAAGAATTTTACATGAAGGATTTGGGGGAGGCCAAGAAGATTCTTGGGATGGAGATTCGTAGAGACAGGAGATCTAGGAGATTGTGGTTATCTCAAGCCGGCTATATTGAAAAGGTGTTAGAGAGGTTTAACATGGGAGATGCAAAACCTGTGAGGACACCATTGGCGAATCATTTTAACTTATCTACCTCAGATTCTCCAAAGAACAATGAAGAGATTCGAAAGATGTCAAACGTTCCCTATGCAAGTTCAATGGGATGTCTCATGTATGCTATGGTCTGCACTAGGGTTGATTTGGCGCTAGTAATTAGTGTGGTGAGCAAGTATATGGCGAATCCGAGTAGACATGATTGGGAGGCAGTCAAGTGAATTTTCAGATACTTGAAGGGCATTATGGATTATGTCATTATGTTTGAAAGGTAGAGTGTGGAGCTTTTAGTTGTACGATATGTTGATCAGATTATGTAGGTGACTTGGATCGTAGGAGGTCAAAGTTATGCATTTACCCTTTCCGAGAGGATCCATATGTTGGAGATCTATGGTTCAATCGATTATTGCATTGTCTACGACTGAAGCGGGGTATATTGTGGCTGTTGAAGCTGCAAAGGAAGTCTTATGGCTTCGAGGCTTAGTCAGAGAATTAGGTATACAACAAGGTGGAGTGTTGTTACATTGTGTCAGTTAGAGTGCAATCTTCTTAACAAAGAATCATGTTTATCATTCACGGACCAAGCACATCGATGTGAGATTTCACAAGATTAGGGAGTTGACTGATATGAGACTATGGGAGATGTTTTGTTAGAGAAGATTCACACCATGGAGAATGCTGCAGACATGTTGACGCCGGTTACTACCGACAAGTTCAAGCATTGCTTGGATTTGTTGCACATCTCTTCGTGTTAAGGATGTGGGTATAGGGTAAGGATGGATCGCGATACAGACTGTAGGTATAGGGCAAGGATGGATCGAGGCACCGACCGTCTAGTTTTTGGCGATCACGATTTTTCTTATTTGTGTCAGTTTAGGGCTAGGTCTAGTATCCTACATATAAGTTATAACCCTAAAACGTGGTTAAGGTTATCATATCTATACAGCAGTCTTGAAACCCCAACTACTCTCTCTTCTTCCAATTTCCAATTACTTGATCATTGATTATTGCTCAATCTTTTGTTTGCTCGCATCCGCTATTGCACAACACGTATATTTTTTCATTTTTTTCAAAATCATAAAACACGTAATTCGTAGTACTTTAAAAATACTACGAATTACGTGTTTTATGATTTTAGAAAAAATAAAAAATGCAAAAACTTAGAAATGTCGTCTTACTAGTATTTTCTGTAAGACGGATTTCACTGACCTGACACACCGTGTGTTGGTGAGTTAAGTTGTGAGGGGGTGTCTTACGAATTAGGATCCGTAACACGGTTTCACATGAGACATATTCAATAAAAAAAATATCCGTCAAATTGCATTTGAAAAAACAGGACAATAATTTAGGGACGGAGGGAGTATAAAGTTTTATTTAAAAAACAGTCAGTTTGACTCAAAAAAATCAAACATTACAATAATTTAGGAACAAAGGGAGTATTTTATTTATTGAATAGTATATCTTATTTTTGATAACACAAATCATATTAAATTAAATAATATGCACTAAAAAAGAAAATGGACATTGACCACATGCATGATTTATAACAGATTCTTTATTTTTTATGGATTCTCTTTTTTTTTTATTTTTTATATCCTAAATCTATTCTAAATCTACCCTAAACCCCCAATGACCTCCAACGAGATTCGACCCTGGGACCAACAGTAGGGGGAGTGAAGCTCTAACCAGTAGAGCAATCACTGAATTTTTTATTTTTTATTTTTGATGGGTTTTCTAGAATACCATTAGTTTGCTCTATTGTTTTCATGACGTCACAATAATCAATAAACAAACACGCCCCCCCCCCACACACACACACACAAAATTGCTCCCTCTCCCCTCGTCTTGTTATTTTTTTTTTGTTTTTTTTGTAAGAAAATAAAAATAAATAAAATTGATTTTAAGTTATTTTGTTAATATGTATACATGAACACTCTTAGTATTCACATAGTAACATTATAAGTGCATATTAGTCCATGAAAGATAGCAAATGTCTGAATATAAATAAGAATTATATAATTATTTGGTCCCTCGGCTTTACAAAATCTATGCGTCTGGTCCCTCCGCTTAAAAAAAATGCAATCTGGTCACTCGATTTGCATTTCGTTAAGAGATTGCCCCTTTCCTCCGTTAACGTCTATTTTTCCGTTTGTTTTTTTTTAAATACCCAAACTACCCTTAATGCTTCCCCTCAAAAAGACTGAAACACCCCCCAACTAACCCTAATCACACACACACACACACACACACACACACACTCTCTCTCTCTCTCTCTCTCTCTCTCTCTTCAATAGCGTCAGAAGTCTCCCCCCTAATAATCCCCAAGCCGCCAGCAATCTCTAACGCTGGCGAGGGCCCACCTTCGATCGCCGGCAAACCCTTTCTCTCTCTCTCGTGCACGACAGCAGCAGCAGCAGCCGCATACACCACGAGCTCCACCCTTGCGCCTTCCTCCAACCCAGAACACAACAACAGCAGCAACAATGCCAGCGACCCCTTTCTTCCACCAACTAGCCGCAACATCAGCATCCACGCTCCACCCTCGTCGTCGACATCTCCTCCATCTTCGATCGTCACAACCCAGTACCGTGCATCATTCTCGGGCTCACTATCGCCGACAACAACCAGCAAACCCCAACACCAACAATCTCCCTCGCCAACCAACAAACCCAGTAGAGGTTGGTGATTTGGACGACGTTGCTGGAGATGCGGCGGATGGTTCTTAATTTGGGGTTTAATAAGGTTACAGGGGAAATTCCTAATTCCTTATTGAATTGTAAGGGTCTACAGGTCTTGAATTTAGCTGGAAATCGTGTGAATAGTTCGATTCCTAGGTTTATTGGCCAGTTTGGGGAATTGAGGGGGATCTATTTGTCGTTTAATCGCTTGACGGGTTCGATTCCGAACGAGATTAGGGATAATTGTGTAGTCGCTTGTGCTGTACTCAAATTTGCTTGAAGAGGTCATTCCAATTGAACTTGGTCAGCTTAGTATGTTGGAGGTGTTGAATTTGTAGTCTCTTGTGCTGTACTCAAGTCTTGGTACTAAGCCACTCTCAGTCCAATTGAACTTTGGACCAGAATGAGTATATTGAGACAAAGGTGGTTGTTTTCTATGCAAAATGCAATCTTTTTGAGGTTGCGAACCATTTGTTTCGCAGGCTCTCTAATCAGAATGTGTTTTCTTGGGTTGCCATGATTAGACTCTATTGTAGGATGGGTTTCAGCAGAGAAGCTTTGTTGGGTTGTGTCGAAATGCTTGAAAATTCAGGCTGATAATTTCGTTGTTTCGAATGTGATGAAAGCTTGTGGTACTTTGTAGTCGATTGGATTCAGCAAAGGGGTTCATGGGTATGTGGTAAAGATGGGTTTGGGAGGTTGTGTTTATGTAGCCAGTAGTCTTATTGATATGTATGAAAAATGTGAAGTTTTGGAAAATGCAAGGAAGGTGTTTGATAAAATGGCTGAGATAAATGTGATCACTTGGAATTCTGTGATTGTTAGCTATGTGTGTTTGTGTTTGTGTGGAGGAAAGGGGGACCGATGATGGAGATGTTGGGGATGGGGGCTATTGGGTGGTGACATTGAAGAGGAGAGAGAAGAGGGGGTGAGAGAAGAAGGCGTGAGAGAGAGAGAGAGAGAGAGAGAGAGAGAGAGAGAGAGAGAGAGAGAGAGAGAGAGAGATAATGGTGGGTTTCAAAAATCAAAAGAGAAAAAGTCAAGCAATTCAATTTCTTTAATTTAATGAAGATAAGGGTATTGTTGCATCTTAGCCTAGATTTGCTTGAATCCATAACCTAAGTCTAAGTCAAGGTGACTAATGGGCTGCGTGTACATTAGAGTGGCAACTTGAACTTAGGCATAGCTTGAATAGTTTAGGGTTGCTTATTGTATATTGCCTTGAAGAAGATAGCCTATAGGACATCGGACGCCCTCGCACAATAGGCAATTTATGCATCGCCAGCCTTCCTTTGGATATCGGACAAGCTCATATCGCCCAAGCCTCATCGCAATGTTGAAGAACCTCAAGAACGTCCGATAAGAGAACCGCCGAAGACATGTCCCGATTTGAGGCTTTCATTGACTTCGATGCAACGTTAACCCGCAAAGCGCATTCAATGAAGGTTTCCATTCTTGGCATACACTCGAAAAGGACATTCCTCCCAAGCAATGCACGCCTATTTTTAGCAAAGTGTCGAGACAGACCAAGCTACAGTCGCCTATCGAGTCAACAACCGATTAGAGCATTAATTGCTCTTAAATTCAAATTAGAAGATCTCCAACGGCTCCAAGCTTCCTCCCGCATATAAAAGGAGACTCCATTGCTGCATTCAAGACACTTCAACAACTACAACTCGAATCTTCTTCATCTTCTTCAAGTGCATTAAAAGCTTAAACGTCCTATCGTACTTCCTTCTTTGAAGAGCTTCATCTAAGACGATCAGTCCATTAAAGCTCTTCATTGATTGCAACACCTAGCTTTTCATAGCTCACGAGAATTGTATCTTATTGATATCAATTCTCCCACACAAACACTTGGTCAACAAAATTTTTGTACACAATCCATTAGAGATTTAGTTTGTAAAATATCTAGTGGAAAAACTTAGTACACGATTTTCAAATCCAAAGTTGACCACTTTGGTTGTGGACGTAGCACTTATTTATAAGTGTGAACCATATTAAATATTCTGTCTATTTGTGTGTGATTGTGATTTGATTGTGTTGCTTTAAATTTCCGTATTTCCAATCGTTAAGAACCGCCGATCTTGTCCCGCCAAGATCGCCCATTCTCAACTTGTCCTGCTTCACAAGACTTCCGCCCGCAAAATTTTTAAAACCCTAGTGAAGTAAGATTTTTGAATCAATTTCAAAAATTGGACATAGGCTATTCAACCCCCTTCTAGCCTATATAGAGCAACCTTGGACCTAACAATTGGTATCGAGCTTAACTCTTTGAAAACTAGTTTTTCCGAGATTAACCTCTTGAGAGATTAAAGATCATGGCTGCTCACCAAATGTTGGAAACCTCAAACGTGAACCATTGTCTGTCTTGGATGAAGTTCACTTTGACATCTGGAAAGATAAAGTCAAAAGACATATGAATTCAATTGATAAACGTTTGTGGAAATGTGTCACGATGGACCCGTAATTCCAATGAAGCCTAATACACCGCCGCGGTAGATCCAACCGCCGCACCGAAGTACCAAAGCCGAAGAAGAGTGGGATGATGAAGACGAAAGAATGATGCTCGGATGGAAAGGCCATCAACATCATTACCACCGTGTTGATATAAGTACTTATCGCCAGATTATCAACTTGGACACAAAGAAAGGAGATGTGGGAAGCCATCCTTGAATATCTTGAAGGTGATGGCGAGACAAAGAACAACAAATTATATACCCGCATCCGAAGTTTGACTCCTTCAAAAGGATCCCAAAGAGTCTCGCGAAGTGCCTATGACAGATTCTATGAGGTAGTCAACTCTTGCTATTCATTAGGAAAGAAGTATGAAAAGAAAGAAATAAACATGAGATTTCTAAATGCACTAGGCGCCTATGGCATGTTAAGATCATCGCCATGAAAGAGTCAAAAGATTTAAACAAATTGACTCTTAGAAACCTTTATGCTAGTCTTTCGCTTTATGAGCTTGAAATCCAACAAGCTCAAGAAATGGAAAAGAGTTTTAAAAACTTGTCCTTACCACCATGTCTGGAACCTTCTGTTCAAAACCCGATGAAACACCTTCTACTTCCGGTGAAGATGATGATATTCTTTCCGACGAAGCCTTTGCTATGTTTGTAAAGAAATATCAACGTTTCAAAAGGTTTAATAAACCATCATCACATAGGGCTTCTCACAAAACTGCCGCCTTATAAAACAACCGCCAACCAAAACATTCTCGCTCCTTATAAATCGCAGACCATCAAAAGGATAATGAGCTAGTTTGTTTTAATCGTAGGAAACCAGGCCATTTTGCCTCTAAATGTCCAAAGCCAAAATATGAATTTTATAAGAAACGTCCCGAAACTAAATTTCAAAAACAAAAAGGGATGGTGGTGAAGACATTGATGAAAGCACCGCCTACATGGTGTGACACCGACACCGATGAGGATGACTCTTGTGACTTTCTTTGAAGAAGCCAACATATGCCTTATGGCCGGGAGTCACCACATGATTCTGAGGTCATTACCATTTCAACAAGATGACAGTGATGATGATGATGAGCTTAATGAACCTTCAAAGGGAGAGCTCATCAAAGCTAACAAAGACATCTTTGGAAGAATTTTCAAAATTCAAAGCCGCCTATGTGAAATTAGCCAAGAAGCATGAACTAGTCGTCTCGAGAAATCAACCTTGATGTCTAAGATCAAAGATCTTGATAGACAAAGAAGTCGAAAGTATCAAATTGCAAAAAGAGAACAAAGCTTTGATCGAAAAAGTGGATTTCCTACTTGAACACATCAAGAAGATAAATTCGAGAAAGATGACCTTCAAAAGGTTGTCAATACTTGGAATAACTCTAAAGGAAACTTTGATGCCATTCTCTCAAACCGTAAAACTTTAGATGACAAACCGGCATTGGTTTCCAAAGTGAGTTCAAAGTAGGTAGTTCTTCTAGTTCTCAAAAGGATGAGACATCCAAGTGATTCTTTGAAGAATTGGTTGTAGAAGTTTCTTATGACCAGCAGCCTCCCAAAAGGCAAGGACTTGGCTTTAACAAAGTTCCTTTTGTTTATCCCAAGAACACAAAAGACAAGTCCAAAAGAAAGCACCGCAAAGAATGACTCTGCTAATAGTGAGTCTCGAGCAACTAAAACCCGCCATTAGTCACCCTAAGAAAACAGGATGACTAATAGCAAGTCTAGGAATTCTCACTCAAACCTATTAAATTTGTCAAAGGCAAGACTGCTGATCCCAACACCGCCTATAAAAGGGTAAAAGAAGTGAATTCGCAGATAAAAGCTTAAAGGACATGTGCTGTAAATACAAAATCTTTTGATAAAAGGTCTACCTATGGTAAACCTAACATCAACAAGAAAAGGCATTTTCACCTAAGTCCTATAGGCCAATTATCGCCAGAAAGATCATTCCAAAGACGCCGATATTAAGAAGCCTCAAAAAGAAATCATTACTCATGTTGAAGGATTTCACAAATGCTCTTTCAAATGCCATGGTCATGAGATTCATGAATGCCTTCGAGATTCACACCTAAATCTAGAGGATTTACTCCTCCAAAGGTTAAACAAGTGTGGATCCCAAAAGGTTGCTAACCTTGAGGACCCAAAAATAAAAGGGGACCATATTCTTAAATGTCTATATTTCAGAATGCTTCATGGTCAATGAAGAAGAGAAAGATCTATGGTATCTAGACAAGGATGCTCAAAGCATATGACCGTGATCCAAATCTTCTTTCAAGCATTGTTGAAGCAAAAGGTCCCTCGGTCATATTTGGAGATAACTCAAAAGGGAAGACCATTGGTTATGGAAGTATAATCGAGGCAATCTCTCCATCAACAAAGTCTCTCTAGTTGAAGGTTTAAAGCACACCGCTAAGCATATCACAATTACGTGATAAAGGGCTAACATGTCGGTTTTCCTCTAGTCAATGTCTCATAAAGGACAATGAGACATGTTCAACTATCCCGACGGATTCGAAAAGGGAATGTCTATGCTTTGTTGACCTAAATCCGTTGGAAGAAAATCAAATCTTTGCTTGGTTGCTAGGTCATCAACCGACAACACTGGTTGTGGCACAAAAGGCTTAGTCATCTCAATTTCAAATACCGAGAAGCTATCAAAAGACAATCTAGTTGTCGGTTTGCCTAAAATATCACCTGAATCACACGTCTCTGCAGAGCATGTCAACGGCAAACTACATAAATCTTCCTTCAAAAGCAAGCCTTGCCTATCAACAACTGCACCTCTACGGCTCTTGCACATGGATCTGTTTGGACTGTAACTACTACAAGTCTTGGTGGCGCAAGTATACTCTTGTGGTAGTTGATGATTACTCAAGATTTACTTGGGTAGAGATGATGTCCTCCAAAGATGAAGCATATGACATCATTCGAACTCTTGAAGACTACACTCGAAGCCGGATGATATCTCGATGTCGATCGTACAATGGAACGAGTTCAAGAACAATGGTGTAGCCAAATATTGTGATGACCATGGAATTGGTCACAATTTCTCTTGGCACACCTCAACAAAATGGAGTTCTGAAAGGAAGAACGAACTCTCATTGAAGCAGAAAGACAATGATTCCGAAGCCAAACCGCCTATGTATTTGGGCGTAGGCCGTGAACACCGCCGCTTCACACAAAACAGTCCATCATAAATAAATTTCATAACAAAACTCCATATGAAATATGGAGAGGCGAGCTCCCAACATTGGATTCTTTAAAATATTTGGTTGTAAATGCTATGTTCTTTACAATGGTAGAGAACATAGAGGTAAGTTTGAATCCAAAAGTGATGAAGGAATTTTTCTCGATATGCCAAGTTTTCAAAAGCATACGAGTTTACAATAAAACTTCACTTAAAGTTGTTGAATCTGTACATGTTTCTTTTGATGAATTTGATTTCATTGGGCCACATTTGGCTCCTAAGGTTACTAATGATTCGATGAATATGAGGCAGTGCGTACCCTAATCCTAGATCTGCGATCCTCCTTCTTCACAAGATCTTCCAAGAGTCAACTGTTAGAATCCTCAAACGAACCATCAAATGAACACTCGAAAATCCCGAATCCCCTTTGCCTTCCACACCAAGTCATACAACCTACCTTGGAATTAACCTACCCTTTAGAAAACCAAGCTTCATTACTTCTACTTCTCAAGAATCCATCTGCCGATGCAATAGGACAAGTTCAACTGCGAAGTTAGGGAAGTAAAAGATCATCCTATCACTCAAATCATTGGAGATCTTAATCCGGTGTTCAAACTAGACAAGCTTCAAGAAATGAATGCATGTATTCTACGCATTTGTATCTAACATTGAACCCAAAAGATTGATGAAGCTATGGAAGATCCAAGTCGGGTGGAAGCTATGCAAGAAGAGCTAAACCAATTTGACAGATGCCAAGTCCGGTCACTAGTCCCTAGGCCTAAAGGACAAGCGTTATTGGCACAAAGTGGGTTTTCGAAACAAAATGGATGAAAACGGCAACATTACAAGAAACAAGGCAAGACGGTAGCCCAAGGATACGACAGGAGGAGGGTATTGACTATGATGAGACATTTGCCCTGTTGCAAGATTAGAGGCTATCGATTATTCTTGGCCTATGCCTCTTACAAAGACTTCAAAGTTTATCAAATGGATGTAAAGAGTGCATTTCGAATGGAGAACTTCAAGAAGAAGTCTATGTTGAGCAACCACCGGGTTCATAGACTGCTCAAGGAGAGAAGATGTCTACAAGCCGAGGAAAGCCCTTTATGGACTCAAACAAGCTCCAAGAGCTCGGTATGAGACCCTTTCAAAGTTCTTGATATCTCAAGGCTTTGTAAGAGGTCAAATTGACACTACTCTTTTCATTATGAAGCATAAAGGTCATTCCTTACTTGTTCAAATATATGTTGATGATATTATCTTTGGTTCTACTAATGAAAATCTTTGCAAAAGGTTTGAAAAGCTTATGCAGAGTAAATTTGAGATGAGCATGATGGGAGAGCTCAACTTTTTCCTTGGTCTTCAAATTCAACAAAGTTCAAATGGTATCTTCATCAATCAAGCCAAATATGCAAAGGATGTCATCAAGAAATTTGGTCTTGAGAATGCAAACGACTTGACTCCTATGGCTACTAACCGCCATCTTGACAAAGATGAGAAGGGCAAGAAAGTGGACATGACTCTCTACGAGGCATGATTGGTTCACTTTTATACTTAGCGCTAGTAGGCCCGATATCATGTTTGCCGTTTGTGTTTGTGCTAGGTTTCAAGTGATCCAAAGGAGTCTCACCTACAAGCGGTCAAAAGAATCATCGATATCGATAGATACTCCCAATTTGGGAATCGGTATCCTAGAGATTCATCTTTTAATCTTATAGGCTATTCGATCTGATTTTGCTGCATGTAAAGTTGACAGAAAAGCACAAGTGGGACATGTCAATTCTTAGGAAATAGACTTGTCTCATGGGCCGAGAAGCAAACCTCTGTTTCAACTTCAACAATCAAGGAATACATAGCCGGGTAGGCTGCCACAACGTGGATCAAACAAAGAACTAGTGGACTATGAGATCAAAGCCGATGATTGTCCTATAATGTGTGATAACACATCGCAATTTCGATCTCTCAAAATCTGTCATGCACTCCAAAACAAAGCACATTGATGTGAGATATCACTTTCTTAAAGATCATGTTGAAAAAGGTAACATCGGCATGCAATATGTGCCTACAGAATCGTAGCGACATCTTCACAAAACCACTTGATTCAACCAGGTTTGCATATTTAAGAGGAGAGCTTGGTATGCTTGACCTCAATCCTTAATCCTTTCTAGCTAATTCTTTAAGTTATTTCATAAACGTTATTAAACCGCCTATGTGATCGGCCGATCTCAACTCTACCGAGTAAATAGACAACCTTGGGTAAGTGTCTATCTCCACATCGGCAGCCTTCGATAAAATAGGCGGACTGATAATATAGGCAGACTTAAGGGCGCCATACGCATGAACTCATCGTAATAAATGCGGACTTCAAATTTTATCAAATTCCATTTAGTGGCTGTCGAGGTATAAAAGGGTAAAATGTACGAACTCTTCACAATTCTCAACAACCGCCATTTTCAAAGTTTCAAAACCTCTCAACTTCCAATCGCAATCCTCTCAAATCCTCTAAATATTCTCAAATCTTCGTTTTCAAGCTTAAAATCATCAATGGTAAGAATTTCTACACCTTTCATTTCATTTAAATCCGTTTTACGGTCTTGTTTTGACCTAATTTGAGCTTTTAAACCGTCCGCCATTGATAAATGTGCTATCTTGCGATTGTTGCTTGAATCATGCATTTGGGTGTAAAATGTGTTGTAGAGATTCTGTGGTACTGTTTTCGCTTATATCGGTTTGTTTGCTTGAATCGACAAACTCGGTAGATATTTGAAAACCCGATGATGAACTGTTCTTATATTTTGGTTCAATTTGTCTATATTTTGGGTTTTGATCGAAAATTACTGTTTATGTTATTATCCGATTGCATGATTATCTGCTTCTTGCATATCTGCCGATTCCTATATCTTTTCTCACATCTGCCGATTATGTAGGGAAAGTCTAAATCCTCAAAGGCCGCTGCCACCACTTCATCTTCTCGCTCTGCAAAGCCAACCAGGGTGCATTGGTGCCGAGCTCCCTATAAGGACCCTTCCCGTCAAGCTATCACCCGGGGATGACTATCGACATAGACTCCATCATTTGCACATCCGCCAGTGATGCCTTGCTAAAAGATTTAGCGAGTGTGGACTCCTCCCCTGTTCCAACTCAACGACACCCACTACAAAGAACTATCTAGCCGAGGAATTCTATACAAGGATGATTACGCCTCCTCCTCCGCTAATGCCTCAGGCCGTCAACTTAAGCTACATCAAGGGCTACATCGGGGGCCACTACATCAAGTTGACCTACAAGGATGTTGGAGAAATCCTTGGTGCTGTTGAAGGCAAATTGGACTTGACCGATGCCGAATCGGCACTTGCAGGGGAGATGATGAGGGTGCGCCCGAGAGGTTTTCCGAGATGTCTAGGAACCTCTTCCCGAAAACCCCTATCATATCGGCCATCGCTCGACAAGAGCATTTTATTCAAAAATGGCTCGAGGGACATCTTCACCTCCCAACGGTGATGTGGACCAAGGTGTGGTCCTTCATGCAACTCAACGGGCAAAGATCATCTTTTCAATGCTTTGTCCCAGTGTTCTTTGAAGTCCAAGCTCACCCGTCCATGAAGAGGCCCTTTGTCGGGGTTATCAATGTCATCCTCCGCCGTTATGAGGAGATTGATGAGCTGGTCGCCGACGACCTCATCAAGGTGTCCAACACCTACGTCTTCACGGTCAACAACATCACCCGCTATAGGGATGATATGGCCAAAGGACAACCAACGCGGTGGTCGCTGCTGCCG
The DNA here is from genome assembly GCA_016624345.1 of Platycodon grandiflorus. Classification (NCBI taxonomy): domain Eukaryota; kingdom Viridiplantae; phylum Streptophyta; class Magnoliopsida; order Asterales; family Campanulaceae; genus Platycodon; species Platycodon grandiflorus. The sequence continues at coordinate 51,179,148 of CM028361.1, read as the reverse complement.
CCGCTTCTTGCTTCGCTCTGCTGCTGCCGCGCTTTCTCTTCCCTACTTCTTGGTGGCCCTCTACCCCAGCCGGCAAGGGTAAGAGGAAGGTCACCTATACGCCGGGTTACCGGTGAGGAGGAGGAGCCTACACCCATTGGGGCTGAGCTGCTGAACACTTTGACCTCGGCGGGCTAGACCACGATCCCTATGAGCCTGCGAGCCTCCTACCAAAAGCCCAAACACTCTCCTCTCTCTCTCCTAAACTCAAACAATCCAGAAGCTCGCCGCTCGAAGGCGGTGTTGAGAAGGACACATCATCCTTCCAACCGGTGACCTCTCCAAACCCTCTCAACCTACCTCCCAATCCTCCAAACCCAAAACCAAACAAACCCTCCTACCCACGACGAATCATTTGGCCTTCCTAAGGTCTCATCCACACCAGCCGTTCCTCCATATTTCTCCACCAATAGCTCCCACCACAACATCTCAATCACCAACTTCGCCTCTTCCACTCCTACTAAGTCCAAGCATGGCAAACGTTTTAAAAGAGTGCAAAGAAGAAGGTACATTTTGTGGAACCTGCCGATGAAACCTCTTCTTCTCCTCCACCTTCTCCACCTTCACCACCTCCTACCTACTTCCTACCACCTCACCTACTTCCTCACCTCCTCCATCTCCCATCCAAACAACCACCACACAAGAGCCATCTATCTCACTGCCACCTCTTCTCAACCACCATCCTCCAAACGACCTATCTCTCCCTCTTCGATCGCCTCCTCCCAAACGCCTCAAAACCAACCCCTATGCCAACCTACACCCCGAGGTTCGGGCTCGCTGTCCTTCGAGACAGCAGGCCTAAACCCAACCTGCCGACTCGACCCCTTCTTGGCCACCCTTGACTACCCCAAGAGATTTCCTGTCGGCCTATGTCGCGGTGAAATCATCTTTCAATGGGGTGCCTACTATGACCCTCTTCCTCTGCTGGTCCCAACTCTTTTTCTCCCACAACTCGGGTTCAAGATCTTATGATCTTCAACCAATGGGTTGCAATCCATAAAGACCTAGGCCTTCCCCTTCCACCAAATCGGACATCTCCCCTTCCTCTCTGCCTAAACCCCGGTCTTCACCATTATCGCCATCCTTCCATCCTTTTTCACCCCGTGGTCTACGGCTTCATTGATGTAGTCACAACTTTCCTTGGCTTCAACCCTCTCATCCCTCTTCTCTTCCTTTCTCCTAGCCTTTCCCTTTCTTTTCTCCTCCCCTTTCTTCATTCACCCCCTTTCATATGTCATCTACATAGAAAGGCTCTTCCTGTTCCTCGCATCTTTCTAGCCTTCCTTCTCCCTATTGATATTTCCTCCACCATCCATTCTCCTCATCCTCTAGCCAATCCTGTCTCCCACCGCCATCCTCCACCCTCACCTACCCAAGCCACCGGCCATCCTTCCCTCGGCGGGACCATGGCAAGTCATCGACTCGTCGATACCTATCTGCGAGGCTACATAAATTTTGAAGGATTTTGAGGTCATCTCTGTTGACGACCAAGGCCTGCACCAACTCTCTGCGAGATCGGTCTCACATCACCCATGTGCGGTGATTGCATGACCCAAGTGATGGAGATTTCCAAGGTGCAAAGGCCGCTTTTGATGCCTGCCTACGATCCATCTCGCCGGCCAAGGCCCTTGCCGGCCAAATCTCGGCCTCTTCATCCAAGACGTGCCATCTTCGAAACCAAGCGGGACAACATAGCAACTAAGCGATGCGGTCGTCGACATGGTTGAAGCGGCTACAAGCTTGTGCTTCACTCTCAACGCCGGGCCAATCGCTCTGTTCACTCCTGCGTGCGAGCAACGCGTAATCTCACGGCCAAGCACTTGGCTTACTACCGCAAGGAGCGCGGAACTACGAGCACCGCCTCGGCTTTATTGATGCCTCGCTTGCGTCCATGAAGGAGGAGATGGCCGACTCAACAATGATCGCAGACCAAGCTCATTGAGCATAATGCTCGCTCAGCGAGAAGAACAAAGAGCTCTCCTGAATTGGCCGATACTAAAGAAGAGCTAGCGCGACAAACGAAGAAATTGCAAGACTTAAGGGCTGTTGACTCTAAATGGGCATCAAGGGCATATGGGCAATCTTCATCGAGCAAAGGCAAAGGTCGTGCATCATCTCGGTCATCTTCTCGAACCAGTAGATAATATTTTGTATAATCTTTTGCTAAACTTTGTAATTAAACAACTTGTTTAATTAACAATGTCTATGTTTTAAAACTTTCATGTTTATTATGAGCTGCTTATTATGTGATTGCATGAAATTTAAACCAGGTTTAAAGACATGTCCTATATTGCCTATTACGCCTATCTGCATGTCTTTAAATTCGTCTAATTACAAGTGTCATGCTTAATTTCCTTTTTGTAAACACTTTGTAATTCTTGAATACAATGACCTTTATGTAAGTTCATCTAGGGCATGCTTATTTAATATATCAATCTTACAAGCATGTTATTACTAGACTTGAACATGGTCACCGATATTGTATTCGTAGGGTCATGGACTCAAGCAAATAGGAGGAGATTGTTGCATCTTAGCCTAGATTTGCTTGAATCCATAACCTAAGTCTAAGTCAAGGTGACTAATGGGCTGCGTGTCTAGAGTGGCAACTTGAACTTAGGCATAGCTTGAATAGTTTAGGGTTGCTTATTGTATATTGCCTTGAAGAAGATAGCCTATAGGACATCGGACGTCCTCGCACAATAGGCAATTTATGCATCGGCATCTTCCTTTGGATATCGGACAAGCTCATATCGGCCAAGCCTCATCGGCAATGTTGAAGAACCTCAAGAACGTCGATAAGAGAAGCTGCCGAAGACATGTCTGATTTGAGGCTTTCATTGACTTCGATGCAACGTTAACTGCAAAGCGCATTCAATGAAGGTTTCCATTCTTGGCATACACTCGAGAAAAGGACATTCCTCCTGCAAGCACGGACCGCCTATTTTTAGCAAAGTGTCGGGAGACAGGCGCAAGCTACGGGTCGGCCTATCGAGTCAACAACCGATTAGAGCATTAATTGCTCTTAAATTCAAATTAGAAGATCTCCAACGGCTCCAAGCTTCCTCCTGCATATAAAAGGAGACTCCATTGCTGCATTCAAGACACTTCAACAACTACAACTCTGAATCTTCTTCATCTTCTTCAAGTGCATTAAAAGCTTAAACGTCCTATCTGTACTTCCTTCTTTGAAGAGCTTCTCTCTAAGACGATCAGTCCATTAAAAGCTCTTCATTGATTGCAACACCTAGCTTTTCATAGCTCACGAGAATTGTATCTTATTGATATCAATTCTCCCACACAAACACTTGGTCAACAAAATTTTTGTACACAATCCATTAGAGATTTAGTTTGTAAAATATCTAGTGGAAAAACTTAGTACACGATTTTCAAATCCAAAGTTGACCACTTTGGTTGTGGACGTAGCACTTATTTATAAGTGTGAACCATATTAAATATTCTGTCTATTTGTGTGTGATTGTGAATTGATTGTGTTGATTTAAATTTCAGATTTCCAATCATTAAGAAGCTGCGATCTTGTCTGCCAAGATCGGCCATTCTCAACTTGTCTGCTTCACAAGACTTCCGCTGCAAAATTTTTAAATCCCTAGTGAAGTAAGATTTTTGAATCAATTTCAAAAATTGGACATAGGCTATTCAACCCCCTTCTAGCCTATATAGAGCAACCTTGGACCTAACAGGTATTTTAAAAAAATTAGACGAAAATTCTAACGATAACGACGAAAGGGAGCAATCTCTTAACGAAATGCAAATCGAGTGATCGGTTGCATTTTTTTAAGCGGGGACCAAACGCATAGATTTGATAAAACCGAGGGACCAAATAATTATATAATTCTATAAATAACACCCATTTTGGGTAAACAAATTTTAAAAATAATCACTAAATTTGAGACGAAGAGGATAACTCTCCATCCCAATCACGGAGATTTGAATGAACCCAATGAATTGTTTCTGTAGAGATAGTTTTGTTGACACCCCTACAATTTGGTCGAGGAGCACTAGAGCATTTTCTCTATTAGTTTTTGACATTAAACTCCTTCAAGTTTTAAGTATCGTTGGGGAGGAGATTTTGCCACAAAGTGATCATAGGGAAAGGATTTCAACACATCCGAGTTAGTTCTACGCCTTGATAGAGAAAAACTAGTGCAATGGTCACAAGTTATGATCATAGATATTGTTTTCTGCATACACCAATGTACTCACTAGCAATAGATTTTTTGAAAAATTTTATGCCCTATTAATCTAGTATGAGTGAGTTCACCGGGAAAAGTCAAGTGGTTTAAGTGGTATAGGTCACCAAGTACATAAAAAAAAGTACTCCACATGATTTTTCTAGGCCAAAATACGAAAACCCCCCAAAGTATACACCAAATTCCAAAGTTCCCCCCAGCCTAAGGTTTGTCCCATAACCTCATCTAATGTTGCCAATTTTTCAGTTAGCCCCCTGACCGTGACGGGCGTTAGAAAAGTAACGAGAATCCATCACGTGCCTTGCACGAGGGTGGGCAATTGTATCTTTTATCAGTAAGTAGTGGTATTCTTTGGCCAACAATAAGAGACCCACGATGAACTAGCCAAAGACTACCCAATTTTTGACACCCTTCTCTCAATTCCCGTCATAGACCTTTGTGAGACCAACAATAAGAGACCCACACTATGAGAGATGCAAAGGAATGGGTTGGTTGAAGAGGTTGTCAGAAAGGTCAAAATAAGTGAAACTAGTGAGTTGACAAATGGAAGGAGAGATTTGACCAGAAAGATTGAAGCTTTGGAGGTTGAGAGAGACTCGTCGACACTGGAGAAGGAGCTCGGAGATGACTTGCTGGCGGCGTTGGGGTCTGGGAAGAGAGAGATTGGAACAATTCCATACCCCATTTCTAACCAAACTGTAGTCAACTCGATTAGCTAAGGTTTTCGAACAATCTGCAATTTTTTTTCTCCAATGGATTGTTTAGAGACCTCCGATTCACCGAATCGTCTCGCTCGTGCCCATCCATCACTATATGCTATTCTTTAATGTTGTTTTTCTCATTTTCGTTTACAATCTGCTTGATTTCAGTGGATTTAGAGGCGAATCGATTTCATTGACCTTCAATCCTAGCTTCGATGTCTACAATGAAGTCGTCTCAAAGTGTAAACTTCTTTATGGAAGGTTAAACTTCTTAATGGCTAATTGTAAATGACCTAATTGCAATTAGGTCGGAGATGGAGGCCATTGTAGAGAGAGAGCAATGGAAACGAGGGAGAGGAGAGAGAAAATGAGGGTAATTTCTTTTTTGACACTTTGACCCCCTTTATTTAGTGTTGTTTTGTATATATGAGGAAATGACCTAATTGCTCCCGCCATGTGCAAGGCACATGATAAAAACGTTAACTTTCTAACGCCCGTCATGACCAGAGGGCTAACTGAAAAAATTAGTAACATCAGATGGGGTTATGGGAAAAACCTTAGGCTAGGGGGACTTTGAAATTTCTGTATACTTTGGGAGTTTTTTCGTATTTTGGCCTTTTTTCTACCATCAACCGATTTTATTACTAACATTATTATATTGATACGAACAACAAGAGATATTTTATATAGGACAACCTTGTTAAGCCAACCATAATCCATGTTAATTGCGAGGAAAAATTATTATAAAATTACATGTACCACATAAATCTGAGCCACACGTTTATTTTTTTTCTTTAGTACCTATTTGTTCACATAGAACAAATATTAGGCTAAACTATGTTTACCTTCCTTAATATTTGGAAAAAATTACATTTACCTTCTTCTAGTTTGGGAAATTCCAATTTCCTCCCTTATACCTAAAACTCAAGTAATAACGCCCCTAACTAATAACTTTCATCCAAGAACTTGATGGTTCCTCTAAAGAAAAATAGATTGTTTTATTTTTTGATGCATTTACTATCTTTGTTTTACTCATGACTAATGTTAATTAATGTCAAATCTCTTTCCCTTTAGTTTTGCTTGACTATCACTATAAAATCTATTGATTTGAAAAGGTAGTTGTAAAAATTTTGAATAAAGAAATTCTTAAATAACTTATGAATTGATATATTCTTCTCTTTTATAAATAGAGAGAATACGTTGCTCGTATTATATATCATAGAGCAAAGTATTTAAAGATAGAAAATAATTATATATGATTGGATACATTTGTAATCATAACAGAGTTCCATCCGCCCGCTCGAGTTCAAGTCCAAACTCGATAACCCCATTTTGTAGACAAAAGTTTTGCAATCGCATGGATGACTCTACTGAATATATTCAAGTACACAGATAAGCTATTAACCATATAATGATCAACTCAATGAGTTCCCAAAGCATAGTTTAGAAATTACACTGGTAGAACTTTAAAATAACACCTCAACACAGAAATAAAGTTCCTATTCCCTAAATTGCACAATCATAATCCTCCTAGCAATGCTAGATTTTCCAAATCCAATATCACACAAAAAATAGAACGCCAATATAGGCCACAAACCCTAGTCTCATGCAACGCACATGCACACAAAACTAATATAGATAATTTTAGGGGCAAATCTATGCTTTATAGAGTGGGGTCACGTGACCCTACTTGGTTTTAAAAAAAAAATTCTCATTTCGTTCTTAAATAATTGTTATGTTTATATATATATATATATATATATATATTGTCATTTTTAAACTTTCTTTTTAAAGAAAATATTTTTATCACTTTATCCTTACGTTTTCTTTCTACTTTAATTATGTCCACATATTCAAGGGTTTTAAATAAAATTACATATTATATCAATATTTATAATATAGTCTGATCACGCCAAAAAAGATTGTGTGAGTCGTGTTTGGTCCACGTGTGTAGTCTAGGTAGGATTTCGGCTTACGTTGTAAGGATTGTCCTTGAAGTATAAACCGCTTGAAACCCGTGATCAACAAAGAACACGTAAGGGTGGGTTGTCCAGTGATAACCCTCAGCGTGAGAATTAGCAATACGTCATGCAAGAGGTAAAGCTAATAAAGTATGTAAGCAAGTAATTTGCATGTGCGTACCTTATGAGGCCTGTTGAGGGTGTTATTTATAGGGAGGTAAGTCATAATCCTTATTAGATTCGGACTAGGAGTGATTCCTGTGTCTTTTGGATTACGTTACCTTATATGCTTAGGACTGATATGAAAAAGAACTATAGCAGGACTCTTCTCAGACATGGTATGATTCCGTAAAAGATACTGCTTTACCGAGCTGGAGGGATTATACCGAGGTCGGCTTGGATGCTTCCAGGTTGCTCTATGTAGTCGAGGTCGACTTGGATGCTTCCAGGTCGCTCTATGTAGTCGAGGTCGGCCTGGCATACGCCAGGTCGCTCGATGCCATCAAGGTCGGCCTAGCATACGCCAGGTCGCTTGATGTCGGCGAGGTCGACCTGGGATGTCCCCATGTCGCTCTGTGGGTCCCTGTGTCAGCGTGCTGAGAGAGTATACTGATGAAGTAGGCGACCTGTCATAGAGTAACTTCCAGGTCTTCATGATTAAGGTGGACGTATGTCACCTTGGTGATTGTCCAGCTAGAGTTCATAAATCCGCAATGTTTTCCACGTGTCCAGCTGAAGGCTGAGGTCGCTCAGTAGCCCCCTACTTCTCAAGGAGAGGATTTATCCTCGAGGTGTGAAGTAAAAGATTCTTTGCATCGGGCTAACTGATTTTTCGCAAAGTTTTCAGATTTTAGCTCGACTTTATATTTCAGCTCGACTTTGACCTCGATGTGACGAGGTGCCTTTTAACTTATGATCTTCTTCAACGTGGTGAAGAGCCTGTCGTAATCTTGACCTTGACGTGGCGAGGTGCCTTTTAACTTACGATCTTCTTCAACGTGGTGAAGAACAGGTCGTAATCTTGACCTCGACGTGGCGAGGTGCCTTTTATCTTTCGATCTTCTTCAACGTGGTGAAGAGCAGGTCGTAATCTTGACGTCGACGTGGCGAGGTGCCTTTTAACTTACGATCTTCTTCAACGTGGTGAAGAGCAGGTCGTAATCTTGACCTCGACGTGGCGAGGTGCCTTTTAACTTACGATCTTCTTCAACGTGGTGAAGAGTAGGTCGTAATCTTGACCTCGACGTGGCGAGGTGCCTTTTAACTTATGATCTTCTTTAACGTGGTGAAGAGCAGGTCGTAATCTTGACCTCAACGTGGCGAGGTGCCTTTTAACTTACGATCTTCTTCAACGTGGTGAAGAGCAAGTCGTAATCTTGACCTCGACGTGGCGAGGTGCCTTTTATCTTACGATCTTCTTCAACGTGGTGAAGAGCAGGTCGTAATCTTGACCTCGACGTGGCGAGGTGCCTTTTATCTTACGATCTTCTTCAACGTGGTGAAGAGAAGGTCGTAATCTTGACCTCGACATGGCGAGGTGCCTTTTATCTTACGATCTTCTTCAACGTGGTGAAGAGAAGGTCGTAATCTTGACCTCGACGTGGCGAGGTGCCTTTTAACTTACGATCTTCTTCAACGTGGTGAAGAGCAGGTCGTAATCTTGACCTCGACGTAGCAAGGTGCCTTTTATCTTACGATCTTCTTCAACGTGGTGAAGAGCAGGTCGTAATCTTGACCTCGGCGTGGCGAGGTGCCTTTTGTTTCTTAGGTCGTTCGTTTCTCACGATCTTCTTCAACATGGTGGAGTGCAGGTCGTGATCTTTGAACGACCTTGTACGTAGAAATGACTCAACCACTCAACAAATACGTGCTTGAGAAGATGCAGGATTTCAGCAGCTTGTTTCTTTTATTGATAATCTTCTAAGAATGTATCACTAATACATAAATAATAATATTTCTTCAAGTGGTCAGCATGTCAGGGAGAGAAGTGTCGTCTTGTTCCCCGACTTTTATCCTCCAAAACATCAAGGTCTAGCCCCCGAGCTTTGGTGTTGTCCAGCTCGTCAAAATGGGTTACCCTCAAGATCGGTAGAGTCATTTCTGCTGCCATCGGATTTTTGTTCGTCAGTCGTGTCCTCAGATTTCTGCTTCGAGGTTCTCGAAGGATTCTGGCCTTCCTTCTCTTGCTCTTCCAAGGTTTTTTCCACATTCCCTATTCTCTGCGCAGTAGTGTATATTTCCGCGCTGTTGTCAGGTGGTCGTATGCCGATCTCGGACAAGAGCCTGGCTGATCGGCATCCAGCCTGGAAGAAGGCCATTATGGTCTTGTCAGGGACATTTTGAAGCTGCTCGGCAATGTGCTTGAATCTTTCCAGATAACTTTCTAGGGATTCTCCAACTTGTTGCTTGATCCTACTGAGGTCGAATTCTCTCTTGGGGAGGTCGCCAGCGGACGAATATTTTTCTAGAAAGGCCCTCTTTAAGCTGTGCTAGTCCCTGATGGACCCCTCTTCTAGCTCTTCAAACCATTGGAGGACGACCTCCTCAAATGTGCTAACAAACACAATACACCACAAGTCAAGATTCTTGGTGCATATTCTCATCTTTGCCTCGAAACTCGATACGTGGCTCCGCGCATTTGTATTCCCTTCATAATTTTTCAAGGTAGGTAGCTTAAAGCGATAATTTGATGGAGTATCCCTGATTCTTCTGCAGAAGGCTGCTGTCACGTCCCTTGATAGTTTGCCCTCTTTGCCTCTTTCGAGGGCTTCCAATCTTTCTTTCATCTTGCGCAGTACCTCGTCTTCCAGGTCGCTGCTCCTCGCCCTCCTTTTAGATCGTCGGTCGTGGCCGTCGATCTTAGAGTATTTGTGTGAGGATGCCTCGCTGCTTGAGTCTTGTCCGGATGAATTTGCGTTTGACCAGTAGGCGCGAGCTTCCTCCGGCCTATGCAATCGCTCCTTTTTGTGCTCAGCCCGGCAGGATCTGTAGGACATGGGCGGACTGGGCTCTCAAGCTTTCGTTCCCATCCTTGAGTATACGCTTCCTCTAGGTCGCTCTCTATCTGGTGTTCCCAGGCGATCTTTGACGCTGGGTTTTTGATGTGCTTCTACTCTTCGCCCGAGCCGGCTTTCTACACTTCGTCTAGGAGCATCATCCCTTGAGCCCCCATGATGACTGTCAGCCCGCAGACCCCTGGGCTTACTCCTTCCTGGTCGACCATCGTGGTGATCGTTCCGAGAAGGATGGGAGCTCGGGGTTGGTAGCTGAATTGCCTGGGCGGCGAGCTTGCGAGATAGCTCGTATTTGCGCTTTTCCAGCTCTCTCTGTCTTTCCAAGAAAGCTTTTTCCTTCCTTATATGTTCCAGCTCGGCAAGGTCGATTTCCTATTGCGTGCGAGGTGGTCTATCCCCCACCATGACGAGGTCGTCCCTGTCTCCAGAGACCTCGTTGCTCGAGGAGGTTGGGCTTGCCGTCTGACCTTCCTGAATTGATCGAGCTGGTCCTTAATTAGCTGGCTGGGTCGACCGTTTGCCCATCGTTTTTTTCCTTATTGCCCGAGCTAGTCTTTTGGCTCGGGTGTTTTGGTGAAGAGGAAGACCTGTCGAGGGCACCGCGGGTGACTCCTTCTCGACTTGCTAAGGGGGATTGCCTGTGGGCGGAGCGGCAGTAGGCATGCCCTGTGTTGTTGCGGGAGCGGTAGGCTTGGAAACTTGCTTAGAGGTCATAATGGATCACAGAAAAAATTTGGTCCCGGCAACGGAACCAAACTGATCACGCCAAAAAAGATTGTGTGAGTCGTGTCTGGTCCACGTGTGTAGTCTAGGTAGGATTCCGGCTTACATTGCAGGGATTGTCCTTGAAGTATAAACTGCTTGAAACCTGTGATCAACAAAGAACACCGTAAGGGGTGCTGAGTTGTCCCAGCGATAACCCTCAGGCGTGAGAATTAGCAATACGTCGTGCGAGAGGTAAAGCTAATAAAGTATGTAAGCAAGTAATTTGCATGTGCATACCTTATGAGGCCTATTGAGGGTGTTATTTATAGGGAGGTAAGTCATAATCCTTATTAGATTCGGACTAGGAGTGATTCCCGTGTCTTTTGGATTACGTTACCTTATATGCTTAGGACTGATATGAAAAAGAACTATAGCAGGACTCTTCTCAGACATGGTATGATTCCGTATAGGATACTACTTTACCGAGCTGGAGGGATTATACCGAGGTCGGCCTGGATGCTTCCAGGTTGCTCTATGTCGTCGAGGTCGACCTGGATGCTTCCAGGTCGCTCTATGTAGTCGAGGTCGGCCTGGCATACGCCAGGTCGCTCGATGCCATCAAGGTCGGCCTAGCATACGCCAGGTCGCTTGATGTCGGCGAGGTCGACCTGGGATGTCCCCAGGTCGCTCTGTGGGTCCCTGTGTCAGCGTGCTGAGAGAGTATACTGATGAAGTAGGTGGCCTGTCATAGAGTAACTTCCAGGTCGTCATGATTGAGGTGGACATATGTCACCTTGGTGATTGTCCAGCTGGAGTTCATAAAGCCGCAATGTTTGCCACGTGTCCAGCTGAAGGCAGAGGTCGTTCATAGTCAATTAATTATTTTTAATCTATATACCCAGTAAAACATGACGATTATTTAGTAACGGATGGAGCATATAATATTCTGTATATAACTTTGAATTTAGTATGTAATTATGTAATTGTTGTGATAATACTATTTTATTTCCTAAATTTGTACCATGTATGTGGCTTTGTGTGTTCTATACCTTGGATATTTGTGCCACCACTTAAGAATTGTTTGGATCCGCCATCGGATAATTTTATACTTTTTTTAAACTTTAGTGTGTGTAATACAAATATATTTTTTGTAAAACTTAATAATATAGTTGTAATTGATGGTGTTGGATGTATAGGTAGCTATAATGGGTACTTGGGGTACATGGAGGTGGAGAATATATTTTTTGAGTTTTATGGAATGGATTCTTTGTACAAGTTTTAATATTTTTCATCAATAATTTAGAACATATACGCATAAGAATCGTTCTCAAATGACTTTGGGGAATACCACACCACTCGCAAAATAACTACAAAAGAAATGTGCTATCATATGGATAAAACATACTAAAAGCATTTTATTTTACTTTGTTTCTTATACATGCATGTATAAGTACACCATCGTCCTTGAGATCATTAGTTGCATGTATATGTGAGGATGACTCGCATAGTGACGCCTCACCATAGAGATGTTAAAAGGGCCACGGCCTGTAGGGTTGGCCCGTTTAAACCGAAAAAAATAGGGTTAGGGTTCAATATTTTTTGCCCGTTTAAAATCAGGGCTTTTTAGGGCTAGCCCGTTTAACCCGCGACCCGTTAGGGCTAGCCCGTCAGGTTTCAGGGTTGGCCCGCCAACCCGCGTAATATTAATTAGGCCGTAAAAAGTTTAGGAGATATGTAAAATAACCACCATGAAAATAAAACCAACAACCTTTAATCCAAAATCAAACACATTTATCATTTGCACTACAGGTTTTCTTTGTGTACTTGTGAATAAATACTAAAATATAAACAAAAATTTTGGAAATAACTGCTTAGTAAAGCTATTACATTATTTATTTTGGGAATAACAAGTTGGAAATTATAAGACATTGATGTAAAAAAATGTCTAGTTTATATTTCTTTTGAAAACATAAGAAACTATCAAAGTTATGAATGATTTATCGATTAACTATTTCAAAATATTGTTATATTATATCTTTAATCGTGGCCCGATAGTGGTCCGTTTAACCCGAAACCCGCTAGGGTTAGGGTTAGGTTTGCAATATTAGTGGCCCGAAAAAATTGGACCGTTTAACCCGTGGCCCGTTAGGGCCACAACCCGTTAGGGCTGGCCCGAAACCGCTAGGGCTAGCCCGTTTAACATCTCTACCTCACCACCATTGAGAAAACTTTTGGAGTGAGGACTTTTTATTTTTAAATCATTACCTAGTAATTATACCTTATAATAATAGGTTTAACAATATGTATTACTATTAGATAATACATTCGTAATACATTCTCTAAAAGAAAACAAATTAATGTTATCAATAAGATTTGAACCCACACTCTTTTAATCATAATTACACACCTTAAACAAACTCAACCAATTATATTATATGTAATGATTTTAAGAAAATATTATATTATTATATAAGTCATTTTATAATTTAAACAAAATAATTTTTATTTTTATAAATGTTACTCTCTCCATGTCAAATTATGGGTCTCATATTATTATTTAAAACGTACTAAAATAATGTCTATAATCTGTGATAAATAAACCAAAATTTTAAATCATTTCATTCAAAATTGATTTTTTTTTGGTTGATATTTGTGTAAGGTTTTTTTTTTCACACTGACATTATATAAAAAATATGTAAATATAGTATCCAACTAAACATTTTCTAAACATTGAATGATCTTGAAAATTTATTTTAAAAATATAATTATATTTAATCCTTAAACAATTCACCTTTGCTTAGAAAAAAATTATCTTTCTTCAATATGTCCCAAAGTAATTATTTTATTTTTAATTTTATTAAAAATCTTCAAATATATGTATAGAATCTCTTTATTAAGTGCAAGATGGAAAGAAAAAAAATCAAACAATTTAATATCATTAAAGGATATTTAAAAATAAAAAAAATGATTAAAAACGAAAATACATATATTGACCATCAAGTAAAATACGTATTCGAAATAAAAATATTAGTATAATAAACAATCACTAATTTACATATATTGACAAGACTTAAATTTTTTGGACATTAAGTCAACAAACACCGATATTAAATAATAATAATTTTATTAAAAATATTTTTAAAATATATCAATTAATCTCAAAATTAAATTAAGCCCGTGTGGGCAATGGGCTCATAACTAAGTATGTTTTGATATTGAAAGTTATCAATAAGAAAAAGAAGTACTATTATTCAGCCCTAACATACTTAGAGCATCACCAATGCAAATGTGAATATGAAAAATTGGGTGATACCTAGAATTTACACTTTTTTAAGAAAAAAAAACTCTCCAATGCAATTATAGAATATGATGTGTCAACTAAATTATTTTCTATTAGTTATTAGATAATTAATTTTTAATTTCTAATGCACATTGTGAATGAGGATGTGAATTATATTCGCATTCCCTTCACAATGTCAAAAATTAATTATTTAATAACTAATAAAAATAATTTAATTGACACATCATATTTACATTCATTTTCCCTTCCTCGATAAGCGTGCGCTGCCTCCATCATTTGTTCTTTAAAGTTGACAGGCAGTAAGCAACAATAATTATCTTCATCTCCTTTCTCCATTGATTACTAGTTACTCTAGTTTGCTACACAATATTAGTACTAATTATTCAATTAGTACGGATTGTTTTTGGGTTAAGTTAATAATGAGGTGTGGTTTGGTAGTCAGAATTAAAACTAAATAGAATTAATAAATCGAATTGTTGGATGTTTAGTACGTAATAGGTGGTTAAGACTATTAGCATGAGCTATCTGGATAAGGTCCTTATTTTCTCACTAATAATGTCAATATTAGCACGAGTTATTCGGATAAGGTCCTTATTTTCTCGCTAATAATGCCAAGGGAAAGGGTGGCATTATTAGTACTCTCACTAAAAAAATACGTGATTAACATTTTTAATTCTAAAACTACTTCCAATATATAAGTAGAAATTAATAGCGAGGACGCTAATAATACCGGAATTAATAATAATGCTTATTCCTATATTACTCTTATTCCTATAGTACTCCTTTCATTTCAAAATTATTTTCTTACTTTCCTTTTTTGTCCATTTCTAAATAATTATTTTATTTAAAACTTTCATTTTTAAAACATTACTTTTACCATTTTAAACTTACTTTTTCTCCCTACTTTAATTATGTGTCATATACACATGAATATTAAAGAAAACTACATACTATATTAATATTAATTAGTACGGATTTTTTTTTGGGTTAAGTTAATAATGAGGTGTGGTTTGGTAGTCAGAATTAAAACTAAATAGAATTAATAAATCGAATTGTTGGATGTTTAGTACGTAATAGGTGGTTAAGATTATTAGCATGAGCTATCTGGATAAGGTCCTTATTTTCTCACTAATAATGCCAATATTAGCACGAGTTATTCGGATAAGGTCCTTATTTTCTCGCTAATAATGCCAAGGGAAAGAGTGGTATTATTAGTACTCTCACTAAAAAAATACGTGATTAACATTTTTAATTCTAAAATTACCTCCAATATATAAGTAGAAATTAATAGCGATGACGCTAATAATACCGGAATTAATAATAATGCTTATTCCTATATTACTCTTATTCCTATAGTACTCCTTTCATTTCAAAATTATTTTCTTACTTTCCTTTTTTATCCATTCCTAAATAATTATTTTATTTAAAACTTTCATTTTTAAAACATTACTTTTACCATTTTAAACTTACTTTTTCTCCCTACTTTAATTATGTGTCATATACACATGAATATTAAAGAAAACTACATACTATATTAATATTAATAATCAAATTAATTATTTTTTTTTAATCCATATGCCGGATTAAATAAAATAATAATTTAAGGATGGAGGGAGTATATCAACATAGAAAAAAAAGCAACTACTCCTTAAATTGCACAATCATAATCCTTTTATGCTAAATTTTCCAGATCTAAAATCACATAAACATAATGTCAATATAGGTCAACACACGTGGCTAAGTGAAGATTTATGTTTTATATAGAGAGAGGGTATTCTTGTGACGGTGACGGTGACGGGGATGGCATTGTATAAATGGAGAGAAGGGATGGAGAGCTGACAAACAGAGGGAAGTGGCGGCAGCGGTGGCGATGTTAGTGGTGACAGAAAAGATACAAAACCTTTGTAGTTAAAAACTTGAGTAATTTTTATTTTTTTTTATTCCTTTAGTTATTTCAGTTCGCAAAACTAAGTCAATTCTTGAGTTGAGTGAGACCGATCTTCCCGTCAATTTTAATTTGAGATCTAAGTAAAACAATCTAATTGGAAATAAGCCTCAAACATTACTACTAGAATAAACTTTTTATAGCTCCTGACAATAGTTTGGATATTAAACAAGGTTTGGTGCGCGAACATCATGCCTGGTGCACCGCACACAAAACAAGACATCTGTCTTACAAGTCAAGCCGCCTTGGCGATTGAACGAAGCTTCGTGCATTGCTTGGGCCTGAGAATAACACAAATATCTTTCCCTCATTCACCTATAAAAGAGCTCTCAGCTGTCTCCTTCAATAGAGACCAACACAACTCTAACACACCACACTCTAAGCTCTCTCTCTCTCTCATTGAAGAAAGAAAGAAAGAAAGAAAAGGACAAGAAAAGAAAAGAAAGAAAAAAGAGAGTTATCAGACTCTCTCCCTTTCACTCCCACATACACACACACAATACACAAACACAAAACGTAAGTCTTCTTCTCCTCGTATCGGTAGCAGTGGAAGCACAACGGTCAGGCTACAGACTAGTTTGATCCAATATAACACAATGGTCTAGAACTTGGTTCGAATTCTGTAAAACAACAGAAGGTAACCCCTTCCGTTCGTTGCCTTATTTATCCATTTTTGATACGTAAATAAATACATTGAATTGTAAATGTGTATATATTTATTTCAATACATTTGATATGTAAATACATGTATTATATTTATTAAAGTGGATACTATAGTAATATATATTTATTTTGTAATAAATAAAGCATGTATACACTTTATAACATAAACGGAGATATAAATCTTTATAATACATTTTCGTCAGTTACATAAAATAATAAACACATGATAGTTAAATATGAGCATGCAAATATGTAGAGACCGAAAGGGCGAGTTGGGCACGTAAAACTTTCACAAATCGTAACTTGGCCCCCGAACTCACAATTTCAGTTTTTCTCTCGTTTACTTCATAATGAGGATGGCGACTCTATTTTCAAAATAAATGTGTTTTTTCACGTTTATCAATACACCATCACAAGATAGAGATTTTGCCCCTCTTTTTGAGCAAAAAAGGCCCGGAGGATCGGTGATCAAGTTGATTCGGGGCGTTCACAGTGGCGACTCTGCTGGGACATTTGTTTTTAAAATAAAAAGAGGGCTAGACTCATTTTTATACATGATTGCATGCTCACATATTTAAATATCGCGAGTTTGTTTTATTTTTATAACATGACTAAAATGTTATTTTTGTAGCATATAAATATTATGTGTATACATTTCCGGTACGTAATCATTATATACATACTCTGTTTATACTAACCCTTACAAGTACAAATTCATTTATTCATTATTTACATTTATTCGGGAATTGATGCCCATTATTCATTTGTACATTCATTATTTCATTTATGTTTTTTTGATCATTTTGGGAAATAAGACACAAATGTAATAATTAGAAATATGATAGAATTTTCATTTTTTCTATTTCTTTTCCTCTCTTTCCTCAGGGCTTTAAACTCCCGATCTGTGGATGAGTTTCCTTTCCTGCTGAATTCAACTTCTAACAAAACACAACCCACATCACATGAATAAAAAAAAATGGACATATCTCCCTCTTATTCTGTACATACCTATGTTACTTTCATTTTCATATAATTGTAAAAAGAGTCTCTTAGATACGGCGCACACACGCGCACTCATTTATTCCGAATTGTTACGAAGCTTCAAACCCTGGTATAGCAATGTTGAAGTGAAACTGGGTAAGTCATGAGCCCAACATTCCTTCAGCTGACAATATCCCTTTTCGCGCGATTACTAATCGTCCCCCGGGAAGTAAGCCATCCTAACCCTGCATAGCCACGAGTAATTCATGTAGATTTCTAGGACCCTTCTAAAGATCAGTTGGTTCTTATTTTCACAAACATGTTTTGTCATTCCTGTGCATAAACACAAAAAAAAAAATCAAATAAAAAAAATATGGTCGACCGACAAAATAGTCTGTTTGATCACAGCCAAACAAAAAAATGCTGAGAAATAAACACCAAAAATTAAAAAAGAGTTATACTCTCCCACAAAGAGAATCATGGTGATTAAAAGGTCGACAAACAAAGTCCTCTTGCATAGGATTGACAAAGAAGTCAATGACATATGCCTAGAAAATTCGGATGATGGATCCTGAAGAGAATATAGGCCCTTCGTCTGAGATCTGTCCAATCTTGGGAAGTCGAAATACAAGTGAAATACGAAGGTCCTATATTTTGGCGAGAGAATCCACTGTTCTAGGAATGGATCATAAGTCAAAACAAAGCATTGTCGCTTGTCCAACCATCTTAGGGTAAGTCAAAAGAAAAAGAGGAATAATAAAATTATGCTGTACCCAGAAACACTTTCAGAGCCTAACTTCTACCCATACTCCAACCTTTCAGAAACCTGGCCTTGAATTGGAGGAGGACTAGCACTGGAGGTTGACAAGATTTTCAAGTTTAAGTTCAAAATCAAGTACAGAAAATCTGCATTTGAATCAGATGGTCGATCAGAAAGATAACTCTTTTGCGGGACATGACACAGGGGCTCCAAGATATGCTCCAACCCCAGCAATGCAACAGTGGATGAACCAAAGTATAGAAGCCATGATAAATAGGTTTTCAGCCCTTATCTAAGGTCAAGGGGCTGATAATAGGATTGCACCTATCTCCATAGGAACTGTTGACCCATCACCCTCAAGCGTGAATATAAGTCTGCCCAATCCCAACACCTACTCCACATACACACATTCCTACTCTCCATATCCATATCCCCCGTATCCAAACACTTATCCATCTTACCCAAACACATTTCCCCTCAGCCAAATGCTAATCCAAACATCCATCACTAGTCTCAGACTACCACAATCCCAATCTCAAACACTACCACACCTCCTACAATTCGCATCACATCTCCACCTACCAATATCCATTTCCTAAATCCAAATGCATTTCCATCCTACATGCCCAATCCAGCTCAGGATAGCCCACACTTAAACCCAAACAGTTACAACCAATCCATCCCTTTGCTGGATATACACCACCTTACCCAGTTCCTCCAATAGGACACTTCCCGGGCACAGCTACGGTTGATACCAACGATGCTAAACTTAAAAACAAAGGTGAAATCAGAGAATTGAAAGACATGGTTCTGAAAGTCTTAAACAAGGCGAATTCACTGCACGAGCAATGACACTACAGCCCGCTGCAATTTTACCACCAAAGTTCAAAATTTTTGATATCGAGAAATTCGATGGGACAAGTTGCCCTATTGCACATTTCAAATAGAATACAGAATTGTAAGATTTTTAGCAAATTTGATTTAAAATCAGGCTTTTGGCAGATTAAAATGCACCCTAATAGCATAGAATGGACTGCCTTTACGTGCCAAGAGAAAACGAATTTCTTCATTTAATTTTTTAAAATTTACTTAGTAATTACATCAAAAAGACAGAATCTTTAAAATTTCCTGAAGATTCAAATTCATACCAGATGGAATGAACTACCCGAGGTAAAAAATAACCCACTCCTTACAGAAATAACCAAATTCCACGTTGATGAGCATCTTCCTAATACGCCTAATGTAATTAATAGATTTTCTCCTGATTCTGTGCTTTCATATAAAATTAATTTATTTTGATCTTTAATAAAGTCGAAGTTTGTTTTTAATGAATTTATTTCTTTCTGTAAAGTTCCTATAGTTATTTGGAGTGTTTGTATCTGCGTAATAAGTTTTTCGGGTCTTACACTCATGCTATACAATAGAGAGGTGCAAGCTTCGAAGCAATGGCCTCCAATTTTCACTTAACTCTAATTGGGGCTGCCAAATAATTGTTGATGTCTGTTGACAGCACTGTGATTGCTACCTGGGATAAACTCGCTGATGAGTTTCAGAAAAGGTACAAGGACAACAATACTTGAGAAAAGCACAGGAGAGATCTTGATTCCTGCACCCAGAGAGAGAAGGAGACATATTCTGAGTATGTTGAAAGGTGGAGAAAGAAGATAGCCCTAATCCTTGACAGGCCTAACCTAGCTGAACAAGTCAGGATCTTTTTGAGAAACCTTCAGTCTGTTTATTTGGATCGTATGGGTTACCTTCCTTATGCTGATTTCTCTGCAATCTTAGATGTCGAGTTTCATATTGATACGAAAATCTGTATAGGACAGATCAAAATATGTTAGGGAATGTTCCAGTTGTACCATTTGCTCAGAATTATAGAAATATGTCTTTCAATTATTCACCTGATGGGTTTGTAAATGCATTGGGAAACAATAATAACAGAGGTGTAAGAAATAATCTCCGCAGAAATTATAGCCATTTTGATGAATTTCCCACTTCCATGTCATTGATTTTTCGAGAGCTGAAAGCATAAGAATCCTCAAACCTATCAAAGATTACGGACCTCCCGATCCATTGCCTGCCACCTAGGACCATGCGAAGTTTTGTGAATATCATCAGTCTGGAGGGCATCTCACTGACAAATGCTTCTCACTTCAGCGAGCGATCCAAAACCTGATCGATGACAAAATTATTGAGAAACCACACCCCATGCTTAATGTGGTTAACAATCCTTTGCCAGCTAACCATATCAATGTCATCCAGTCTGAGACAGAAGAGGTGAATTCCTCTGCCAAGTTTAAAATCAGCAATGCTCCATTGTCATACCTCTTAATCCCTTTGTCCTCAAAAGGGGAAAATTTCGAACGCAACATGCTCTCTTGGAGCGACATCTTGTCAAGTGCCCAGGATACTTCCCAAGCAGAAGTAAACAACATCAAAAAGGCCTCATGGATACTTCGAACGCAACATGCTCTCTTGGAGCGACATCTTGTCTAGTGCCCAGGATACTTCCCAAGCAGAAGTAAACAACATCGAAAAGGCCTCATGGATAGGAGGTGAAGTCTCTCATCTCACTCGATCTGGTCGTGTATACCAAGCTGCTTAAGACATTGGTGTTCCATCAAGGAAAGATAAAGAAGTCGACACCAGCACCAAAGATACTAGCGCTAGAGACATTGAAGACACTCTCCTCACTCAGATGAAGAAGACCCAAGTCGATATTTCCATTTGGGGTCTCCTTTGTTCCTCAAAGACCCACCATGACAGCTGTGAGCACCCCGATCCACAGATTGTTTTGGGCCTTTTACTCTGGACTCCCAAAATAAAAGTATAATAAATGTGCACAACACATTTATATTGAAAATAGAGTCGCCACCCTCATTTATATAGAAACATGAGAGAAAAACTAAGATTGTAGGTTCGGAGGCTAAGTTACGAGTTGTGAAGGTTTTACGCACCCAACTCGCCCTTTCGGTCTCTTATGTTTGCATGCTCGAATTTATATGTTACGGGTTTATTATACTATGTGATGGTGGAAAACGGATCACGAAGATTTATATCTCCGTTTACGTTATAAAATGTATACATGTTTTATTTACTACAAAATAAATAAAATGACTATAAGTAAAATATATGTATTTACATATCAAATGTACTGAAATAAATATATACACATTTATAATTCAAACGTATTTATTTACATATCAAAATGGATAAATAAAGTAACGAGCGAAAGGATTTTACCTTCTATCGTTTTATAGAATTCGGGCCAAGTTCTAGGCCGTTGTATTATATTTGATCAAGCTAGCTCATAGCCTGACCGTTGTGCTTCCACTGCTACCAATACGAGGAAAGGAAGATTTACATTTTGTGTTTGTGTTGTGTGTATTGTGTATGTGTGTGTGTATGTGAGTGAAAGGGAGAGAGTCTGAGAACTCTTTTTTTCTTTTTTCTTTTCTTTCTACTGTGAAAGAGAGCTGAGAGTTGTGTGTTGTTGTTGTTGTGCGTTCTTCTGTTGAGTGTGTTGTGTGTTGAAAGAGAGAATTGAGAGCTTGTATTTATAGGAGGGGTTGAGAGAGATATTTTGATGATACTCTCCGGCCCAAGCAAGGAGGAAGCTTCATTTGTGCCTTCAAAGTCTTCAGCAGCCAGACGGCTTGACTTGTGAGGCAAAGCTAGGTTTGGTGTGCGGCGCACTTGGCATGATGCCCACGCACCAAATCGTGTTTCGGTGTATCAGCGTACCAAAATCTTGAATTTACACTTAGAATCTTTATCTTTCATTCTTTATGCTTCAGGTCCCGCGTCAATTTTATTTAATCTTTATGCCTTGAAGTTGTTCCTTTTGTGCTTTGACCCTTCAAGCTTTGTATCTTCAGATTTGACCCTTGATGTTGATCTAACTGAAGTCATTTGTATTTGTCGGACGTTGTTAGTCCTGTTTGATATTTTGTTTTCTTGAATAATCATAGAAACAAGTGTTAGTGCATTTATAAATAAACAATTATTTATAGGACAATTCGTATAATGTGGGGTACGAATTCTGGGTGTCTACAACAGCCTTGCCAAGTCATTGAGTCAGGCTACCATTTCAATCGGGACCTCCCGACGAGCTAACTCAGATGATTGAAAACATCCATTTTGGGAACGTTCTCATGTTCACTGACCTTGATTTACCAAAGGGAGGTATCGACCATGTCGACGCATTGTATTTACGGTTGGTGTTCAAGAAAAGAGGGTACTGAAGTTTTAATAGACAACGGTTCATCTCTGAATGTCTGTCCAACATCAACATTAGCCAAGCTAGGAACGAAGATTTCGGACCTAGCTCTATCATCGTAATCAGTGCGAGCCTATGATAACACCAGTCAATGTGTGCTCGGGGTGGTAACGCTTATGTTAACCATTGGCCCGTTAAAAATGCCCGTCGAGTTCCAAGTATTGGATATCCCTTCTACTTTCATCCTACTGTTAGGCCGTCCGTGGATCCATGTCGAGAAAGGGGTAGCTTCACTCCATCATTGTGTAAAGTTTATCCACGAGGATCATATAGTCATCATTTGGCAGACAAACTCATGAAATCAAAAAAGAAAGGGCATGTTCCTATTCTCAAAATTGAGCACGATGACACTGGAATGTTTTTGAGCGGATTTGAAGTAATCCCTCAGGCGAGGGTGAAAGCGATCCAGCACACAAGTAAAACTGACGTCAGTAACAAGAAAGTTGTGGAACCTAGAGAGATAGTCCCTTATTATATGCTCCGCAATATATGCCACATACCAGGACTGGGGCGGGCAAGAGTCAGCAAGGTAGAATCAATCTGGTACAGGATGACATCAAAGAATGCATACTACCTTTTGGGTTGGGATACAATCCAACACCTGCAGAAGTAGCAGCAGTAATGGAAGAGAAGCGTAAGAGAAACAAAGCAGTCCAGAAGAACTAGCCGTACACGGCACCTCCCATGAACCCCTACAGAAAGACCTTGAATGGAAACTTTGTTAAGCATGGAGAAACCGAGGCTTACCTCATGTTCCCTAAGCCATGGATGGACAGTAGAAAGATACACCTTGGATGGGAGATCTTCGACGACATCAGCCTCATTGTAGAAGAAATTAAAAAAGTGATTATCGGCCCGCGTGACACCTCTTACAAGGTGGTGACAGTCGAGAACACATGGACTATTGATCAAGAAGATTCTGCCCTAGCACTATTCGGAGAAGATTTCATGGGAGACAGTTTTCTGGGATTGATCGATGGAGCAGCAAATAGCATTAAGGACTTGGTAACAGAGTTTGAGACTGTGGCATATAATCCGCTTCAAAACTGGTACACTACTACAGGACCTCTACTGAAAGCTGAGGACCTGGTGGAGCACTTTGGATACACCTTACCCCCTCCTTCTCCTTTTATTAAGAACTGATCATCAATTGGTTCTATTCTCGACACTGAAATCGAGGATCTCACCTGTGAGGACCTCGATGAGCTGGTCAACCTTGTAACCCTTCCTTTCATTAATGATAATGCAAGTGTTTCTGTGTACTCCTTGATTGCCAATGTGTTAAAAGGTGAATTAACTGAAAACATGATAAATCATTTTGTTTATAATGGATGAATTAATAATGGGGATCCAAAAGATAAAGACTTTTTAATTGAATTAGTTAAAATGATCAAACAACGAGGGGAGCACCGATTGGAAGCTCTGCAAGAAGACTTGTCCACCATCAATCTGGGGCTGAATGATGAAGTTAGAAAAGTCAAGATTGGAAGCAACATGCAAGATGAAGAAAACACAGTATTGATCAGCCTGTTGACAGAATTTCAGGACGTGTTCGCTTGGTCTTACGAAGACATGCTTGGTTAGATCCAGCGATTGTTGTACATCGGATTCCGTTGTACCCGGACGCCAAGCCGGTGAAGTAGAAGCTCCGTAGAATCAAGCCTAAATGGTCTTTGCAGATCAAGGAAGAAATTATCAAGCAGTTGAAAGTCAAATTCATCAAGGTAGTGGAATACCCGATATGGCTATCCAATATCGTGACAATGCCGAAACCGAATGGTAAGGTTCAGATTTGTGTGGATTTCTGGGATCTCAACAAAGCATCTTCAAAAGATGACTTTCCTCTACCCAACATCGACATTTTGATAGACGTTGTAGCTTCACACAAGATACGGTCTTTTGTGGATGGAATGCTCGGTTACAATCAGATCAAAATGGCGGAAGAATATTACGAGAAAACTTCCTTCATCACCCCTTGGGAACCTCATTACACGTCATGCCTTTCGGATTGAAAATGCTAGGGCTACATACCAAAGGGCTGCTCGCACTCTTTCATGACATGATTCATAAAGAAGTAGAAGTGTATGTGGATGATATGATTATTCATTCAGTGGATGCAAATGGTGCTCACTTAAGAGATCTTCACAAGTTCTTTGAGAGATTGCGCAAGTACCGGATGAAGCACAACCTCACCAAGTGTACATTCGGGGTCACCCAAGGAAAAATCTTGGGATTCATGGTAACCGACAATAGAATTAAAGTGGATCCTACAAAGGTCAAAGCTATCATAGATATCCCATAACCAACAACTCCAAGTGAAGTCAAAGGCTTCTTGGGCAGATTACAGTACATTGGTCGTTTCATTCAGCAGCTGACATCCATGTGCGAACCTCTGTTCAAGCTTCTAAAGAAGGACATAGATAGAGAATAAGATGAAGAGTGCCAGCAAGCATTTGAAAAGGTCAAGGAATACCTAGCTAGTCCGCCAGTTCTAGCTCCTCCTCACAAATAGAAGCACTTATTATTATACCTTACCGTCACAGACACCGCGGTTGGAGCCATGTTGGCATAAAAAAAGGAAGACTCTTACGCTGAGAATGCCATCTACTTTGTGAGTATTTGCAGGGCAGCGAGTTAAACTACTCGACACTCGAAAAGAGTTGCACAGGTCTGGTATAGGTGACATAGAGACTCAAGATTTACTTGCAAACATTGTCTGTAAAGGTAATCTCCAAAATGGATCTGATCAAATGCATACTTAAAAAGCCATCACTGTCAAGCAGGCTTGCCAAATGGTCTTTCTTGCTAACTGAGTTCGAAATAACTTATGCAATGGGCAAGTCAATCAAAGGAAGTATGATAGCCGACCAGTTGGCCGATCTGCCGATAGACAAAAAAGAGTTTGAAGAACCAGATTTTCCTAATGAAAGGGTTCTTAAAATTACGGATAGCATGTGCAAATGGCAACTTTTCTTCAATGGAGCCGCCAACAAAAGAGGATACGGTATAGGAATACTGTTGATCGATCCTATGGATACACATATATACGCCTTTAGCCATATGACTAGAATTTGAATGTTCCAAGAATACCACCGAGTATGAAGCTTGTATAGCTGGATTGGAAGAAGCCTTGAAAATGGGCGCTGAAGAACTGGAAGTATACAGTGATTCAACTTTGATCATAAATTAAGTTGAAAGAAAATGGAAGACGTAGGATGTTAGACTACAGTTGTATCATGCTCACTTGACAGCATTGGAAGAGAAATTTGAGTCTATATCATTCTACTATCTCCCTCGAGATAGAAATTATTTCGCGGACGCTCTAGCAATTTTGGCGTCATTGGTTGAAATCCTCGATGAGTTCAATGTCCAACCCTTTGTCATAGGGTCGAAACACACACCAGCATTCTGTTTTGCCATTGAGAAAGACCAAGAAAGAGCCGATGGGCCGTGGTACCTAGATGTTTGGAATTTGCTAAAGAAAGGTGAGTATCCACCTAACACTGAGAGAAAAGGCAGGATTGCCTTACGAAGATAGGATTCCCTATTTGTAATCAGTAGTGATAATCTATACAAAAGGCATTATCAAGGACTTAATCTCCTTTGCATCAATGAAGAGAAAGCTAAGCAAGTAATGGATCAGCTGCACGGCGGTACTTGTGGTCCGCACATAAATGGGCATATGCTCTCAAAGAAAGCAATTCGACAAGGTTATTACTAGAGTACAATTGAAACTGACTGCATCAGATGGGTGCGCCATTACAATAAATGTCAAAGGTTTGCCAACCTGCAACATCTTCCTCCTCACATGTTATACAATTCTACAACGCCTTGGCCTTTTTCAACATTGGGAATTGACGTCATAGGGCAAGTACACCAGAAGGGGTATACAGGGAAAAATTGGCCCGACAAATTGCCGTTAGCACTCTGGGGCTACTGTACTGTCTGTTCGTACGCCTACTGGGGCTACCCCATTTTCTCTTGCCTATGGCATAGAGGCAGTATTGCCTATTGAAGTTGAAATCCCTTCCTTAAGGGTAATGATGGAAGCCGAGGTGGCTAAAGCTGATTAGCTTAAGCATCGGTATGATGAATTGGCACTCCTGGATGAAAGGAGGTTGTTGGCTTTAGAACACACACGAGCATATCAAAGGAGGATTGCTCGATCTTTCAATAAACGGGTCAAAGCCTGAGACATCAAAGTAGGCAACTTGATTCTCTGAGAAAAGCCACCTAGCTATATTAATAGCTTTGAAAAGTGGAAATCACCATGGATGGAACTATACGTGGTAAGGCTCATACAGTCAGGTGGCGTAGTCTTCTTCACCAACGAAAATGGAGAAGATCTCATTCAGCCCTTCAACATGGACAAGCTCAAGAAATACTACGCGTAGTTGCCAGCTCAGCTATTGTGTTTAGGGCTGTCAAAACGGTTCGACGGTCTGGGCCAGCCCGCGGGCTGCTTAAACCCGCTATTTGGCGGTGCGGTGTGGGCTAGACCATTAAGGGTGCGGGCTTAAAATGTGTCAACCCAACCCAAACCGTCGCGGGTTGTGGGTTAAACGGGCCAGCCCACTAAAAAAAAACACATTCTAAAAAATTAATAAACATTATATATAAAGCCCAAAAATTAATGAAAAGTCCTCCCAAATAAAACTTTATATAAATACAATCCACAAAGTAAAAAATTAAATCAACAAAAAGCACCACATACAAAAAAGCACACAAATTGTTCAGAATTTAACCCAATAATTAACAGTTCAACAGACTCAATTCTTATCATTTCCTCCATCTTCCTCTTCCTCGTCCTCGTCCTCGTCAGCAATCTCAAAAACATTTGACCCTTCACTTGATAGAGTTGTTTTAATACTTGTATCATAATTATCTTCACTATCTGCATAGAAAAAAAAAACACAAATAACTTTAAAAAATAAAGGGAATTGCTATTCCAACCCCCCTTTTTGCTGAGTTTACCTACCTTGTAATATTACAAAAATTGCCACAATATAAAAAGACTCAATTACCCTTAAAATAAATCCATTACTAAGTTGACCCCCCTACTGAATTTTAGAATCCTAAAAATATGAAGTATACCCCCCATCTCCTATTACTCTCACCCCCTTCTTCACCATCCTCATTCTTAACAACTTAACAAAAATTCAAAAAACTCTACCACTAAAATGGATTCCAAACCCTCAAACCCTAGCAATGAATCGATCCACATTGATGAAAAGGAGCACAAGGAAGTGGAAGAGATGAATTGTGTAAGTACTACAACTCTTTTTATACTCATTTTACCGTTTAGTTTAGGTTAAAAATGCAAAAAAATTTCAAAAAACCGAGCTGCTAACCCGTCGTGTGCGACAGGCCAGGACCGCACAATGGATAGAGTGTGCGACACTGGCGCCACTCTACTATAGTGTGCAACAAGGTTACGCCGCACTCATAGAGTGTGCAACAGGGTCTTGCCGCACTCTATAGAGTGTGCAGTAGGGTCATGCCGCATAGTGAGGTTCACTTTTTTTTTTTAATTTTTTTTTGTAATGTTTAACAGGATTCAAACACGTTAACTACGGAGCCAAGTGTGAAGGGTCCGAATAATGAAGAGATTGTTGCAGTTGAACATGTTGTGAACGAAGAAGCACTTGATGTTGATTTCACAGATGTGTTCACAACTCAGGAATCTTTTATTTCTCGGGATAAATTGATTGAATGGGTTCAAGCTAGAGGCCGGGAACATGGCATTGTGATTATCATTGGTAGGTCGGACAGTGGTGCCGGTAAGAAACGACCTCGTTATTATTGATTTGTGAACGTAGTGGTGTTTATAAAGAAAAGGTCAAGATTGGGTCTTCATCATTACGAATTGATAATGAAGAAAAGGTTGAAAATGTTGATGATGTGGTAGGTAAGGGGAAAAGGAAGAGAAAGGAACTAAGAAGTGTGGTTTCCCATTCCGTTTGAGAGGGAAGCAAGTCTCGATTGATGAATGGGCATTAGTGGTTGAATGTGGCAAACACAATCATCCAACCGCTGATCACATGGAGGGTCATTCATATATAGGTCGATTGAAGAAATCTGAGGAGACCTTTGTTGTTGATTTTTCCAAGGGCAATACTAAGCCCAAGGACATCTTATTTGGGCTGAAACAAAGATTTGAGGGAAATAAGTCAACAATAAAGACAATATACAATGCTCGGACAAAGAATAGAGTTAAGGAGCGTGATGGTCGATCTGAAATGCAACAACTTATCTTCAAGTTGAAGGAGCATGGTTATACCTTCTACGATACACGCTGCGAATCGACCAATATTGTGAAGAATCTTTTTTGGGCTCACCCAAAGAGCATTGACTTGATGAGATGTTTTTCGAAAGTCATCTTCATGGATTGCACGTATAAGACAAACAGGTACAAGTTACCATTGTTGGAGATTGTTGGTGTGACATCTACACGATCACATTTCGATTGCGATCGCAATTTTGGAGTTCGGCGGGAAGAGAACTATACGTGGGCCTTGTCAATTTTGAAATCACTAATGCACCAATCTTCCTTGCCCACTTGTTATTTTGACCGACGGGGAAAAGGCTTTAATGAATGCAATTGAGAAAACGTTCCCACGTCGAGCCATTTTCTTTGTAGATGGCATATAAATAGGAATGTCTTGGCGAATTGCAAGAAATTGCTAGGCCAGAAAAAGAAATGGGATGCGTTTAATCTCCATTGGAATGTATTAGTGATTTCAGCGACTGAGACAGAATTTGAAGAGGGACTTAAAAGACTACAATCTCTATTCAAGGATTCAATGCCTGCGGTGAACTATGTAATGGAGCAATGGTTGTTGCCGTATAAGGAGAGATTTGTGGCTTGTTGGACTGATAATGTCATGCATTATGACAATAACACAACGAATAGGTATATTTAAATAAAATGCAGCTTTCATAACTTTCTCATGCATCAATATCTTACATACTGTATCTTATTTTTCAGGGTGGAGAGTCAGCACGCAATGTTGAAACGACAGCTCGGATCGAGCCAAGGAAACTTTGACACATGTTGGCAACAGATTCACACGCTTATTGAAACATCACACGTTGCAATAAAGGATTCATTCGAGAAGAGTAGGAATGTCGTCCAACATAAATTCAAGGCAAATGTATTTAGGTTGATCCGAGGTATGGTGTCGGTGGATGCATTGAACAGGATATACGATGAAATGGTTGCTATTCCTGAAACAGGTGTTGACGAACTGTTGTGTCCATGTACATTGCGAAAGACATGTGGTCTTCCTTGTGCGCATGAATTATCTGAATATATCCGATTGGAGGAGCCTATTCCCCTCGACAAGGTTGATGCTTTTTGGAGGAAATTAGATTTCGTACCGAGCAAGGGAGATGTTGTTGGTGTCGGGGAGGAAATAGTTGGCGCATGGAGTGTACTTCATCAAAATCTCGATGTTAAGTTTAAGGAAGCCACTGATGATGTGAAGGTAGCAATGTATAAAAGGCTTATGGAGGTAGACAATCCTGTTACCACTGGACTGATTATGCCCGCTCCTAAAAGTCAGACTCGACCGAAGCCTAAAGGTCGTCCTAAGACTGTAAAGACTAAACAGTCAAAGTCAACCAAACGGGATCCGAGCAAGTTTGAGTACGTGGAATCGATTGAAGATAGTTGCTCGCCGTCGCCGGTTGATGATGTGGTAACTTATGAAGTAAATCCATCAGACAAACCTCCGATGTTCACTTCTATTCCAAAGACAAAGATTCAGGTAAATCAACTAGGTTGTTCGACGAGATAATCTTTACATACTTTGGTCAACATCTTTTTTTACTTACCGGATAATCTTTACATACTTTACTTTGTTTTTCAATAGGTTGTTCGCCGAAATACCCGCTTTGGACAGGCTAGTGATTATATCAATCAACTACCAATATGGATTCAAGAGTTTGTCATCGAGACGAAGAATGTCATTGCAGATGGCCATTGCGGTTTTCGTGCCGTATCTGCACATATATATATGACAAGGAGGACCATTGGGGTAGAGTTCGAGGTGAACTAGCTATGGAGTTGGACGCATACCATGGGTTGTACGAAGATGTTTTCATGGAGCGCGGATCGGCTGTTTTAGTTGAAAGTATGCTCAACTGCTACGCTGACTTTGCACCAAAGCAACATTGGTTTCAGACTCCGGAGATGGGTTACTTAGTAGCATCATTCTACAATGTGTGCTTTGTTGTATTTTCAGAATCATCTTCTTTGACGTATTTACCGTTGAGAACCGAAGCCCCCGAAGAACCTAAGTTGATCTGCATTGCATTCGTGAATGGGGACCATTATATTCAGGTATAAAACTAACATTTTGTTTGGATATCGTCTGTCACTTATCGAATACAATTGTTAAATTACTGATAATTTTTTTGAATGTGTATAGGTCTTCTTGCGCGACGATTCCCCATTACCACCAATCGCAAGCGGATGGACTGATTATAAACAAGCCATGGCTAAAGGGTGGAATACAATATATAGTGAACGATGGGCTAAGTACAGTGAAAGAGCAGGAAATAGTCGTGTTAGCAACAAGCGTACACCTATTGTATTAGAATAGTCAAGTGTTGTGAACGAAAATGTTATGTATGGACAAGTGAATTTTTATGTATGAGCTTCATTTGCGTTATGAAATGTGTTGTTGTTTATGTATGTTTATGTTCGAATATAATTGTTAAATCATTGAACATGAAATTGAATTTGATATGAAAAACTTAGAAAAATGCCAAGTCTGGAGATCACACGTTGCAACAAACTGTTTGTAAATAACAAATACATTAATAAAGAAGATGTTCATTACATAAAATTGTTTGTACATCAACAACCTAGCTCATCTAATCACTGTCGTGGATGCCTACGACGACGACTTGAAGGACCTGCCCGATCTGAAGGACCCGCATCCCCGATATGAGTAGCCAATATAGCGTACGCTTGGTCAAGAGCTGACCCAAACTCTTCGTACGATATACTTCGATCGCCTGATCGATATCTTAATGTCGGCTCTCGTTTTGCATCAACCACAGCCCGAAACATGGTGGGATAATCCAAAGGACGTTGTACATCCGCGCCAAAAATAAATGTAGATTGGCTAGCTGGATTTTGCATCTTTGGATGTGAATATACTGTGTACCACTGTAAATAGTCAGCCGAGAATGCACTTGATGGGATGGCTTCTTGACCGAGGCTGGTATCAGATAAAACATGGTTACGCCATTGACGATAATATGGGACTTGTTGCATTAGCCTTGAAATGTTCTTGTTGTCTCGTAAATCAAGACCAAGTGCAATCGGAGGGAAAGGAATCGTCTGGACGTAACCGAATTGCCTAAGCACTCGATCTGGATTGTATGGCTCCACAACACTGGGCGCAGATAAGCATCCATGGTAATAAGAGATCCGGTGAAATGGATAGGACTGGCGTACCATCGCAGAATACGGAGTCCAATTAACCTACATACAATAAACACAGAAAAAGTTATAACCATTAACACAGTTAATATAGCATTAATAGGTAGATTGATTAATATGAAAGTTATAATAGTGCAATTAAACTCACTTCATCGGCTGTTAGGACATCAAGTCTCTCTCGGTACACCTGCAGTACATTATGTCCGGCGCCTCTGGATAATGGTTGCCACTTCCGAGCGAATGGCTCAGTGACGTCGTACTCAATGTTATGTGGAGGTTGGAAACATGGAAATCTCTCATATATCCAAGCCTGCAACAAACAA
Source organism: Platycodon grandiflorus (assembly GCA_016624345.1). NCBI lineage: Eukaryota > Viridiplantae > Streptophyta > Magnoliopsida > Asterales > Campanulaceae > Platycodon > Platycodon grandiflorus. Next base: position 51,146,811 of record CM028361.1, on the reverse strand, counting down.
AATAATACAGTACAATATTATATAACCGGCCCCCTATTAACAACTAAAAATATATATATGGTTCTAAGTATAAATCAAATAAATTTATTACCTCCAATAGCGTTGTATATCCCGTCATCTGTCGACATGACTGACGAGATGCCATGCCCAATTGTCGATATAAATAGGCAAGGGTTGCAGCTCCCCATGCATACTTTGGTATCTTATCGACATTCTCCAAAAATTCCATATAGGAACCAGGAACTCGATTCCCACTCTTGTCCCCAAAAATGGTGCAGCCGAATATGTACAATAAATATGCCTTAGCAGCACTAGTCTGCATAGCATCATTATCACTTGTAGCTTCATCTTCGAACCTACGACGAAGCCACTCTAACTTGAAAGAGCAGCCTCTCCTACCATGGGTGCCCTCAATCACCTCAACATTTTCCAAATGGAAAATCTCAGCAAGCTCCTCAATAGTATATCCCAACGTCCGTGTATAAACAACAGGCCTCCCCTTTATTGGAAGACCGGTAAGACAAAACACGTCATCCAAGGTGATTGTCATCTCACCAAATGGTAAATGGAAGGTGTTCGTCTCCGGATGCCATCGTTCAACAAAAGCAGCAACCAAGGCTTTCGATGACTCCTTATAAGAACACCTAGGCGTGTATAGTCCGGTTGCTCAAATATTCCACCACCTACTTGAATAGCCTATATCCAATTTTGAAACCAATTCAACAACTTAGATGTGTGATTTTGCATCTTTAGCACCGGTCGTCTTATCCCATTCCACACATACCTAGCTACATGTGTGTTGTTCACAGTCAAGATCGTGATCAGACCTGGAAATCCTTTAAAGCAACACAATCACCACCATCACACACCGATCCACAGAATATTATCAACATCTTCTTCCTCTTCATCATAACCGCCCCGTCCACAACCAAAGTGGTCAACTTTGGATTTGAATAATCGTACTAATTTTCCACTAGATATTTTACAAACTAAATCTCTAATGGATAGTTACAAAAATTTTGTTGACCAAGTGTTTGTGTGGGAGAATTGATATCAATAAGATACAATTCTTGTAGCTATGAAAGCTAGGTGTTGCAATCAATGAAGATTTTAATGAAGAAGTCTAAGTATGAAGCTCAATGTATGATCAATAGTTTAAGATAATGCACTTGAAGAAGATGAAGAAGATTGAGTTGTAGTTGTTGAAAGTTGAAAATCTTTGTCATGAAGTCTCCTTTTATATGCGGGGCGGACCTTGGAGCCGTTGGAGATCTTCATGAGTTGCTCAATATGAATTTAAGAGCATTCAATGCTCTAATGGTGTTGTGCGCAACCTAGGCGCACTCAAAGTATGTCGGTGGACCGGTGCCAAAAATAGGTAGGTGTGGTATGGGGCGGAATGTCCTTTCCGAGTTGTATGCCAAGAATGGAAAGCTTCATTGAATGCGTTTTCAGGCAACGTTGCAACGAAGTCAAAAATGCAACAAAAAGCCAAAATGTCTTGCACTTCTAAATGGACCATTTTGGAACTTCAAATTAGCAAGTGGCTTGAATTATGAACTTGGTAGCTTGAAGGACTTGATGAAACTTGGAAGATGTAAGAAATGGGAAAGTAAAGGAAATTTAAGGAAAAATAAGAAATAAGAAAGAATGAATCAAGTTGCCAACTAGGGAGATGGGTAGATGTAGTGGGGGTCTTAGAAATTAAAATTTTGGATTTAAGCTTAAAGGGTAAAATAGGAAAATAAGGGGTATACTTAGTAATATAGGTATAGAATTTAAAAGGGGGGACTTAGTAAGTGGGTAATAAGTAATTGTAAGGGTGGTAATTAATAACACCCAAAAATAAATTTCAAAATCAATCCATCAAGAATTCAAATATATAAAATAGAAATAAAATAAGTAACTTTAATCAACATAACCATGCAACCAATTACGAGTGCAAATAAGAGCTTGAACTTTTGAGGAAGGGTAGAATTTCTATACTTAGTAAGTACACGAGCACCAATAAAAAAGGATGATTCGACGCAACAATGGTTATTGGAATAGCTAAGACATCACATGCCATTAATGCAAGAGTTGGGTATCGGTGCTTATGATTTTTCCAATACTCCAAGACATCCAAATCTTTGTAATATGCAAATTCAAGCTTTGGCTCCTCCAAATAAAGATCTAATTGTGATTTTTCAGCATTTGTAATACTTTGGCTCTCATAAGCCATCATTTCCTACATTAAAGGAAATATATTAATGCAATATATCTATATATACAGACATAATTAGTGAAAACAAGAAATAAAGAGATAAGTGTTATAATACTTACATCAAAGATGCTTTTCCCTTGGCTTTTCATTCCTACTCCACTTTGAGAATGTGCAAGTGTGATAGAAGAAAACGATTGTGATTGTGAATGACTTGTAGTGTTGGTATCATAATATTGCTCAAAAAGCTTGTACAACTTTGTTTTCACAAGTGCCATCTTCTCTTGGCATTTAACGAAATCAAGCTCCACCTTTGAATAAAAGAACTCCAACATAGAAAGTTTTATCCGTGGATCAAGAATAGCTCCAAATGCAAGCACACTACTATATTGAGTCCAATATTTATCAAACTTCTCCTTCATATTTCTACACATATCACTTATTAACACATCCTCATTCAACAAGTTTCCATTTAACAAAACCTCGATCTTCCAAATTTGCATAAAATACAGATTTGACGTAGGATAGGAAGAACCCGAGATCAAGTTTGTAGTCTCATAAAATGGCTCAAGAAATTCACATATTTTTTCTCCTCTTTTCCACTCTTCAACTAAAGGACAATATTTATAATTCCTATCATTCAACTAAAGGGAAGCAAAAGCTTTTTTATACCTAATAGCACTATCCAACATCAAATATGTGGAATTCCAACGAGTAGACACATCTAGTCGCAAGCCAATACTAGTGTCAATATTACCAACTGCTGTCACACATTCTTCAAATTTTTTCATTCTACTCTCTGAACCTTTTACATACTTGACAGAATCTCTAATTTTATTCAAAGCTCCAACATCAATTTTTAAACCATCTTGGACAATGAGATTCAATATATGAGCACAACACCGAACATGAAAGAATTCACCATCACACAACAAACTATCATGCAAAGAAAGTTGTTCTTTCAAAATATCTTGCATATTATCATTACTGGACGTATTATCTAATGTCAAAGAAAAGACTTTTTTCTCAATCCCCCATTCCTTCAAAAAGTCAAATAATTTTGCAGCCAATTCAACTCCAGAATGTAGAGGAGGCATATGAGCAAAGTTAAGTATCTTGCTGTTCAATTTCCAACCATCATCAATGAAGTGGGCAGTCAAACAAATGTAACCCTCACTAGTGCATGCAGTCCATACATCTGAAGTAAGACAAATTCTACGTCTAATGTTAGCCAAAACTTGTTTAAGTTTCTCCTTCTCCCTCAAATAGATTTTTTCAATGTCAGAAACAAGAGTATTTCTAGATATGCAATGAACATTGGGATTTAAATACTTCAACAAAGCTCTAATACCATCATACTCGACAAATGAAAATGGCAAGTCATGCTTAATAACTGCTGATGCTATTAACCCACGTGAAATCCTTGGATTTATTTTTCTAGACCTCGTCTTACCTTCATGATCCAAAAACATTTGTCCAACATCATTATACTTAATCATTTTGCATGATTCAATGTGTCGCTTCAATGTAGAAGTTCCATATTGTTTGCTTCCTCCATATTTATACTTTGCATTGCATGTTTTACAAGCTACTCTTTGTATACCATCTTCACCTATTTCTGCCTTTACAAAATATTGCCAAACTTCAGAAGTTTCTTTATGCTTTTTTACCTTGAGGAGGCTTTGCATTTTCCACTTTATCACTCTCATCCAAGTTGATAGTTTGATTTAAGGAAGAAGAAGCTATAATTGTTTCCTCCTACAGTCCTACATGTAAATACATAAAGAAAACATTAAGCAAACAACCAATATAATCATTTTTTTTATAATCGTAAACATTGAAATAATTGAATTGTAGTCATTATAGGGAGTCCACAAGTAGTAGCTCAAATGTAAACAATGTTAAACAAGACTGAAAGGGGTCAGAACCAAGTAATACAAAAGAAGGTTATAAGGAGTCCACAAGTAGTAGCTCAAATATGCTCTTACTTTTACAACACTGAAGTCCAAATTTCCTTTTTGGATTTTTCTTCTCTGGTGCATTTACTAATATCAGTGCAAGGTATTGCAACAATTGAGAAAGAATTTTCATGAAAATTTAAACATTCATGTCTAAAGCTAACAAAGAACAGGTAAAGATATCACAAGCTAAACAGCAAAAGCGAATCAATTCATATGCCCTTTTTAACCAGCAACAGTTGCAACACTTGCAACACCAATGCATTATTATAATGCACATTTAATCCATTCCAATCATCAGCCAATAAAGTGGACACCTAAATCAAGTTGAGGCACTTCCAAGTGAAAAAATGCAACTTAAACTATGTAGGCCTATCTACCATTCACATGACCATAAAGCTACTGACCAGAGACATAGATACTAAATCAGAAACTTATATAAGTAAATCATCCACTAGCCTGCTTTACCTTCAAAGGCTCAGGACATTCATTTCCTAAGAATTCTTCCAAAGTCTCATCATTTGCTTCAAGTTCATCCCCTCCGGTAAAAATGATAATCATGTAGTCATTATACTTAATCAGAAATTTTTGATTCAATTGTTGGTATTTTCTGAATTAGGGATTGTGATTTATATCTTTTCCGAAGGGAGATTAAAGTAACTGGATATTGATTTTTGGAATTACATCGTGTTTGATTATAATTGAATGCAAGTTCTATGTTTGGGTTTATGTGCTTAAAAAAAACAGCAAAAACCATAAAAAAAAATTGACAAGCAAACAAATTTACACCTTGAGTTCTTGGTGGAAGGCTGGAAGTAAAGGGTCCAGTACAGGCGTGCACTGTGTAGCAGAGCAGAGCAGCAGGGCTGGAGCTAGAGCTGTGAGTGTTGCAGGATGGCGAGACGGTGAGTAGGTGCCGGCGAGACGCGCCGCTGCGGGAGCCGGGAAGTGAGAGAATGAGAGAAGAGACGGCTAGCGAGCTGCGGCAACGACCGATGACTGTCGCCGGTGAGATTTAAGAGTGAGTTGAGGCGAGACCGCGAAAGGCTGAGAGTGAGAAGAAATGAGAAGAACTATGCCTCTTTCTCGCGCCGCTCACAAATGAAATCACAAGCAACAGCCTAGGGTTTTTTTTTACTTTTTCTTCAATTTGGAATTTACAATTCCATCCTTGCTGCTACAGTGTAATTTAAAGGCGGGCCAACCCGCCCCGCCCTAACCCGCAACCCGCGCAGGCTCAGCCCGTTTGGCCCGTTTTTTAAATGGTCCAATATTTTGCAACCCAAACCGCCTATTTTGTGTGGTGGTCTGGGCTGGCCCAACGGGCTAAAACCATTTTGACAGCTCTAATTGTGTTTTCAGTCTTACTTGTGTTTGTAAATACTCTTCTCCCTCTTCTAAAAATAACTCAGTAGGTCAAAAACTCGAAAGGGCAGCCTAGGCAAAAGTTAGAGTTTAAAAAAAAAAAGAGATAAAACATTGGAAAAAAAGAAATAAAATTTTTGTCTCTTGCAAATCTGGGTTAAACTACGTTTCGACCTGATTCTCTTTATGAGATATGTAGACAGTCTTCGGGTGTGGTCGTTTATTTACACATTTTATAATATTTTGGTTCCCCCCGTCATATTATTTTGATCATACAAGGGAAAAATTACTACTCACATAATAATAACACACTTTTAATTTATAACAAAGTCCCCAGTTTGGCAACCAAGGAGTACATAGATAAGACTTATATGCACTCATATTTTGTCTTAATCTATTTTACATACAGTTATATAAACCCTCATCACACTCTATCTCCTTCGACGTCCACCACGTCTCCTCTCGGCTCCCTTGATACTCTCTGCATTGCTCGATTCGGCCTGATCAAAATCTTTTCAGGTCGAAATACATTCCCCCTATTGCTAATAGGTGGTAAAGGCAGAGGACGGGTCTCTACACCAATATTTTCAGTCGTATTCTCAATTTCTTGCAAGCGTATGTCCGCTTCATTAGTCACAGAACGGCCAAGCATAAGTCCTACAATGGCTGCAATTTAGAATGAATGAGATCCCACGTAAGGCATGAGCCAAACAATATAATCTCGACCTAAAAATTTGTTCTGCGGGTTGGCCGCCGGGACGCTCTGGCCATATATGTTGCCCCTTACATGTCGTGAATCAGAGTGCACAACTCCGGATTAAGGTCTCCGACCTTAACATCAACTAGAGACAAGTCGGATATTGTCTGCTCTAAGCCAAATTGTCGTAGTATACGAGGAGGGGAATAAAATGTGATGGTGCGTAGTCCAGCAATGACCACATGTGAAAACTCATCACTCCTCATTACAAATCTCCGAATACGCCAATGACGGATTGTCCATATGATGTCGGAAGAGGTTACACGAGCAAAGTGGTCAACTTACAGGGCCTCAGAAGGTAAATCACCCTGGTGATGTGGTCTCAGATAATATCCAGCTTGATGAAATGCTGGACATCGAGGAAGAGGAGCGATTCTGTTAAAATACTCTTCCAGCCATATATGCAAAAGTAGGCTGGGGAGGAACTAATCCTCACCTCCTGCATAAGCATCCAGGCCAAGCAGCGTCTCAGCCAGAATAAAGGGGATAATACTCTTTTGACTTCCCCAACACTGTAAAACCATGTTGAGTGCTCGCACATCAATGCAACCATTGTAACTCCTTAAGGATAATTTTCCTAACAGGTATAGGAAAATGGCTGTCAGCCAACGCCGGGTATATCTTGGACAGTAGAAAATGTCCCAGAAAATGTTAGGGAACATGGTTAAGTCAAAAAGATTATCTTTGACCATCACCCTCATTTCGTCCGGGGGAAACCGAAGTAGCTCCAACACAGCCATATCTAGCATTGGAGTAGGGTCGGGGACGCAATTTGATCAACAAATGCCGACCATGTTAGAGCACAAAATTTTTCGATAGTAGGGCACATCTCACTCAGGTAAAATTTGAAGAGATGATTTTTTGCGGACCAAAAAACGAGATGCGGCTCGTATCATATCCCAATTGATTGGGATGTTGATTCACCAGAATGTGAATAAAATGCCGCAATCCTGGCCGATAATTAAGTTATTATCGATATTAAGAAGTTGAACGATGGTGTTCAAGCGACTCTCATAATATGCAAAATCTTCTAGAGAACCAGAATGATGATCCATTTGTTTGAAGAGTGTTTTTGACAAAAGGAAATGAACTCTGCTGAGGCACGAGATGAATTTCTCGGGAGGAAAAGGAGAAAGGAGTGCTTTGCATTGATTGTATCTTGATTAGAACATTCAGCCTAGATGTTAGGCACGAAGAAAAATAAGATGTAACCTGTCTCCGCACATCAGATTCAGCAACAGGAGAGAAAAAACCAGTTTGGTGCGCGGGCACCAAGTGCAGTGTGCCGCGCACCAAACCATGCACTTGGAATTTTTCGCTCAATTCTCCAGTCCATGTCACCCACTTGACAGAAGCCACATTCCTCGGGGGATCCTAGGAGTGATTCCTCCACAAATAGGCATCAGGCCTATTGTACTGCGTAGCAGCCGCTACGAATTTCAGACTTTCTCCTCCCGTGCAAGAATCATTCGGCAATTATACACATCAACCAACAGCCGCCACTGGCCAAATTCCCATTTTCTCTCCCACAACACAATTTTTATGTAATTAAAAGCAATTAGAATTGAGACTCTAGGTTTTCTTTTCTTTTTTGCATTTTTGCTAATAATAAATAAGGCACAAAGTAAATAAAATTTATTTACAAATACATTCTTTTACAATAAAACAAAAAAATAGCAGGAAAGGAAAATCACTCTTCCTCTCCTCGCCCTGCTACTGCTGGCACCTCCGGAGCCTCCGCTCCCGCCACCTCTGCGACGCGGCTCGGTCACGTCTACACCTCCCCGGTAAATGATATCACTGGCCCCGGCCTTCAGTCTCCAACTTGTAAAATCTGCTCAGTAGCTTCTGATAGGAGCTAGCCGGCACCTGGTCATACAATAATTTTTTCATCAATATACAAATATACAGATAAAATAGATAGATAATATATACAAAGAGTGACCAGAGGCATACCAGATCTCTCCTTCGCGGAAGATAGGCATGACGTGGGATCTCACCACCGCTCAAATCCTCCTCCCTGTAATTATCCCCCCTCTCCATAACTGATAGTCTGCGGGACTTTAGAATAATGTATTTGCCCCGCAAAAGAACTGATCTTGCCCACGAAGATGGGGAAAAGACCCTCCACTTCCTAAGCAGGAGGAGGACGACGATACAACACCGTCTATACGAACACTCCGTACTACATCTCCACATAGCTATGAAGTCCGCAAGTACTTCGGCTTTTACTGCTTTGCTTTGCTCATATGTTATGTCGTACCCTGAGAGCTCGACCGACCATTTTAACATTCTGCCAGCTACATCCGATTTGTGAAGGATTTGCCTGAGTGAGAGGTCGGTGTATACCATTAGGGCATGAGCCTAGAAGTACTGCGTCAGCTTTCGTGCTATTATTATCAGGGCCAGTACTACTTTCTCCACGTTTAGAAATCTTGTTTCTACATCTGTGAGTGTGTGGGAGACGTAGTATATCAGCTTTTGGACTGTGTCACTTTCACTGAGTAGGACTGCGGTGGCGGCTGTGTCTGAGGCGGCAAGGTAGACGTAGAGGTGTTCTCCTGGTACCGGGCTTGTTAATAGTGGCGGGCTGCCCAAATAAGTTTTCAGCTCGGCGAAGGCTTTGTCGTAGTCTTCATTCCAGGCGAACTTCTTGCTTTCTCTTAGCGTCTTGAAGAATGGAAGGCTCTTTTTTGCTGACTTTGCTATAAATCTTCCAAGTGCCGTGATTCTTCCATTCAGCCGTTGTACCTCTCTGATCGATCTGGGAGCCTTCATGTTGACAAGGGCTTGGATTTTTCTGGGTTGGCCTCTATACCTCGCTCATTTACCATGTATCCCAGGAATTTGCATGCTTTTACCCCGAAAGCACATTTGGCTGGATTGAGTTTCATCTTGTTTTTCCTGAGGTTCGAGAAGGTTTCTTTCAGGTCGTCGACGTGGTTGGCTTGCTTCGTCTTAATGACTATGTCGTCGATGTAGGCCTCAATGTTTCATCCCAACTGGTTTCCAAAGACCTTGTTCATCATCCGTTGATAAGTAGCTCCTGTGTTTTTGAGCTCGAAGGGCATCATTTTGTAGCAATAGATGGCTCCCGCTGCTCGGAAAGCTGTCAGCTCTTGGTCGGTAAGCTACATGCATATCTGATGGTACCCTGAGTATGCGTTGATGAAGCTAAGTATTTTATGGCCTGCGATTGCATCCACCAACTGATCTATCCTCGATAGTGGGTAACGATCTTTGGGCGAGCTTTGTTCGAGTGCGTGAAGTCGACGCACATCCTCCACTTTTCGCTGGTTTTCTTGACCATTACCATATTTGCGATCCAGGTCGGATAGAAGACTTCCTCAATGATGTTTGCTTTGAATAACTTTTCAACTTCCTCCTTGATCGTTGCCTGTTTTTTGGGGGAGAATATCCTAGGTCGTTGTTGGACAGGGGTTATGGTTGGATCGACGTTCAGTTTGTGCACAGCGACCTCCTCGCTAATTTCTTCCATATCCTTTGTCCTCCATCCAAATACGTCCTTATTTTCCCAGAGGAAGGCAATTATTGCCTCCCTTTCATCCTTGTCAATCTCCAGTCTGACCTTGATTTTTTGTTCGGGGAAGTTGAAGTTGATGACCACCTCGTCAAGATCTTCATGTGGCTAGATCTCAGGCTGATCCCTTGGATCTAGGCTCTCTACAGTGATGACTTTGTTGGGCTTCTTCATGTCACCGTTGGTGACTTGGTATGAGTCGGCCTGCTCGGTGTCTGAGGTAGGCACGTCAGGCAAGTCGTCATCCGGGCTTTCGTCATGTTGCGAGGTAGAGAGGCCTTTTTGTTCGAGCGTTTGGGTGATCGAGGGGCGAGTCGGTGTGCTCGGTGTCTATTTCGGACACGTCGGGCTCATCGTCGCCCTAGTCGACCTCTGTGTGCGGGCTGGAGGAATCAGCCCACGCTGACTGCTATACTCGGTCATCAGAAGGGCCTATCTCGGTGCCTTCTTTGATTATTATTAAATTTAATCGCTTGTCATCGAGGTCTACTTGATGGACCTCTTCGTGGACGGAAGTCATCTTCCTTTTACCCTTGAGCCGAGCTTCCTCGGCCTTCTTTTCCTCGAGGAAGTGGTTCAGAGTGCTCTTTGGATCATTCTTCACCTCTCGACCCCGTTGTCTGTAGGGAATTTAATTTTCTGGTGAGCCGGAGAAATCACCATCTCGAACTTTGTCTGGGTTGGAAGTCCCTGAATGGCATTGTACAGAGAGGGAATATCGAGAACCAGAAAGGTGATGACCTCGGTGCGAGAGTTGTTTTTGGAGCCGAGGACTACCTTTAGGTCAATTGTTCTTTTAACAGTGACCTTGTGTCCGGTGAAGCCTTCCAGCTTGATTCCACTCGAGGTTAGATGCGACCTTCCCAGTCCTATTGCCTGGAAGCACTTGTAGAACAGAATGTCTTTCCCTGTTCCGGTGTCGATAAGCACTCTCTTTACCCTTCTTCTTCCAATTTTTGCCTCGATGGTCAGAGCATGTCCCCTAGCGGCGGGGTTGGAAGCCAGCTCGCTGGATAGGAATGTGATCTCTTTCTCTCCTCGAACTTGAGGCGGGCTGACAGTATGGTTGAGGCTGTTAATTGCTGTCTTCAGCTTTGTGATGCTCGACCATTCTTCTGTAATCGTATTGACCAGGACCTCGTCCTCTTCGGCATTTGTCCTCAGGGCCTCCCGTGGCCTTTTTTTGTCGCCACCTCCTCGCTGCTCATATCTTCTAAGATTCCCCCTATCAATCAGCTTCTGGATCTCCTTCTTGAGTTGAATGTAATCTTCGGTGGTATGCCCGATGCCATTGTGGTAGGCGCACCTTTTGTTGGGGTTGCGAGGATAAGGAGTCTCCCTCTGTGGTAGAGGTCGGCCAATTATATTTTACGTAGCAGACGTTCATGATCTGTTCCCTGGTTGTGTTTAAGGGGGTGTAGAACTCCTCTTTCTTGGTCCATTTGTTCTTCCCTTTGCCTTTGCCGTGTCCATTGCTGCTTCCCTCCTTCTTTTGGTCCCCAGACTTGTCCTCCTTCCTCTGTTTGTGCACCCTAGAGGATTTTTGGTCCTCCTTTTCTTGATCCGCCAAGGTTTTCTCGACGTTCCCAATGTTTTGCGCGGTAGTGTACATCTCCGTACTGGTAGTAGGGGGTCGCATGCCAATTTCAGATAGGAGCTTGGCAGATCGGCATTCAGCTTGGAAGAAGGCCATTATAGTCTTGTCGGGAACATTTAGCAACTTTTCAGCGACATGCTTGAATCTGTCTAGGTAACTCTCCAGGGATTCTCCAGGTCACTGTTTGATCCCGCAGAGGTCAGATTCCTTCTTGCGGAGGTTACCTGCTGATGAGTATTTCTTCAGGAAGGCCTTATTCAGGTCATACCAATCTCTAATGGAGCCTTCTTCAAGTTCTTCGAACCAATTGAGGACGACCTCCTCGAACGTGCTGACGAGCACAATGCACCATAGATCCAGATCCCTAGTGCATACTCCTATTTTTGCCTCGAAGCTCGACACATGGCTCTGGGCATTTGTGTTTCCTGCGTAGCTTTTCAGGGATGACATCTTTAGGCGATGATTTGGAGGAGTGTCCCTGATTCTTCTCAAGAAGGCTGCCGTCACGTTTCTTAATAGCTTGCCCTCTCTGACTCTTTCGAGGGCTTCCAATCTTTCCTTCATTTTGCGTAGTACCTCGTCTTCCAGGTCGCTGCTCTTGGCCTCCTTTTAGATCGATGGTCGTGGCCGTCGATCTTGGAGTATTTATATGAGGATGCATCGGCGATAGAGTGCGTGCTTGATGGACTTGCATTTTGACACAGCGTGATCCTCCCGTGTCTTTCGAGGTTGCTCCTCATCACTCTTGATTTGGGAGGATCGTAAGACTTGGCATCTTGGGATCTCGAGCTCGGTTCCCATCCTTGAGTGTACGCTGCCTCTAGGTCGCTCCCTATTTGGGGTTCCCAGCCAATCTTTGACGATGGGTTTCTAGTGTTCCTCCACCCTTCGTCCAAGTCGGCTTTTAGCACTTACCCCTGGGAGCATCAACCCTAGACCCCCATGGTGTTGTCGGCCGAGACCCACGAGCTCGCTCCTGCTAGGTCGACCAATGTGGTGATCGTTTTGAGGAGGATACGAGCTCGAGATTGGTAGCTAAGGTGCCTGGGCGGATAGTTTGCGGGACAGTTCGTATTCACGTACTTCCGGCTCTCTGTTTTTCAAGAAAGCCCTCTCATTCCTTATGTGCTCCAACTCGGTGAGGTCGATCTCTTCCGTGTAGGAGCGACTGTCTCCTATCATGATTAGGCCATCCTTGTCCCCGAGTCCTCGCCGTCGAGGAGGTGGGAGTTGCCGTCGACCATCCCGGTTCGCCCTAACCGGTCCTTTAGTGGATTGGGCTGCCTTTTTCCTAAAGCTTTCTTCCTCATCGCCCTAGTTAGTTTCTGAGCTCGAGTACTTTGATGAAGAGGAAGCCCTGATGAGGGCACAGCGGGTGATTCTTTCTCAGGCTGCTCAAGAGGTTGGCAGTGGGCGGCGGTGTAGGCATTGCGGGTCGTTCTTTGGAGCCCCTTTGAGACTTGCTTGGAGGTTGTCATGATTGATCATAGAAAAACTTCTAAGGTCCCGGCAACGGAACCAAACTGATCACGCAAAAAAGATTGAGGGTGACCATGTCTGATCCACGTGTGTAGTCTAGTAGGATTCCAGCTTACGTTGCAGGGATTGCCCTTGAAGTATGAATTGCTTGAAACCTGTGATCAACAAAGAACACCGTAAGGGGGGCTGGGTTGTCCCAACGATAACCCTCAAGCGTGAGAATTAGCAATACTTCGTAGGAGAGGTAAAGTTAAGAGAGTATGTAAGCAAGTATTTTGCATGTACCTTATGAGGCCTGTGAGGGTGCTTATTTATAAGGAGATAAGTCACAATCCTAGTTGGATTCAAAATGGGAGATATAATTAATTCCCATGTCTTTCGGATTATGTTTCCTTGTATACTTAGGACAGATGTATGCAGAGTAGTAGCAGGACTCTTCCCAGTTGAGAGATGATTCCGTAGAGGACTCTGTTTTGCCGAGCTGAGAGGGGTTACGTCGAGGTTGGCCTAGTATGTACCCAGGTCGCTCGATGTTAATGTAGTCAAGGTCGGCCTGATATATATCCAGGTCGCTTGATGCTACGTGGTCGACCTGGGATGTCCCCAGGTCGCACTGTAAGTCCTCGTGTCAGCGCGCTGGGAGAGTATACTGATGAGGTAGGCGACCTGTCGTAATGTGATTTCCAAGTCGTCATATCGATGTGGGCATTTGTCACCTCGGCGCTTGCCCAGCTGGAGGCTACGAGGTCGTGATGTCTGCCACGTGTCCAGCTGAAGGCTGAGGTCGTTCAGCAGCCTTACCCAAGTTGTCGACGCGCCTCTCACCTTATCACAACTTCTGTTTCAGAAAAATAATTGGTAGCGTTGGAGGTCTGTTTCTAAATCGAGCAAACTACACAAATAGTCCCTGTGTTATACCCCTTTTTTGGGTTTGGTCCTTGAGCTAAAATTCAAAAAAATAAAGTCCATGTACAGAAACTTTTTACGTAATCGGTCCTTCCATCCAACTCAGTTAGTTTTTTTCCGTTAAATGCGCTCACGTGCCTCTCACATGACTTTGCTCAGGAATAAAATTGTCCACGCATTCTTTTGTTTTGAATAGACAAAAATACCTATAAATTTTTAATAAACTTGATACGAGGGTATTAATATAATTACATAAATTATAAAGTAATTCTTACACCCATTTCTTCTCCATTCCCAACTCCCTTTCCCTTCCGTCCACCATGGCTGACACCACAACTACACCCAACCCCATCAACGCCTTCATGCTCATACCAACCCATTTCCACTCTCCCACCAAATTACATGTCTTCTCCTTTGATTTCCAAAAATTTCATCATTCCTAATCAATTCTTATACACCTAATTTATAAAAAAAATTCATAAATTTTGGAAACTCTTCTCAGTTGACAGGGAAGAATTTTAGACAAACTGCCATTGCCATCCTCTCCGTCGACGGTCAAGCTCCGGCCGGCATCCCCGAAATCGATTAGCACCGACAAACAATTCCCCCGCATTGGATCCGTCAATTCCCCGCCTTGCTGACAACAAGATCTACATCAAAACCTTGGGTTTAATACACACACATTAGAAGACCCACCAAATCTAGCCAATCCTGAGTTTTGTCAAATCTGTTCGATTTCAAGATTAATTTTGTATATGAAAGAGATGTGTGTGTGTGTGTGTGAAAAAATCAAATTAATGCCCCATGAAAAAATCTCCAACATAGTTACAAATGCCTATTTCAACATTCAAATCTGAGATGCTCATTTTGACTTGAGCCCTATAAGAACCTGCATTTATGAAAAAGGGAAAGGATTTTCCCTTACCTACAATCCTCCTATCAATTCCTTCAGCTGAAACCTTTGTTTTCGAACGAGACCAATGTCGTCTGTCTAAGCCTCTGTCCCAACTTTATTCCCAGACTTGTAAAAGAAAGGAAATTTCCACGGCTTCTGGGGATCCTTCCATAACTAAACACAAAATTAGAAAATTAATCTTGAGTTCTAACCTTACCACTCGGTCTTGAATCTAATTTGCATATACAAAATGACTTGGCAAATCTTTTAAAAAATAAGAAAGAGATGTGTGTGTGTGTGTGTGTGAACTGAGAAAAAAGAGGAGAGGGAAGAAGGGGAAAGGAAAAGTTGAAGGAGGAGAGAGAAAGAAAGAGTTGACATAAAAAATTTGGTAGTTGGTCCATGTACTTTTTATTGTGAACTGACTATTTTACCCCTAATTGAAATCACGTGAGTTGTGCGTATCTATACTTAACGACAAAAAATTAATGGAAGGACCAACGGTATAATCCACACCACTACAAGGACCAATGGCGTGGGTTAAGGACCAATCCCAAAAAAAGGGTATATCACAAGGACTATTTGTGTAGTTTACTCTTCTAAATCTGCTACCAATCTTCCGATCCTTAAAATTTCGGGTTCTTATAGATTTTCCTTTAGAGCCCGTTTGGTACAGCGTTTATAAAACGCAGTGTTTTAAAAACGCAACGTTTTAAAAACGGATGTCTTTCCTTATAAATACGTTTGGGATATCACTTCAATACGCAGCTTTTTTTTCCTAGGAGCGTTTTAAAACCTACGTTTTGGGAAAAAGCTGGGAATTCCAACGTTTTAAAACGCAGCTGCGTTTTGAAAACGCTGCGTTTTCTGCCGCAGTATTGAAACACATTTTTTTGCAAATAAGCTGCGTTTTATCCCTGCGTTTTGGCCAAAACGCTCGACCAAACGGGCTCTTATTTCCCCTCTCAAAGATCGACAAGAGTATTTTTACAACCCTGGTGGTCGCGACTAGTTCTTTAAGTCACGTGTGCAAGTGCAATTTAATTTGATTTGATTTATATATGTGTGGTAGACTTCCTCGTAATTTAGGTGCATAGGTGCTAAACGCAGCCTCCTATATACGCTAAACGCAATCCCCCCACCCCTCCTTGAGAAAATGACTACCATGCCCTTGACTCTTGGTTTTGATTTTATTTTTTCATTTTTTTGCTTAGTTATTTGCTTCTAATATGTATGTTTTTGATATATTTTGTGTTAAATATATATATTACTTTATTATTGTGTTATAATGTATATTTTTACAAAAATAAAAATGAAAATCAAAGGGCCTTGCGCATGTCCTCTGCCCGTGCGTATGTTCCCTTGTTCTTCATTTTTTAATTATTGCACTTTTAGCCCTTGAATTTGTAATTTTTTGAAAAATTGTTGTTTACCCCCTGAATTTGTTAATTTCATTACATTTTTTATTTTAGTATAGTCCAAATTTCTATTAAGTTATTGTGTTATAATAATGTATATTTTTACAAAAATAAAAATGAAAATCAAAGGGCCTTGCGCATGTCCTCTGCCCGTGCGTATGTTCCCTTGTTCTTCATTTTTTAATTATTGCACTTTTAGCCCTTGAATTTGTAATTTTTTGAAAAATTGTTGTTTACCCCCCGAATTTGTTAATTTCATTACATATTTTATTTTAGTATAGTCCAAATTTCTATTAAGTTAAACAATTTAACGAAATTAACAAACTCAAGGGGGTAAAGTGTAATTTTTTTCAAAAATTTACAAATTTAAGGTCTAAATGTGTAACAATTGAAAAATGAAGAACAAGAAGGACATGCGCATGGGCCAGATGCATGTTCAAGAGGACATGCGCAAGGCCCAGACGTATGTCTCTCCGATTTTTTTTTTTTTACAAAAATGTACATTATAACACAATAATAACAGTAAAAAAAAAACCCAAATTTAACATAAAATATATAAAAAACATACACATTCGAAGCAAATAAAAGTGAGAGTTTTAAGTTGAAGATTATATGTAAAATAAGGGCAAGTTAGTAATTTCACCGGAGGAGGCTGCATTTAGTGTATAGGGGGGGACTGTGTTTAGCACCTCCCTTTTTGGTGGTCTCACAGACAAAATACTACTAGTAGTATTAATCCATCTTATTCTTATCTTTCTCCATAATTGTTCTCAATCACCGTTGTTTTTTCATTACCGCCGACGCCGGAGCTTCAGTCTTTTACTCAACTTCATTCATTAGTAAGTTTTCAGCCTTCTCAATCTTTCTTCTTGTTTAGTGGATTCGAGCTTGTTTACTTGTTGTCCTATGCATTTGCTTCATTTTCTCTTTCAAATTCAAACTATATAGGCATCTTTTGTTGAAATTGATATTTTATTTAGTCCTAATTAAAAATATATACTGATTATTGAACATAGCACTAATGATGAACAGAAGGCAGCAACACATACTGCAGTGCAATGCCCTAGCTCAATGCCATGCTTACGAAGTGATTTGCAGCAGCTACATCAAGCAACTACAGTAACCATTCAAGCCATAAACGATGACGTTTGGAGATGAAGACAGTTATGTTAGTTATTTAAATGAAGGGTAGTTTAGTATTTGTAACCATCCTTGACAATATTGTAAATAGTGGAAGTTGGCAGTTAGTTTGTTAGGGTAGTCAGTTAGTGATCAAGGAGATGTTAAAATGGCTTCAAATCTTCTATCTCACTATCTATCACACTCTCTGTCCCATTAAATCTCAACCCTATATGTTTCCTTGTAAAAATTGTAAAAGGAAGACAAACTAAAATAACAAGTACACGTGTAAGACTAGGATTAAGTGGAACAGAGAGTGTGATAGGGAGTGGATAGAAGATTTGAAGCCTATTAAAATAGGTGATTTGGTTCTAATTGTGGTTGTAATCTTTTCCTGGAAAATCAATGAAGATCAACATCTGTTATTCCCCCTTTCTCTCTCTTTTCTCTCGATATATTAACCTTCTTGACACTGATTTACTGTATTATTCTTTGATTGTTTGTCTTTATTATTTTCTTTTTTGTGTTTAGCAGACGTCATCTAAAAAGCGAAATAATGAATTAGAGGCTTAATATTGTTATACATTCAATTGGATAAAGCTAACATATATACATATTTGTATATTCGAATATGAAGAGCGAGATATCATCAATGAAATCTCTAAGATTTGTGGTGTTATGAAACTTCTGTTCTTAATTTCTGCAAAACCATTTTTCTTTTATAATACAAGTAAGGGTACTTTGGGTATTTTGAAATATAATAGACGATAATTCTAATGATAATGGTGAGAGGCAATCTAACCAAAAAATGAATCATGTAGGACCAAATGAATTTATTTTAAAATAGCAGGACCAAACAAAAATGTTGGTCAAATAAGGGACCAAATAATTATTGAGTTATTTATATAGTGTAGCTTAATTTTAAAAAGATGTAGGTGCTAATGGAGGTGAAAGAATTGCTTAATTACATCATTGAGAGGGTCAAATTGACCAAAAAACAACAAATGAGGCATAATGAATAAACAAAATAAAATTAAGACTAATTAAATAAAGAATGATATATTGAGGGACTAAATTATATTTAAACCTAATAATAATAATGATAATATAATACACTCTAATAATAAATAAGGAAAAGGGCAGAGAAAGAGAAAGAAAGGGAGGCAACACATAGAGAAGCTAATTGTACCATTTTAATTGAGTCTGCCAATAAATAAATCAGAGAGGGAGAGAACCAGATAGAAAGCAAAAAATTATCAATCTCCGTATAGTTGTTCACGTGCAATCCCGATCAACATTGAGTAAGGGCATTTTTGTCTTTTAATTATCAATCTCCGTATAGTTTCAACTGACTCAGTTGAGGGGCTAACTGTAAATCCAAGTGTTGAGATTAAAGACCAAATTAAGAAATGCAAAAGTTCTAAAACCGAAGAAAAAAAGGTGTTAAGTTCAATGACCAAATGATATATTAAGCCATTTTTATTATATTTGACCATAAAATATTTGTATGCTTTACCGGAACTTCATCACTTATTCTGGATGAACTGTGTTAAATTTTTTTTTTTTTTTCTAAATATTCTATAAGTTCAAAAGTTTAAATTTAATTCTCAACTCACAAGACATTTGGGTGTTCAAGATTAATCCCCAACCTATAGGCACTAGAAAAAGTGTTCACTCTAGTAGTACACTTTGGGGCTTATTTCCAATTAAATTGTTTTATTTAGATCTCAAATTAAAATTTGACTGGAAGATAGGTCTCACTTGGTTCGCGATTATTTTTTATTTTTCGGAACGAGATAACTAGAATAAAAAAGAATAGGGTAAGTTGTAAATAATCCCTCTCAACTAAGGGCTGTGTTTGAATTGGTCCTTCAATTATAACATTTTCTTAAATTGCACCTTCTATTTAAACACTATAGTTTGAATTCACGAAATTTTCCAAATTAAGACTCACATGACCATCTTTACATACTTTATTTTTGCCATAATATTCAAAATAAAGATAGCAATCAATTTTTTTTTACCATCTTTAGGTACAAAAAGGGTATTAATATAATAAGGGTAAAATAGTCAATTAAAACACTAAAAAGAACATTATGGTAAAAAAAATATATCTAAAGATAGTCGCGCGAGTCTCATGTGAAAATTTTTCATCAACTCAAGTGGTAGTGTCTAAACAGAAGCTGTGATAAAAGAAAAATGCTATACTTGAGGAGACAAATTGACTAAAATTGATAGGTGAGTGCTTAGCTGCAATTAAGGAATACCCAAAATTATCCACGAGTTTTTAATTGCAGAGGTTTTGTACCCTTTACGCCACCCCCAACACCGTCGCTGTTGCTCCATCTGTTTTTCTGCTCTCCATCTATTCCCTCCATTTATACAACGCCCCAGCCTTCAATTGAATCAATGTATCTCCGTCACTGTTAACGCCCTAGCCTTCAAGATTGTTTGGTTTAGGTGGGATCCTCACAAAACTTAGGGTTGACACTTGGGGGTAGTTGGTTGGAAGAGTGGAGTAAGGCTGACTAAGGAAAACGAACCTGTCTTAGTGTCGCACGGATCGGGTAGAGTTGGGGCTAAAACTATAAGTCTGTGACAGTTGGTATCAGACCAAGGTTGATTCATGGTTGGAACAAGATGGCTCCGTTAAAGGATTGACAATGTATTATCAACAAGGCCATTATGGATTTTCAAGAAGAGCTATCAGGCATATTTGAGGCAAGTGTTGTCGAGATGGAACATAAGCTCAACTTGGTGTGGGAAGTCTTGAAGGAGGACGAGGAAGGAATGACTATCGTCCATAGGCTTGCGAGTCTAGAAGAAAAGCTCGACGATGCGATCAAGGGGAAAGATGAATTGATCTTAGACAAGATCAAATAGCGATTGGGCACGAGGTGGAACGACGAAGGGACCTCGCAATGCAAGTAGCCGAGTTGAAGGCAGAAGTGACGGCTTGTCGAAGAGATTTAACAAGGATGCCAATGCGGGTGGAGTAGCCATGCCAAGGAAAAAGAAGGTTCCTGAGCCAAAGTCATATGATGGAGCAAGGAACGGACAAGTGATTGACAACTTCTTTTGGCACATGGAGTGCTACTTTGCAGGTTAGGACATTATCGAGGAGGACGAGCGGGTTAAGACGGCTGTGACATACCTCACGGGCACAATAGCCTTATGGTACTACAAGAAAACTGGATATTTACAATATTTTTTGCACAACATTTATGGTAAAACGTTGTTAAAAAATTACTTTAGACAGCATTTTTAGAAAAAACTTTGTGGTTTACTTTATATACAACGTTTTTTAGGATAAACATTGTTTTTACCATTTAATAACAATGTTTTTATTGGTTACTTTGTATTAAAATCATGAATCATGACACTCACAACGTGGAGAGGAAAAACGTGGTTTAAAAATTATCTTTTGACAACATTTAGTAAAAATAGTTGTCTAATTTGATGTTTTAACACCGCATTTTAATGAACATTGTGCTTGGCGCAAGCGATAAAATATTTTTCCTAGAGTGGGGCTATTAACACCTCATTTCTTTCTAAATACACCATTTCTCCTAATAAACTCATCATTTAAATTTTACACCAATCTAAATATTAACTACACCACCACTATTTTCCTATTTTATCCCTTTTAAAAATAATTTTTCTTTCTCTCTCCCTCCCCCTTCTCTTCTCAACCTAACCTGCAAAAACCCCCTCCCTCCCAATCCAGAACGGCAGCCCACCCTCCCTCACTGCCGCTCCCTCCCTACTTCACCCTCCCACCTCCCTCCCTTTTTTTTTTGTCTTCTTCTCCTCCCACCCCTCCCTTCTTCCCTTTTTTTCTTTCCTTCCCTCCTCCTCCCTCCGTCACTGCCTTCTCGAAGCCGGACAACCATGGCCGAACACCATAATTTCCGGTGAGTTTGTTAGGTTTGCGAAAGGAGTGATGGAGTGAGGGGGAAAGAAGGAGAAGAAGGAAAGAAAGAAAAAAAGGTGGTGGGGGGGGAGAAGTGGTGGCAGATGGAGATGGGAGGAGGGAGGGAGGGATAGGGAGAGGAAGGGGGAGGGAGAAGTGGCGGCTGAGGGGAGAAAGGAGAGGGGGAAGGGGAGGGAGAGGAGGAAGGAAAGAGAGAAAAAAAGGGTAAAGGTTATTTGAGTCTTTTTAAAAATGACATTTTTTGTAATTAAAATTAAGGGGTGTATTTAGAGGGAGTCGGGCGTGTTAATAGCCCGCTCTTTTTCCTATCCCGCTTGCAACCCTTTTGAGCGGTTTGGTTAAAAAACCCAAAAATCAAAAGGACATTACTATTAACACCACCCTTTCCTATTAATACACCCTCAAAATAAATTACAAAAATACCATTATTTTATTAGACATAAATACCCTTTTCCTACTAAATACACTCACCCTTAGAGCGTCCACAGTAATAACCCCCAATATATCTCTATATCACACTCTAAACACCTCGTTTTCCGTTCAAGTTTCACTTTTTTAACACTCTAAAAATAAATCCACTCTAACAAGCACTCTCTATACAACCCTCTAAAAATTAAATATCTCTCATCTCAACTAACAAACCATTATATTTTTTCTCTTTTATTTATATTTTTTTATCACAATTAAAATAAAATATTTTAAATTTTAAATTTTATATACTATAAAAAATATATTGTACTCTCTCTGTCCCTAAATTATTGTCTTATTTAACTCGGCACACGGATTAACAAAAAATAACTGACTTAATTATTAATATTGGTATAATGTGTAGTTTCTTTTAATACCCATGTATATATGGCGCATAATTAAAGTAGAAAGAAAACTAAGGGTAAAATGGTAAAAATGATCTCCTAAATTATAAAAATTTCAAACAAGACAATTATTTAAGGACGGATAAAAAAAATAAGACAATTATTTTGGAACGGATAAAAAATAAGATAATAATTTAATAACAGAGAGAGTATATGTTAATAATTTCCATTCCAAAATATTAAACAAAAGTATATTGTGCTCAAATAAAGTGAGGAAAATGTAGAGGATTTGAGTCGCTATTTATGTTAAAACTCCCCCTATATTTAGAGGGTGATTTAGTTGATTTTAGAGATAGAGGGTGGACTAGAGGAACCACTGTAGAATCAAGGGAGGGTAGAAATCTCTAAAAATCTCTAAAAGTGGTTTTAGGGAGTGTGGTGCAGTGCACCACTGTGGACGCTCTTATATTACAACACCAACTAAATCTCTAAATACACCATTTACCTTTTTTTTTTTCCTTTCTTCTTCTTCCCCACCCCTCCCCTTTCTCTCTCCAGCAAACCCCCTTCGGGCAACCCCCGTTCGGCAACCCATTAAACCCCCTTTTCCTTCTTTCAAACTGATCCGTTCTTCCTCCCATTTTTTTTCTCTTTCTTTCCTTCTTCCCCTCCCCTCTCCCTTCTCTCATTCTTTCCCTCTACCCACCCCTTGAAAAATTCTGGCCGGTGATTTTTTGATTAGAATTGAACTACCAAACAATCGGGGGTTGTTCGACTGACATTTTCCGAACATCACTGTAATGTTCGAAAAATGTCAACTGAACAACCCCCGATTGTTCGGTAGTTCAGTCTCGAATAAAAAATCGTCGACCGAATTTTTTTTCAATGGCTTCAAAGAGGAGGGTGTAGAAGAAAAAAAAAAAAGAGGGAAGAAGGGAGAATGAGGGAGATGAGGGAGGGGGTTCCAGCCATGCCCCGTGTGTGGGGGGTTGGGTTTAGAATGAAGAAAAAAAAAAAAAAAAATGAGGGAAAGAGTGGAGGCTGTTGGAAGGGGAGGGAAGGGAAAAGAAGGAAGAAAGGGAGGGAAAGGGAAGGGGGCGGCCTGTCTGTTGGGGGGTGGGGATTGGATGGATTAGGTTTAGAGAAATAAAATATTTGAGAAAGGGTAAAATAGAAAATATTAGGTGATGTATTTAAAAATTAGGTAAATTTGAAATTAGTAAAGGGAGTATATTAAGAGGAGCGGTGTATTAATATGAAAACGTGGTGTTAATAGTAGCGCCCAAATCAAAATCCCCAAATCCCTCTCGTCGTTTACTCTCTCTCCCTCTAAACCTAACCAGCAAAATCTCCCAGGCAGCCTTTCCGATCCCAATCTCCAGGCGTACGCTTTTTCTCTCCGCGGCTCTCCTCAGTAAGAACTGCGACTCGAGTTCTCATCCCTCCGCCTCTCTCTTTGCGTGCAGTCCGGCGTCCTGCTAAAAAAAGTAAGGGCCGGGGTCCTGTAAGCTTTGTTTTCCTTTGGACAATCGATAGGCACGATTTGAATTCATCCACTTCTTTTCTTTCTTAAAGAACGCGCAGGCTCTTCAATTTTCTCAGGCGGATTTTCTCTGCCTCACATCTCCGTTTCCTCCGATTCCCTGGTAAGCCCCATTTCATGTAAGCATGGTGTGATTGTTTTCTGAATGATCTGTGCTTCATATAATTTTCTTAGGATCAGTTCGTTATAAGTTGAATTGTTGAGTTGTCAGTTATGGTTTGTTATTTAGTTCGAATAAACCTGTCTTTGTTGGAAGGGGTGGTTACTTTTGGTTAGGGCATTAGTCACGTTCTTCTTGTTTTTGGTGTGTTTATGTGTGTGTGTGTGTTGGGGAGAGGGGGGTCAAGGGGATTGGGATTGATTTGAAAATAGTAATTAATTTGTCAATTTTATTAATAGGAATATCTCTCCAGTGCTGATGTTATTAATACTCTGCTACTACTAGTTGTTTGTAATTGCCAGTTTCCCAATAAGTAGTGGTCTATAGGGCTGACTGTGTATATGCAGATCTATGTATGCTTATTCTTCTAGCCCCTTGGATGGAGATGTGTCTCTAACAGTGACAGAGAACTGAACAATTAGATTGATTGTTTCAACGAAATCTTTAAGGTTACTTTTTGATTCCCCTTGAGGTCGGGTTGATTAATACATTTTGTTAAAAATCCACTAGACCTGTTGTGGAAGGACTATCTTTGATCAAACCGTGGAGACGAATAGGTTGAGAACTGCATGAGTTGGTCTGATCTAGGAGATGAATTAGTCGAGATATGCACAAGTTGGCCCGAATATTACCTGACCCAAAACTGAGAGATAGAGAGAGAGAGAGAGAGAGAGAGAGAGAGAGAGAGAGAGAGAGATTACTAAACTGCACTGCTAAAAAGGTCTTGGGGCTGTTCTTCTATTCATTTGGAGGATAATGTAAGATCAATATAATCGAAAACTTGATATATGTATATAAAGAAAAATCCCAATCGATATAAATGCTATTATTTCATATAAAATTTATTTCCCGTATGCATTTGGGGTATCAAATACTTTGGTAGGTAAAGATTTAGGTTACTATTGGGAAAATGTTACGCATAGAGACTACAAACTGAGGACTATGTGTAGTTCTCCGGACTATTTGTTGTTGTCGGCACGGAAAAATTTAGTACTTTACTGTATGTACTAATGTTAAGGATTATAATTTAGGAATAGAGCCCTAATGTTGAGTTTAAGAATGCAGAGTGTCTGTGTGAGGCGTTCAAGAACAGTGCTCAACTGGGTGTTGCTTTGAAGGCCATGCTCTCCCTACTGCATGCCATCTCACTGCCCCTTCTGTCAGCAACTGTGGATGTAAGCCCCCACTCTCTCTCAGTTTGTTTCCCCAGTAACCCAAGCAAATTAGTAGGGATTTTATTTTGGTATCTTACTAGTCATGAATGATTTAATCAAACTCTATTTGTTTTGAACAGTGAATCTTGGTGTGGCTACTGCTCCTGTTATGTGCACATCTCTCATCTTTGTCCTATAGTATATAAGTTTGAAGTTTCTTTATGATCTAAACATATTATCCTAATAGTGTGTGTGTATGTGTGTGTTTTGATTTTTTTAATGAAATCTGAAATTAGTTTATGAGAGTAAGGTCAAGGTGCCTGTCATATACTGATACAATTTAGTGACTCCTTTTATTTATCTTAATTGTTCTTTGTTTAAACCACACAGAATGTTTTTTGTTTTGTTAGTTTTCTATGAAAAGTGGATTTTGTTCAGACCCAACAGTGTTTACAGCAACCCCACTACCCTCTCTCTCTCACATTCTCAGTATATTTCAAATAGTACTACCACTGCTATTATTGGCCAAATCTGACCCGCTTCCTCCAGACTCTGTGGTGGCAACTCACACTTCAAGCAGAAATTTTCATTCTCAAAACCCTAAACCAAACTCCTCCCGAAAAAATTGATTGAACAAACCACTGATAAGAACAAGAAAAAAATACCATCACAGATATCAAATTCATCTTTCCTTTTTGTTGCTTCAGTTTCAAAGAGACATGTACTAATCATTTGCTCTGTTCCGTTTCTGTTTGGATTTTTCCGTAGGGTTTTCACTTTTATTTGAATTGGAACTTGTTTAGATTTTACATCTGCGTATTAATACTATATGCTAATAGAGTAAAATACTTTTGGTGGGTTTGGTTGGATTTAGTGATTGCAAAGATGGCGAGGAAGATGCTGATTGATGGGGAATTGGGTAAGTCCAATGAAGAGCCACACTATGACTTTGATTTGTTTGTGATTGGTGCTGGTAGCGGCGGTGTTCACGCCTCCAGATTTTCTACTCAGTATCGAGCTAAGGTGGTGTTTACTTTCAATCTATTTATGTTTATTTTTACTATTTATATAGTCTAAATTTGTTGTTGTAATGTTTTTGAAACTTGGGTTCCATTTATTTCTATGTGAAATATTTTGGCAAAAATATATCATACTGATGTATTAGAATTATTTTGGTTGCAATATTCTTTGATGGTTGGTAATTGATTAAAGGATCACAATATGTTGCTTGCTAGATTCTTGTTTTAAGATGATGCACATTTTTCAGAAAACATTTTCTGCTCAGATGGGGAGCTCAGTGTTTCTTTATATTCATTCTTGATGAAGTGTTTAACCTGGGTGTAGGTTGGGATTTGTGAGCTTCCATTTCATCCAATCAGCTCTGAAGTCATTGGAGGTGTTGGGGGAACGTAAGTTGCCAGAACTATGACTTGAGTAATCATTTTGGTTATTGCTCTATGTTTTTCTACTTTTTGTAATGCTTAGCGTCTGCTTCATGGTTGATGGTTTTCATCTGCTAAATGGATTGTTTGCACATAAGATGGTTTATTTGACACTTATTTAGTGACTTGATAAACTGTATGTCTATAAACAATGAAGATGGTCCTCTGCATTTCGGGTTGGCGTTTTTGCTTTATTTGTCGTTTGCGCTTCAAGAAAGAGCAAATTCTTTAATGTGGACGCAACTCTCCATTGTTGGGAATTCGCAATTGAAATATGTGTACAGAAGTAGAAAAAGAAAAAGAAGAAAGGAAAATGGTTGTGGGGTTGGCTGGGGAGATACCTACGAGTCAAACCAAGGGTCATCTGGTAGAGTTAGAACATCATACGAGCTACAAGCTTAATTTCAAAGGAGACTCTTTGAATGGAATGTCACAAAAAGGAAGGTAGGAGTCTCTGTTGAGTTGAGTTAGTTGTAAGTCTTTGGGTGTGTGTCTACGCCATGGAATGCCATGCTGTTTTGGGGTATGCAGTATACTTCATTTTCTTGATTCTTTTCCTCTTTGTCCACGTTGGACAGTTGTACAATGGATTTAAAATAATATGAAGTAATTAGTTGGAGCATTCAAAAGATGATATTTGCAAGTTATTTTGTCGGCCAAGACAAGTCAGATGGGGATTTCAAAATTCAGTCATGCAGCATTCTATAAGAAAGTCCTGTTGGTAAGTTAAGCTTTTAACAGTTGAAGTATGATAGAATACCACCTGAAGAGCAAACAATATATACACACGCATACCTAAAAGAGTATTACTATTTGCAAGATACATATGTGGCTTTGTAGCCTGCAAGTTATTGTGATGGCACGCCACTTTTCTGTAACCTTCAATGGATAACATTTCAGTGGCAAATGGCCATTGCTAATTGTGCACTTTGAGTGAGGATGTTTCATTTTTCCGAGTTTAGGACCCTTGTCCTTCCCTCTCAGATTCTTCATTCGTACATGTTTAAGAGACATTTATTCTACTACTTTGTTGATTGTGAATGGAGTGCAAAATTTAGCCCGTACAATATTTAATTAGCATCGTTAATTCCAGCAAAATCTGATGCCACTTTACCTAAGCCCATTTTTTATGTCCATGCTTCTATAAAGAAATGCTGGAAACAACTCTTTAAGCTCGTATCTTCAAGCTGCTTGGACACTTTTCAAGATGATGCTCTGAAGCGACATTGGTTGTGAAGGAATTATACCGTAAGAGTTGTCTGGATCATGATGTTGACAACCAAGCCTATCATTTATCTTTTGTTGTCACAGATGTGCTGGTAATAATAGATAAAAATTTTTGGATAAATAATCAGTGATAATAAAAACGAAATATTAGAAAGAGCACCTAAAGATTGAGAAGAATTACTCGAAAGCTGTAATTTACCAGTTTTGATAAAAGCGTGCATGAGTTGAAATAAAACATGACAAAACAATTTGAAAAATGTCAATAACTCTTGGAAGTCATGGACATCAATTATTCCTTGGAAAATATTTTAGATAGTGGTTTAGACTACCGAAATGAATTTTTGATTTATGCCTGAAGACTTAGATTCGTAACAGAAACACAGTATATGTTGCGGTGGATCTTTACCAAAATGGAAACATATAGGGTATATGGGGATCATACATGTGAGTATGTGACACATTAGATTTAAAAGCCAAAACTGCATCGCAAGTGTGCCAGGTGCAAAATTAGGCTGCCTTATTGTGCTTAGGGCTATAGTAGGGTACAAGTTATTCAAGCTCACTTTGTTCTTGGGCGTTGTTAGAGACTCGTTTAGGATCGCCTCTTGAGATGAATGAGTCAAACTTTAGCACATTTTAAAGGTTTCCATTTCGTTGAGTTCATTTGTTGAATTCGCTGGATAAGCTGAACAAGCTTCGTCAGACTCTATATATGACTGGAAACTATTAATTCACGGTTTAATTAAAAGTTGAAAGGAATGCTTTGGGAATGTCAATAGAAATTTGGAGATTGCTTTGTCCGATGTCAATTCTCTAGATGCTTTGGAAGGTGTTCGAGCCCTTAGTCCTGTAGAGGTGGAGCGCTGCAGTGCTTTGAAAACAGAGATTAGGGAGCTTCTCATTAAAAGAAGAAATATGTTGGAGACAAAAGTCAAGGATTCTTTGGCTCAAGGAAGGGGATAAAAATACTAAGTTTTTTCATCGAACGGCGAGTGCTCATAGGTTGGTGAATCAGGTGAGGAAGATAAGGGTTGATGGTGTTTTGTTAGAAAATAAGCAAGAGATGAAAGATTGAATTGTAGGTTTTATCGGAGGCTCTATTAAAGGGGGGCATTTGGTGTCCTCGTTTGGATGGGTTGTCTTTCAAAATGCTAGGTCAGGAAGAAAGATCTTCTCTTGAGTTACCTTTCTGAGAGGAGGAGATAGTAGGGGCTCTTCGTAGTATGTGTGGGGACAAGGCTTCGGGGCCCGATGGTTTCTCCATGTCCTTTTTTCAGCATTGTTGGATATTATCAAGACAGATATTTTGGAGGTTTTTCAGTTTTTCTATGACAACAGTTGTTTCGAGAAAAGCTTTAATGCTTATTTTATTGCTCTCATTCCGAAAAAGAAGGGAGCGGTGGACATTAAGGATTACAGGCTAATAAGCCTCATTGGGGGTATGCATAAGCTTATTGCGAAGGTGCTCTCTCCGGTTGAGGAAATATATTGGAGGGGTAATTTTCGAGTCTCAACATGCCTTCGTGGGGGAGCGTGAGATTTTGGGTGCCTCATTTATTGCTAATGAATGTGTGGATGCTAGAATCAGAAGTGGTGTGCCGGGTTATTGTGCAAATTAGACATTAAAAAAGCTTACGACCATGTTAATTGGGATCTTTTGATGTATTTGATGAGTAGGATGGGCTTTAGGGATTGATGGAGGAGCTGGATCCTATTTTGTGTTTCTACGGTGCGGTTCTCTGTCTTGATTAATGGGGAGTCGAATGGTTTTTTTCCTGGTTCGAGGGGGCTCTGGCAAGAAGACCCTCTTTCGGAGGTTTTGAGCCGTTTGCTTGACAAAGCAGTGTTGGGTGGATTTATTAAAGGATTTGATATAGGTATTAATAGGGCTCCCAGTTACAGCATTGCACCTTCTTTTTGCGGATGACACATTGATTTTTTGAGAGGCTGACAAACCTCAGCTAGGTTACTTGCGGTTTAGTCTTGCTCTTCTTCCAAGCAGCCTTGGGATTGAGGGTCAATATTGTAAAGAGTGAGATTATGCCGGTGTGTCATGTTGATAATATTGCTTCTCTGACTTCTTTTTTTGGGTGCAAGGTTGTTCATCTCCTTTCTTCCTACCTTGGTTTGCCGTTAGGTGCTCCTTCCAATAGCTCAGTGTTGTGGAATCCAATTTTGGAAAGATTTGAACGTCAGTTAACTGGTTGGAAGAAGCGGCTTCTTTCTAAAGGAGGCCGGCTAACACTTATCAAGAGTACCCTTTCTAGCTTGCTTGCATATTCCATGTCTCTATTTGTGATTCCTGCTTCGATTGCAAAGAGATTGGAGAAACTGGAAAGAGACTTCATTTGGAGCGCAAATTTCATCTTGTCAATTGGTTTACTGTGTGCTCGAGTGTGAGAGGTGGTGGCCTTGGCATCAAAAGTTTGAAAGTGTTCAATACTACCTTGTTGGGCAAATGGCTTTGGAGATATTTGGTAGATGGGAATGCTCTATGGAGGAGAGTTGTGGTTTGTAAATATGGAGAGGGCATGCATTTGTGGTTCCCAAAGGAGGTTGTTTCTTCTTATGGAGTGGGGCTGTGGAGAGGGATTCGCAAAGGGTGGGAACATTTCCAGTGCAACATTTCTTTTGAGATTGGAAGCGGGTCTCGAGTTTTGGAAGGATAAGTCGTGTAGTGATTGGGAGTTATGGAGAGATTTCCCTTTTCTCTTCAACATTGCTGATGATAAGGAGGAGTTGGTGAGTTTGGTGACGATAGGTGGGGGAGCTATCTCTTGGAACCCCACTTTCCGTCGTAACTTACAAGACTGGGAGGTGAGTTCTTTCTGCGTTCTCCTTGGGAAGATCCATTATCTTCCATTTCCCGGCTCTATGGAGGACTATGTCATTTGAATAGGGGAGGAGAACAAGATGATCATTGATAAGTCGTTCTATTATATTTTGTCATCCAAGGATAGGGTTGTTTTCCCATGGAAAACTGTGTGGATATCGAAGGCCCCTCTTAGAGTAGCCTTTTTGGCTTGGGAAGCAGCTTACGGGGGCCATTTTAAGGGGGATAATTTACGCCGTCGGAATCTGATCTATGTGATTTGGTGTTATATGTGTAAAAGGGACGAGGAGAGTGTGTATCATTTGATACTCCATTGTCCTGTGGCTAGGGACCTTTGGGATTTCATTTTCATTTTATTCAAGGTCTCCTGGGTCGTGCCTAGATCAATCAAGGACCAGTTTTCAGTTGGTCCCTTTACAGAAGGAGAAAAAGTTGCGTGTGGGACATAGCCTGCTAGGTGTTTGCTGGACAATCTGGATTCCTCTGTTTGTTCTTTGAAAGAGTCCCTGCTTAACTTTCTGGTGTTCGGAGAAGCTTCCTTCTTCAGCTCACCCTTTAGTCGATTTTGTGGATAATATTGCTATTAATTAAGTTTTTGGTCTGTGTATACTCCTAGTGTACAGGATGTGTCACCTGTTTTGACTGGAATTTAGCTCGTGATTCATAATGAGGTAGAGGCCCATTCATATTGGTCTCTTGGATGAATGGCCAAGCTTATATTTCATTTGTTCAGTCTTAAATTGGGAGCTGAGCTTGAGCAACCCAATACATAATTACTTAGCCTGTTTACACCTGTATGCTTACTTTTTTCCTCCCACAGCACCTGTCTCGCTCATGAATTGTGCATATGGTTGTATATGTTGCAAGTATCGTAAATTCTACGTACTTCAGAAGTCTTAGTGAACCCTGCTACTCACGCACAGAGCGGTAGAGGGCTTTTAGCCTGTACTTGCAGATTAGCATTCCAGATTGCATGTTATTAGATGTCAAAACTAATATTGACGCTTTGTAAATTGCGTATTTTATGAAGTTTCTCATGTGCAGGTGTGTTATTCGTGGTTGAGTTCCTAAAAAGATTTTGGTCTTTGGAGCATCCTTTGGCCCAGAACTCGAGGTGAGATCATGCTTATATATCGGAAACATTTGATTCCGACAGTTTCTTGATAATGAACATTTGATTTGAAATTATTTGGTTTTTTCAAAGTATTCTATTTATTCGGTGGCAAATGTACCTCATCAGAATGAAAAAGATCTCTTAGTGGTAAGAATTATTGAGAGGATGAACTAATGAACTCCATTATGGGCAGTGAAAAATTATAACTTTCCTTGATGTGACTTGGAGATCCAATTTTTTTCTTTTTGTTATATGGTCCTGATATTCTGATTCATTGTTTTTCTTCTTAAAATGTTAAACGGAGATATTGACTAGGTTATAACCACATCCGCCTCCTCCCTGCTGTTGTCCCTCATTTGACATGATTAAGAGTGTTAGAGTGGGTGGATTTTTATATTGTGATGTTAGTAATACATTGTAGTACTGAAGTCCAGTTCCAAATGAGAACGCATGTAATACTTGCAAGTCATTCTCAAAAACTCGCATGTAATTTAATGCGTCTCATCAGTAGAAGACTCCTGCTCGCATGGGCGGTCGCAGTCCATAGAGATGATTGCAAGTTCGGGGATGCATCATCCACACAACCGTGGATTTGAGATTTAGCTAGCCTCTAAAAATTATCATTTTGGAACTGTTTTATGTCTATTAAAATTATGATTGTGTTGGCTTATGTGGTTGTAATTATACATCAGATTTCACCAAGAAAGAGGTAAACTTGATACTTGAAGCAAGTGCAACAGCTGTTAGCCTTGGACCACATCATCTTCGAGTTGAAACTGCTGCAGTGGCACTTCTGGCTTTGGTATAATATGCTGGGAGATTGTCTTAGTCACTTGCAACCGACGGTGCTAGAGGTACTCCCACGTTTCTTTGCCTCAACCGTTGCTTGTCCTACTCCCCATCCCTATATGTGGGGAGGCCACGTAAATTACTTTAATTTGCGTACTCTTCTTTTTCCTTTTTTTTGTTGAGCTTGTGGTTGCACGATAATTGTCAAGTTCTTTGGGTTTTCCCAAAGATATTTACCCTTTGCATGTGCCATTTTTTAGCATCCTTTAATGGCACCATATGGGACTCCAGTTCCATAGCCAACTCTATATCCTCTGCAGGAGTTTATGCTCATCCTATTATGGCCACGCGGTAATAACAGTTTCAATTTTATCTCTTATTTCCTCATGTAGTCTCATAAATATGGCTTCTCTAGTAGGGTAATTTCAAGTTGCTTTAATTCATGATCATGTTCAGAATTTTTATCTTTTAGCTCGTTTTATTACAAAGTTTTGTTCCAGGCCGTACATTTGGATATTATTGTCCCAACTCTTCCTTAAAATAAAGTAAGTTGCGACTACAACATAAAATATATAAATCTTTCGTGCGTTGTTTAATTGTTGTCTAGTTATCTGTTTTTGAAACTAAACACAAAGTATTCTTACCCTAAGTCTGTATGACATTGACGACTTGCATAAAAAAGTCAGATAAACTCATCCCCAGCATTATTGAACCATACTTTTATAAAATGAAAATTAAAGATGTTGCAGCTAATCTTGGAGGTAAGATTGTCGTAGAGTAGTTAAATAGCTGTGTGCAATGGCAATAAAGTGATAAGCAAATGTTGTTCTTATCTGGATTCTGAATTCCTTCACTCTCTTTTTATTTTTTTTTTCTTCAATCCAATCTAACAACCTTATAAGGAGGAATATATCATTTTACTTGAAATATGGCATTTGGAATGTCTTTTATCATTATATTTTTTCATTTTTCAGTAGGTATGTCTACACTTCGGAAAGCGACAAGGAACGTAGGATATGGCAAGTGACCACCTGTAGACAAATTGAGGGGTTCTCCCTCTACAGATATACAAGTAGCCAACCAACAATGTGCTATTGACAAAGCATTTAATCCTACTTCAGATCGAAATGTACTATTCTTATTTAAGTGGACATCAAAAGTAGGATCGAGTGGTCCATCGAGTTGTTGGTTGGCTACTTGTATATTTGTAGAGGGAAAACCCCTCAATCTCTGTACAGGTGGCCACACGTCATATCCCGCATTTTTTTTTTTCACTTTCCAAAATGTAGATATACGTACTGAAAATGTGGAAAATAAAATGATAGAAAGCATTCCCAATGTCATAATTCAAGAAAAATGATATATTCTACCTTTTAAGGTTCTTAGATTGTATTAAAGCAAAAAGAGAATGAATTCAGAATTCGAATAGAAAGATATTTGTCTGTCACCATTGTACACAACGATATAGCTACTCTACGGCAATCTTGCCTCCAAAATTAGCTGTAACATCTTCAAGTTTCATATTATAAAAGTATAGTTCAATAACTTCGAGGAATGAGTTTATCTAACTTTCATTTGTTTTTTGTTCTGCAAGTCCACAAGGTTGTACAAACTTAGTGTAAGAATAGTTAGTTTTTTATCATATAAAACATTACCGAGTATTAAGGGGATAAAGTTCCTAAAACAGATGCAGCAGTTAAACATCACACCAAAAAATTTTATATTTTATGTTGCAGTGCTGCTTATTACTTTATTGTTAGGCAAAGAGAACAAAACTTGGTAATAAAACAAGGTGAAAGATAAACAACTGAACATGATCAACTAAATTGAAATTACCCTAGGAGAGAACCAACGTTATGAGGTTACAGTTGGAAATTGAAATGATAAGGTGAGACAAACCTCGAATGCTTTGCAAATTTCTCCACTCATTAGCAAAACAAAGCCGCCAGCATTGCAAACTCAATAACCCGACAAAGTAAAGACCTTGTAACATGGGCAAATATAGGCATCCCCTAACTCACAATTCATATCATCGTCAAGTTGCGAATAGAGTTGTTTAGTATAAACTTGTGCATTTTTATACATTGCCGAACCTCTAAAGATAACACGGCAGGAAATCGTGCATTCTTAACAAATCTTGCTTACAACATAGGTTGCACGATGGAGGCGTCCCTAAATGATCGAAAAAGTCCTTTATTGTTAGCCTTTTGCTCTCCGTGATAACAATAAAGGACTTTTTCGATCATTTAGGGACACCTCCATCGTGCATACCTATGTTGTTGGCAAGATTTGTTAAGAATGCACGATTTCCTGCCGTGTTATCTTTAGAGGTTCGGCAATGTATAAAAATGCACAAGTTTGTAATAAACAACTTTATTCGCAACTTGACGATCCTATGAATTGTGAGTTAGGGGATGCCTATATTTGCCCGTGTTACAAGGTCTTTACTTTGTTGGGTTATTGAGTTTGCAATGCTGGCGGCTTTGTTTTGCTAATGAGTGTGGAGAAATTTGCAAAGCATTCGAGGTTTGTCTCACCTTATCATTTCAATTTCCAACTGTAACCTCATAACGTTGGCTTCTCTACTAGGGTAATTTCAATTTACTTGATCATGTTTAGCTGTTTATCTTTCACTTTGTTTTATTGCCAAGTTTTGTTCTCTTTGCCTAACAATAAAGTAATAAGCAGCACTGCAACATAAAATATAAAAATTTTTGGTGCGTGCTGCATCTAATTATCTGTTTTAGGAACTTTATCCCCTTGATACTCGGTAATGTTTTATATGATAAAAAACTAACTATTCTTACATTAAGTTTGTACGACCTTGTCGACTTGCAGAACAAAAAACAAATGAAAGTTAGATAAACTCATTCCTCGAAGTTATTGAACTATACTTTTATAATATGAAACTTGAAGATGTTACAACTAATTTTGGAGGCAAGATTGCCGTAGAGTAGCTATATCGTTGTGTACAATGGTGACAGACAAATATCTTTCTATTCGGATTCTGAATTCATTCTCTCTTTTTGTTTTTCTTTTTGCTTTAATACAATCTAAGAACCTTAAAAGGTAGAATATATCATTTTTTTTTGAATTATGACATTGGGAATGCTTTCTATCATTTTATTTTCCACATTTTCAGTATGTATATCTACATTTTGGAAAGTGAAAAAAAAAGCGGGATATGACGTGTGGCCACCTGTACAGAGATTGAGGGGTTTTCCCTTTACAAATATACAAGTAGCCAACCAACAACTCGATGGACCACTTGATCCTACTTTTGCTGTCCACTTAAATAAGAATAGTACATTTCGATCTGAAGTAGGATTAAATGCTTTGTCAATAGTACGTTGTTGGTTGGCTACTTGTATATCTGTAGAGGGAGAACCCCTCAATTTGTCTACAGGTGGTCACTTGCCATATCCCACGTTCCTTGTCGCTTTCCGAAGTGTAGATATACCTACTGAAAAATGAAAAAATATAATGATAAAAGACATTCCAAGTGCCATATTTCAAGTAAATTGATATATTCCTCCTTATAAGGTTGTTAGATTGGATTGAAGAAAAACAAATAAAAAGAGAGAGAGTGAAGGAATTCAGAATCCAGATAAGAACGACATTTGCTTATCACTTTATTGCCATTGCACACATCGATTTAACTACTCTACCACAATCTTACCTCCAAGATTAGTTGCAACATCTTTAATTTTCATTTTATAAAAGTATGGTTCAATAATGCTGGGGATGAGTTTATCTGACTTTTTTATGCAAGTCGTCAATGTCATACAGACTTAGGGTAAGAATACTTTGTGTTTAGTTTCAAAAACAGATAACTAGACAACAATTAAACAACGCACGAAAGATTTATATATTTTATGTTGTAGTCGCAACTTACTTTATTTTGAGGAAGAGTTGGGACAATAATATCCAAATTTACAACCTGGAACAAAACTTGGTAATAAAATGAGCTGAAAGATAAAAATTCCGAACATGATCATGAATTAAAGCAACTTGAAATTATCCTACTAGAGAAACCATATTTATGAGACTACATGAGGAAATTGAATAATAGGTGAAACAGAACTTGAATGCTTTGCAAATTTCTACATACTCATTAGCAAAACTATGTTTTGCCACTAGCATTGCAAGCTCAATAACCCTGGCAAAGTAAAAAACTTGTAACACGGGCAAATATAGGAATCTTCTAACTCTGCAATTCACAGTATCCATCAAGTTGCGGATAGAGTTGTTTAGCATAATCCTACGCATTTTCTATACATTGTGCCAAACCCCTACAGATAACACGGCCAGGAAACCCGTGCATTATGTCCTGAGATAGGGTAGAAAGAAATGCATATTGAAAGACAACTACTTAAGACTTCCGAGTGAGAAAAGGGGTGCTCGGTTATGCTGAAAGGGTTACTTTGATAGTTTTCTAAATGTTTGCAGTGAGTGGGAAATACAAACTTTGTAGTTTTGTTCGTCTTCTGTTTTCTAATTAGCAGTCAGCCATGCTTTAAATTTCTTATATATCAGTTGGATTCTTGTTGGATTTCACGTGTTAGATTCTTTTTAGCGTAATAGTTTTTGTGAGAAACCTCTTTATTTAGATCTCCGTTACAATATTTAGATCTCCGTTACAATATTGTATGCTAATAGTTTTTGTGAGAAACCTCTTTATTTGGTCATGTGGATCATCCTTAAAGTAAGTTGTGTGCGATCCACTGGAAATTGTATGCTAACAGCGAAGCCTTTCAAATGGTTTTCTGGACTAGTATCCTGATCACTTTCCTATAATATAGTTACACTTTTATTTATCTGTTCGTAGTAACTCGAGATAATAATCAGTGAAGTCAATGCTAATAAAATTGTTGAAGATTGCTATTTACACCAAAAAAAAATACTAAGTACACCCATTTTGTGTTCGGCACCCTTGCCAAACACCATTTAGTACGCCTATATTTGTGTTCGGCAGGGGTGCCGAACACCACAATGGGGTGTAAGTATTTTTATGGGCGTAAATAGCAATCCTCAAAATTGTTGGTCTCATATCATGAAAGACTTACTTTAGCAATTGGTGCTAAATCCAGATAAAGGAGTGTTGCCCTTAGCACAAGGGTAAAACTTTGGCAAATTCTTGTGAAGATTACAAAGCATTATATTATTTTTGAGAGGTCATGACAGATATTGAAGAATACGATTTGACATCCTTTTATGCTTATCAAGTACTTGGGTCTTTATGGATTTGTTTCTCTAGTTTATTTTGTCCTTTAATCTCTATTTTGTCTAAGAGCCCGTTTGATACAGCGTTTACAAAATGCAGTGTTTTAAAAATGCAGCGTTTTAAAAAATGCAGTGTTTTAAAAACGCAGGTCTTTTCCTTATAAATACGTTTGAGATATCACTTCAATACGCAGCTTTTTTTTCCTATGAGCGTTTTAAAACCTGCGTTTTGGGAAAAAGCTGGGAATTCCAGCGTTTTAAAACGCAGCTGCGTTTTGAAAACGCTGCGTTTTCTGTCGCAGTATTGAAACACATTTTTTGCAAATAAGCTGCATTTTATTCCTGCGTTTTGACCAAAACGCTCGACCAAACGGGCTCTAAGTGAAATTTAAAAGTACTGTATGTTTATTACCATCTTAGAAACGGTTTGCAGAAGAAATAATTTAAATTTATATATAATGTTTATTTATATCCTTACTTCACTGCAATCCTAAAAACAAAACATGAAATGCTATTTAATACCAGTGGCGAAGCCACTCTAGGGCCAAGGGGGCACCCCCTAGGCTTTGCGCAATATGCAATCTACCTCCTTTTACATTATAATTATTACCATTCTTATTATATTTTGACCCTCTTGAGTTTAGATGCAACATTTTTAGTTTAATATATTGATACCAATTGAGTTATTTTCAATTCAATTTTCATTCATCTTTCATTAAAGTATTGAGGTATGTTGTATCAATACACCTAAAATCAATATTGCAACGCTTTAAACTAGGTAACGTGGTGATTAGCTTTTAATCACTAGGTACTTTATACATGTTATTTACCTACGAGTAATATTTTTGTAACTTGTATATATGTCAAAATTGCACATCTCACGTTTGTCCTGTTTTCAAATTCAAAATAAAATGATAATCTTTTATTTTACTACATGTAAATAAAAAGTTGGCATAAAAATAAGGGTGAATTACAGGCCGTTCCCTTTTCAAACATTTGTAATCGCTCCAGTCTACTTATCTTTTTTAAAAATCGAAAAAAGACATTTTTAGGGCGAAAAGACGATTATGCCATTAATGAAAGAAAAATACGCGCGCTTCAGTAACCCAAGGCATCGCGATGCACTACTTTAGCATCGCGATGCACCACTTTGGCATCGCGATGCATCACTTTTTGCATTGCGATGCAACAAATTGGGGCATCGCGATGCAACAATTGGTGCATCGCGATCATTGCAGTGCGCTTTAGGGAACCAAAGGATCGCGATGCACCACTTTGGCATCACGATGCACCACTTTTGCAATCGCGATGCAACAATTGTTGCATCGCGATTCACCACTT
This sequence comes from Platycodon grandiflorus, assembly GCA_016624345.1. Taxonomy (NCBI): domain Eukaryota; kingdom Viridiplantae; phylum Streptophyta; class Magnoliopsida; order Asterales; family Campanulaceae; genus Platycodon; species Platycodon grandiflorus. The sequence continues at coordinate 51,108,004 of CM028361.1, read as the reverse complement.
TTGCAAATCGCGATGCACCATTTTTGCAATCGCGATGCACCACTTTTGGAATCGCGATGCACCACTTTTGGAATCGCGATGCCACATTAACACTCAACATATAGCATCGCGATAAAGAACTCCTGCATCGCGATGAACCATATATGCATCGCGATGAGCCATATATGCATCGCGATGAGCCATATATGGATCATTCGAATTAATAAGTCTGATAAAGAACTCCTGCATTGCGATGAGCCATATGTTCATCGCGATGAGCCATATGTGCATCGCGATGAGCCATATCTACATCGCGATGAGCCATATATGGATCATTCGTATTAATAAGTCTGAGAAAGAACTCCTGCATCGCGATGAGCTATATATGCATCGCGATGAGCCATATATGCATCGCGATGAGCCATATATGGATCATTCGTATTAATAAGTCTGATAAAGAACTCCTGCATCGCGTTGCCGATATCTTGGCGATTAATTAAATCACCCAAGAACATCTTCCTCTGTTTTGGACACACACCGAGCTTGATTTGAAGCTCAAAAATAGTGTTTTTTGGTAGAAAAATTGTGTACAAATATAGTACTAAATTAGGATAATAATATGAGATTGATTTTAAACAAATTCGAAGCTTAAAACATATATTTAAGTGGCCAAAACAGCTCAAGAACAAAGAAAAATGGGATGAACTCAAAAAATTTAAATTTGATCAAATTTGTGTTTTATGCATGAAAATTGATACCCAAACATGAGGAAAGACTATATTAACAACATGAAATCATTTATACATCAATTTGAATCTCAAATCTGAAGCAACGATGTTGTTGAGGGTATTTTAGGAGAAAAATTTCAAAATGTCTTTTAGTGGTTAAAAAAAAAGGATGTACTAGAGAGAAAAAAGTTTGAAAAAGTGGACCGGCCAGCAATTTCTCCTAGAAATAACTAGTATAAAAAAAAATTTCTTAATCAATAAACATACTTTACTATGGAGGGCCTTTTAATTAATTAATTTATTTTGAACTTAATATGGCCCCTCTAACTGTCGATCCTGGCTTCGCCACTGTTTAATACATTTTTATGTCTTCTGAGTAATGAAAACAGAGCAAAATTTCATGTTGCTAATAAGAGAACCAAAATCGTCTTGGTTTAAGGCTTGCATGCTGAATAAAGATGTTTTTTTTAAAATTTATAATAGATCGTCCTAGTTTTGTACTTGAAACCTAGGGTAAATTTCGGTATCAGAGCCATCTCCAAACCTGACCTTGACTAGAGTAGTAACAATCTGGAGTGGATAGACCCAAACATAAACAGATAGACTACTAGATCACAGTTTTCAGCTCTGTAAATTTTTCCTTAGCAAAACTAGCATAGTCCCACGTGTTTGATGCATGATCCTTTTTCTATTTTCTTTCTATCTTCAAATGTCAGACGTTCAGCTTTCCAGAAACTTTCATGTTTAGGATAGGGCACCTACCTTGCCATAGTCTGAGACTTGTATCACCATCTATCTCAATTGCTTCTCAAGCTCTCGTCATATGTTTTACCTATAGCAATTAGACACATGTTTATGAAAAAGAATATTAAATTTTCTTTTGTTTTAATTAAAGATTGATTTACATTATTTGCCACAACCGAAAGTAATTAAATTGAACAAATTTTATCATGAATATACATGTATGTACTTATGCAACCTTAAAGAAGATTATTTTTTATCTAAATCAAGTAACACATCCTTTTAGGCCTCAGGACTTGAAGGGTTATGTGTTTATTTAGCCTTCTATGGGATGCTCACTTAAAAGGCGTCCTAATAGCCCTTACCATAATAGGGACTTAAGAGTTAGGTGTCCTATTAGGTGGTATGGTTATGGTTATAGGTACACTGTAAAAAGACATCCTTTTAAACATATATCTAATAGGTCCCGATGGGTTAGGCGTCCTTTTGGGCTTTATGGGATGTGAGTGAAAGGGTGTCCTATTAGGTCATATGATAATAGGACACCAAGAGCGAGGCATCCTGCTAGGCTGTACCATAATAGGACCCAAAGAGTTAGGGGTCCTCTTGGGGCTTTTATAAGATGACTACTTAAAAGCATCCTATGTAAGGGGTCTCAAAATATCCTTTTTGTTGTAGTGTTTTAGTAGACCCTAGTACTATGGATGAAAGCTGAATTTTGTTGGCTTTTAGAGAGATTTTGAACGTGCCGGGCTAGTCTGTCCCGCAACTTAAAAGAGGTGGGTTGGGTTGGTGAAATGTAATCTCGTTTAGGAGCGGGTCAAACAGGCTGGAACCATGCGTGTCATGTGTTGAAGCGGGACGGGGCGGGTTGGGTGCGAGCTAACCTGCTAGTTTAATTAAATACTGCTGGCAAGATCTAGGCCGTTCGATTAAAGAAAGAGACAAAGAGTAAAGAGTTTCAAAAAAAAAAAAAAAAATCCTACGGTATGCGGTGCATTCAGACATTAACAAACAATGCAAGTACGCAACTTTCTCTCTCTCCACTCACTCGACAGTCGCTCTCTCTCCTTCTGGGATAACCCGAAATTTGATAAATAAATAATAACAATTATATGATGTTTAGTAGTAATATTTTAATATGTTGGATCGACTTTAATTACTTTGGGCCTGCTATGTATATACTGTGGGATTTATTTTCGGTTGGGCTTGGCCCATTTTAATAAGAATAACAGGAAAAAATAAAAAGAAATGGAACAGCTCGTAATGGTAGTAACGCAGAGGAAGAAACAGAGGAGCCGGGGTGAAGTGATTGTGTATTGAGGAAACGGCTAGCGGCTGGAAGAGGAGGGGATTCCGATGGGTGTTTATAAGGGGGTAATCCCTATTTGAGTGAACGGTTGTCATCACAGTAAGTTGAGGGAGAGAGAGAGCTGCCGTAAGACTCCGGGCCGAGAGAGGAAGCGTGCGGGACGATCGCAGGATTGGGTTGACGAGTTGCTCGGTGTGGGCAAGGGAAGGACGAAAAACTTAGCAGAAGGTAAGTGATTGCAGTCCCTGATAACAAGTTTTATTAAACAGATTTTAGGAATGAAATTTAAAATTTGTATTAGGCACATGGGACTATGTATGATTTTGTTTTGGGGTATCTAATCTATTGAATTGTTAATGGAAAAAGGAAATCTATTGGTTGGGATTTGAGGAGGTTTCGGCCGGAGAAGGAAAAAAAAAAAAGAAAAAGCTTGAAACAAACCAGAGTGTTGTTGGGTTTGTTTAGTGAAGAAGATGCCGAACTTACAGTTAACCCCCCTCCCTGTTTTAGTCATCCACATTTTGACTTTTTTTAGTTTAGATGTTGTCAAGTTAGTCCCTGGAATTCAATATTTGCAAGCCTAGACTAATAGAAAGGTTGAGAATTACCTTTAAGTTCTGGAAATTGACAAACAGGCCCACCTAGGTGCAAATTTGTCTGGCGAGTCCTTGTAATATGTGTGACTTAAACAAATATTGTTGTCTTTGGAATTAGGTACCGTCGATAGTGATTGGGAAGAAGTACCATTTTGATCCTTGACTAGCTTGTGTCGAATTCGAGGTAAGAGACTTTCCACTCTATCTAGTTTGTTTTTAATTCCTTAGTTTTTATCAAAAAAATAAAATGCTTTGTTACATAGTTTTGTTTCAAATAACCTTATGAAATCAATTTTATATTTTTATCGAAAATGTGAGAAGTTGAAATATCCCAATATAAGGATCAAGCATATGAGCCTTTGAAATGAATTTGATTTTCGAATTTTTGTTATTGTTTATTGATATTGGAATTTTATTACAGAATTGTGAACTATGAAACTTTTAGAAACCGATAGTCTGACTATCTATTGAACCTTCCTAACCGTCTACTTTACTTAGCTAGGTAGACATATCGAACTTTGAAATTATCGACACCACATCACAGGGTTGTATTGCGACAATTATCGACACCGTGTTACAGGGGTGTATTATAGCCATAGTCAACAAGGACCATGGAATTTTATTGAAATTGTTTAGCGGAGTAGTTAGTCATGCCAATGGTATGAGACGGTAATGTAATCGACTAGCTTCAACCAACTTTTGATTTTCGAATGTCTCTTGGAAATATTTGTTTGAATTTAGTGAATTTCTTTTAACGAAACGGTTAGTTATACTACCGGTATGAGACAGTAGTGTCATTGACTTGCTTCAAAGTAAATATTTTTGCTCGACAACGTTTTAAATGTCGTTTATGAAAAGTGTGATTTGAAATGCTTCTTATGACTTTTCATAGAATTATCGTTTTCGAAATACGTATTTGATCCTTTAGACAGCGTTGTTAGTACCTTGCTGAACTGTGAGCTCACCCTTTATCATTTTGCAGATGGTTAAATGTCGGTGACGGCTTGGGACCATTTAGTGGATGGCTCGAGAGTTTTCAGTTATAGTTTAATTTTTGTTTTGTGCAATTAGACTTGGATTTTGTAAGGAGCTGTTGACTCCATAAATAATTATTGTTTTGAAAACTTCATTTGGACTCGATTGGTTAAATAGGATAATGTGTCTCATTATTTACGGTTTAATTTTTATTAAGAAGTAATTAGATTTGAGTTGCGCAATTGAATTGGAAGGCCTTGCGGAACCCAAAATTATTTTTGTGGGCCGTGGCCGGTCACCCTTGGCCCATGGTCTTACTGTGGGTTTGGGGCGTGACACCTTCTCCCTTTCCGTCACCCGCCATTGTCCATCGCTGCTCTCTCTCTCTACCTCACTAGCAATAGCATCCTCTCTTCTCATCTGAACTGTTGATTTCAAGTCTAGGTAATGGTAAATTAATTTGAGCACTAGTTTGCTTTTGGCTTTTACACCCCCCACTCCCTAAATTTTTGTGTTTGTTTCAAACTATTCGACTACTGCATGTTTGACTTTAGTTTGTTAAATCTTTCTTGATTTTTGGTACTAATGAATTTAAGAATAGTTGTGAGTTTTATGACATTTTTTTTTGGTTTTAATTAATTAGATATTAATATTTTTTTAAGCCACCTTTTTTTTGGCGGGTTAGCCCGTCCTACACTGTAACCTAAGGTGGGTTGAGTATTTTCAATCCCGCTATTTTGGCGGGTCAGCCACCGTCTCACCTAGTGGTGGGTTATAGCGGGTTGCTGGGGGAGTTTTCAATGGTTATTATATTTCACTAACCATTGATAGTTACTATTATTATTATCCATTAGATCAAAAATCGATGGTTAAGAATTAATGGTTAGTTAGAAAATGCAATTAATGCAAGTAGGTGAGTCATTTAATGCAATTAATCTTAACCTTTGATTTTTGATCCAATGGTTGATATAACAATAACCATTGATGATTATATTTTTGAAGTAACCATTGAATACTTATATATATATATATATATATAGACACACACACACACACACATATTTATAAAGGGGGTGACTATTACAATAATTACTTATCTACTACACTCATTAATAATTACTTTAACATATTTTCTAAATTATTTTTACTTCACTTATCTTTCAAAAGACAACTATTTTTTCTTTTCATATATCTATGTAAAGTTACACTTTGCAATGTTTTTTAAAGTAAATCAGATATGCTTGTAGCTACGATTACTTTTTGTAAACTTGAATGTTTTAACTTTTATCAAATTACTTTTCAACACTATCTTTAATTTTTATTTTTTTAATATATACATTGAATAATGCATTTTCATTTTCTATTTCTTCTTGCCTGAAGAATTATATTTATATATTTATGCTCATAGAAATACGAAATTCCACTGTCTACAAGAAGTGAAAAATTATTTTCTAAACATGTAATTTTATTACTAAAATAAAAAGTAAGGTAAAATATAAACGTCAATATCATAATTATGAAATTTATTTTCGTTAAGTATTACTTTTGCAATATTGCACAATAAAATATATACTAGTTTTATTTTATGTACATTCATAACAAGAATTAGTAAAGGGGTTTTTCTTTTATCTATTTAAGCTTAACTCTAAATGAATGTTGTGGATAAGTAATTATTGTAGTGAAAATAGATTCTCTCATATATATATATATATATATATATATATATATTGGAAATTGGGTTCATGAGCGAGGGATGCTGGGAGGTTATTTGAGTCTAGTAATTTAGTTATGATTTGTTAGAGATCGAATCTGATCTCACATACGATAACTAACACTAGGTTTTAGCCTGTTTATTAGTTTCTTGTGTGTTGTAGGAAACAAGATAGACCAGAATACTAACGCTAAGGAAGGGAGAACATAGTTTGATTCAAATCGACTATAATCTTGAATTTGATATTGGAAAAGTAACCCGATCACCCAGTGCGGATGTTTGTTAGAACCTCGATAAATCTTTGTATTATTGTCTGTGTTTGATTTCTGTATTCTTCCTTTCATTTTTGTTTATTGTACGTATAATTGTAACATGAGCAATGCTATGGGTACAAATAAGTCACACAATTTTTTTCACAAAATCTTCGTTATTGGTTATTAATTGGTTGCATAGTTTACGGGCCCGTCACGAACTAATAAAAAAACCAATCACAAATTGACAACAAGACTTTTATAACTAAATTTTTGTAACTTTTTTGTACCAAAAGTATTACCTTGTAACATTCGTCTTTTTTCTATTCTCCGAAGCAAGAGGAAAATAAAAAAAAAATCACTTTCATGTCATTTAAACTATCATGTAACGAAATTTACACTAAAATGACATGGTATGAAATTGTCATAGTAAACAAGCACTAACAGTGTTCCTCGAGATTCACGACTTACAAAGCAAAAGTTCAAAAATGTAAAGAGTAATACTTCCTCCATTTTGTCCAACATGATAAAAACTCAATTTTTATGATTGTTAATTAATGCGTCAACAATCAATGTCTAATAATGAGATCTTCATTTTGTATCCTTTATTTTGTCATTTAATGTATGTTATTTACCTTGCAAGTAGATAATAAATGTGTCAACATTCATACTCCCTGTTCAAAAAGATTGTCGTTTTAGAGTTGTGCACACGTATTAAAAAAATTTGTAGATTGACAAATATACTCTTATTAAATATCTTTAGTTTTTATTCTAGAAATAGTTGAAAAGATAAATTAGAAGGAGATAACCATCGGGAGAAAATAAAGTATTTAATGAAAAAAAGATTAATTATTGGAACTTATGAGAAGATAAGGGTAAATTAGGCAAAACATGCATTGGAAACCTAAAACGACAATTTTTTTTAAAGAAATTCTTAGAGCTAAAACCACAAATATTTTAAAATAGGGGGAGTAACTTGGGTGGAGTTTAATGAAAAAGTAGATAATAATGTGTATTAGATTTCTAAATGGTCAATTAACTTTGAGACTACTAAATAAGTTATTAGGCCGATATAAATGAGATAGAGGGAGTAACCACAATTACCAAATTAAGTACAAAATTTTATTTTCAAATGAGAACATGAATATGTACAGGAAAATGTATTTAAGATTATTAATTAAAAAAAGAAAAGAAATTAAATTTAATAAGTATCCCCCGTTGAATTTACATGGGTTTTAAAAAATAGTTAATTTTATGTGATTTTTCTTTAATGCCCTTAAAGTACTCTTTAATGATATCAAATCAATAGGTCTCACCGGATCACAAGGAACTTGCCCATGTAGTTAACCATTCAAAGGATGATATATCTAAATTTGGATCAATTATCAAGGATTGCGTCTGTATACTACTACAAGAACCTTTCTTCCAATTCAAGTTTGTTTCTAGATTAACAAATGAGGTTATCCATAAATTGATCCTAGTCTGTTTGCATCCTAGTCTGTGTGTTTGGTTTTCTCTGCTAGTTTCTAATGGCAAACTTCTTGTAAGAGATTGTAATGTTCTTCATTAATATATTATCTCTTTGGGCTAAAAATTAAAAAAAAAATCAAAAGGTCTCACATCTTTTATTTTTTATTTTTTATCTCACAATTAATAACGTCACTAAAGACAATTAGCTTAAAAAATCTTTTTAAAAATAGAAAGTGAACACTTATTTTGAAACGATTCAGAATAGAATAGGGAACACTTATTTCCGAACTGAGGGAGTAAAAGTTCTCTTCTAGGGAGGCATATCTTTTGAAATTTTCCTCCTGATTTTTTCTTTTAGATAATATCTATTCTCATCCTTTGTTGATATTAAATAAACATTGAACAGTGCGTGAAGGAAACCTAATACATATGTGTTGAGATTGATATACATTGTTGGACCCGTATTTAAGAGCTTAAGCTTTTAGAGTAGTTGGTTATTTAACATGGTATCAAAGCTCCAAGTTTGGCAAGGATACGTATTAGCCTTATATGAAGTGCTTAGAGTTGCATTTGTTACCCGAAAATACTGAGTGCTCAGCCCACAAGCACCTCCAAAACTGAAACTAGCAAAGCTGTGTGTTAGATTGTTAGTGATGGGTTTTTAGGGTTGATTATTGGAGGGTAATTAATGGTTTAGATTTCTTCATTGGAGTTTGGAATAACTGAAGCCTGATGAAATTTTTTAAGACATTTAACCTCCAACTATTTCAATCGTAGTCAGATTTGCGACAATTTGCGACAAGATGCGCAGATTTGTTATTCTGAAAGCAAATACCTGCAGATTGTGAAGCTGTATCTTGTGGCGTTAGTGGATGCTAGGCTTTGCCCGTGTTTGAAGGTTCTTACCATGTCGGGGTTCTTGACCTGATAACAACAGTTGTTAAAGACCATATATGCTCCTTGCACAGGTGCAAGTTTAGAGAAGCTTCCATGTTTGCAAAAAAAGGTCACCCCAATGCAGGGTACGAGTAAAATGACCATAAAGGTGGAGTACGACGCAGAAGTAGGTTTGAGCTATCTTTTTCAGCTGGAATGGCCGAGTAGTTGGAATGTAGCCATGAGGATTTCGGGGAGTCTAAATGTCAGCACATTTGATTTTCTTATCACAAACAAGAATGAGAATGTTGATTGATCTCCATTGATGCAAGAATGTATGGCTCCTTTGGTACCACGAGGCAAGACGACAATCAGGTTTGTTATTCAGCCATGTTACGATCCAGGCTGGAGTGCTGGTTAGAATAGTTACATAGCTGCATTACATCAGTGCATCCCCATTGTTTCGGTGGATCAAGCAGAAGCTGCTGAAATTTTGAACAGTTTAACCTACACAAATGCAGGGCTTTAAGCAAAGTAGTTATATTGCATCACGAAAGGTTTATAAACATGGAAGGATCTTACTATTACATTATGGAAGGTTTACAACCATATAAGAGTCTTTCAGAGTATGCGAGAGTGATTCTTGGTGAAGACGTGTGTTTTAAAGTGAAAAATCACAAAATAGTGGGGGATCGAGAACTTGGTTGTGCGATTACAGTCAAGAGGAGAGAGAAATATAACAGGTAATTGACTCTATGCTCTATGCTCAGAAGCCATGAAGTGTCTCTATGCTCTGAAGAAAATGCATAAATCTCCGATTTTTAATTTTGAATACTACGAAGATAGACGACCCAACCCTGAAGAAATTTCTTATATCTCCGTTTTTTTACACTACGAAGATAGACGATCAACATCCAAACTACAGCCCTGAGTTTTGGCCAACCCACAACAGTACGCCGAAAATGAGTTGAAGCAAAAGGTGAAGCAAACCCGCCTCCCATCACATACGGAGACAAATCAACTCCATCCAGATAAGGGTCGCACAAAGATTCCAATGGTGAAGCAAACTCTTCTTGAAGCGATTTTACAGAGGCATGACCTAGTCCGAGGCCATCTTCCTTTGGTTGAATCCACATCATGATACTAGTCTTGGACACTGACCTTGAACTAGCCATGTACGCTTGCAGGTCCTCATCACAAGCAATTAAAACCCAATCACCGTCACAATCCAGATACTTGATACTGAAAGATCCATCCTTCAACGTCTTAAGCCGTTTAATCATTTCCTTCTCCAAATCTGCAATACCAGAGTTAGAAGGCAGCAGAAACTTTATAATATGCTCTCCACAATACGCCTTTATGGTCATCATTTCCGCATCTTGCACGGCTGTAACATGTGGTGCTGTATGTGTGACAGCAGCTGTGGCTTGCTTGAAAGTTGAGTTTGAACATGAAGTCTCTTCCATAGATTGTAAAAGTCCATTCCCAACACCTCGACTAAATTCATTCACTAGCCTTAGATTAGAAAGGGAGCCATTGGTCTTGATTCTCTTATAGGATGATCCATTAAAGATATCTGGTTTCCTACACGTACTCTTCAGTGTAGATCGACTAGCTGCAGAAGAGTAGTACCAAAAATTATATTAGGGGAAAACTAAGTTTCAATGTTAGAAAAAGGAAACAAGTTGAAAACGTAAACAGCAGTAGTATTTATGTGCTTAACCGCACCAGCTAGGCTCTCTGAAGATTGTTTACTTTCTGTATGCTCTTGATCCGAAGTCGTAGCAGTGCTTATTGTCTTAAGAGAAGTGAAAGAAGTGTTACTTTGTTCCGAACCAAGAACATGCCTCCCTTTCCTCGTAACATCTTCAATGATTGATTCTTGAAATGATAATTCCCTTCCCAGTTCTTCGCCAGTCGTAACCTTGAGATTTCGAGATTGTTGTTCCATAGTCGCCAATATCGAGCCCAACAAAGTCTGGACATCTACACAATCTGTCCTGCGATCGGGCAGGAAGAACTCAATTACATAATCTAAGTGTCCAGTGTGAATACTCTTGATGCATACTGAAAAACAGCTACTGAAGATTTCCGAGCGCGCATAGTGAGAAAATGGGTACTCGGTTATGCTGAGTCTGGAAATATCTTGGTGAAAGTATGGTTTATGGGTTAGAAGAGCCATTCCAACAGCACCTTGGCCCTTTCTCAAAGGATAGGCATCACAGGCTTTGCGAAAAACATCATCTTCAGCATCATCACAGAAATTTTCCAATATCTTGACTAACACTTCCTTGGTGCAGCATAAATCAGAGCTATAGCACCTCTCCTCCTGCTTGTCGTCAGAGGTCACAGCATCGGAATGCCCATACTTGATCCAGGTCTGAGAAAGACGTATTTGGTGTGTTTTACAAACCACTTTCAATACCTCCTTTATTTCGTCCATAGCATATGTAAGACCTTCTGTCATCTAGTGTTACAAAATATTGAAAGTAAATATAACTTTGAGAATAGAATACTGAAAATTGTTTAATGAAGAAGATATATATTACAGGATTCCACAACTTACTTCCTTCTCCAAATAGTCGTCCACGGTGAAAGATGTCAGAACAAGATCGACAGCCTGCAGGTGAAGGAAATAAAATAAAAGACTCCCGGAATCTTTAAAAAGTCACTGAATGAAAGACCCCATGCAAGAATTGTGCGGCAGACTCTAAATGAGAATCAGCAATACTCAATACTACTACTCCATGCACTTTTAACTTCTGTTTCCTTTTCACTTTGATCACACTCTTAAGAAAACAATAAATATGCAATCTACTTGGTCCAGATCAGCCTGAAAGAAATATCAAGGCCTGGAAGGAAACATGATCCTTGTACAGTTGTACTTAAAGGCAAAAAGCAATGTTTAGTAAACGTATTGTCTTATAAAAATAGATTAAAAAGTTCAATGACCCTTTGGTATGGAGACGAGAAAGTAAACTTTGACCTAATACTACAAGAAGGAAAAATACATGAGGGAAAAGAAGAAGAAAAGTAGACTGAGACTAATGTATAGAAAGGAGAAAGCACAAACCTTGAGCACCCTTCTAACTTCATTACACACATAATCCGGGCAAGGATAATCCGCCCCACCAACAACCTCAAGTACACCAACACAACACAGATTAGAAGGTCCAGAAGGTTCTAGCACAGGCAAAATGTAGGTATACTTTAAACCGCAATGTATGGCATAATCCCTCTGTGGATACTCTTTGGTAGAGTAATAACTTAAGCACGGAGTTGATTCAGGTAATTGACTCCGAAACACACGGCTAAAGGGACCAATTAAATCTTCTTCTTCGCACTTCCTCTGTATGTTAAATTTATAGTTGACACAGTGATTCCTATACTCCTGAAGACCATTATCCACTGCATTAAGAGCAAAAGGTTGGTCGAAAGTAGTAAGGTAAAACCAGCCATCAACAGTTACTGGTGCCCAGAACTGTGCAAACACACATGGAACACCAAAATTTAATCTGCAAAGTGCTAACTTGATCTTCTCTTGAATCCACCCATGCTTGGTATGGCTTTCATGAACCAAACCTGGAATAGCAATGTATGAATTATAAATTAAAGCATTAATTTGCTAAATTCAAAGTTCTGGAGATTAATTGAGTTAGTGGGTCGTTATTAACAACGAACAACAAATGTGCTCCTTTTGTATACTAGCATAATACAATTGAAAATGACATAATGAGTTTGTATTGCTAAATATACACCAAGATAAATAATGTAACTACTGCTGCTACATAAGCACAATGATAAATGTATAGTACGTAGATGTCAATCTACACACTTCTATATGGCTAACATGTGCTTACACATGTTAACCTTCGTAAAGTAGGTTATTCGATAGCATGTTTTTTTCTTGTGAATAGAGTCAGACATGCATTTTTCTTACTATCTTGTCAACAAATACTGCTATGGCACTTGTTAAGGTTATTTAGAAACATTTGATCTTGGAATTTACCATAAATGCATTAGAAACTCTCCAAGCATTGGTGTTGACTCCCAAGGCAAAATATTTCCTAATTCGGAACCTTAACAAGTGTGAAGTGTTATAGAGGTGATTGTTGGCAACACCGTTTCGCACTTTCGCCTAACCGGTCAAAATTGTCTTAATTTTGGTAACAAATGATCTTGACTTTCATGCAAATAGGAAAGTTTAGGCATAAAGATTTCGGAGTTTTGTTGAAAATGATGATATTAATTATGTTGATTTTGGTGCGTTTCATCAAATTTAACAAATACTCAGCTCTGTGTTTTGGTAAAAGCTAACCTATGCCAACCTATGCCCTTCAGTGTATGTTCACAATACTTACTACGGAATTATATATATATATATACTACATCAATTTTTACAAGTTCCAATCCAATACAAAATTTTCTGTAAGTAGATTCTTAACATGGTTAGCCAAACCCTTCCTTTTATAGGAAAATGCTAAAATTTCTGGGCATATGTTAAGAAAACTTAATAAGAAGAAAATTCCGTTAGCTCTTTCCAATGCTAATCAAGCCAAAACCTTCTATAAATAGATGTTTAAGATATGCCCCTAACGGACAGGGTAGCACAAGTGCACAACTTTAATGTTTTCTCGGATGAATTCTGTTGAGGAAGTCCATAGATACTATAATATTACACATAGTTAAATTATGAGAAAAATTTAAAGAATACTGGATACTACTCAGTACTCACTTGACGAGGGGCTGAAAGAGAAATCGTCTTTCCGGAACACCCACATCCCGTTCTTCTCTTGTGGGCGATGAACTAACAAGCTAGTGTGCAGGAGATTGACAAATATGGAGAGAGAAACAAATTTGGAGAGAGAAAGCTCGACATCAGATTTACCATCAACGTCGTCGGCGGCAGCCTCATTTGATTCCGGCCCATCTTCCACAATTGCTGAATTATCTTCCAGTCGATGAGCTCCGACCGGTGACGGAAAAACGCTCTGTGTCAAACAGTCGCCACTCCGACTGACTTCCATCTCCGTTATCTTTTTCTAGTTTTGAAGGATATGAAGAAAAGCGTTTCAAAATGTCCTAGGGCATCAATTCAATGGAAGAAGAAATGATCAACTCAACTTCTGATCAATTTCACTTATCCCCCGATCTAATAAGTTATTTGATTTGGCCATAGTATATTTTATTTTGTTATTATATGGTCCTTTTATACATCTTAAAATTATTTCGTAGTTCATTGTACATTCGCCCTTACAGGAACTAGTCCCTAAAATGAAATTATGAGGTAAATTACATAAATAGTCTCTTAACTTAGATTTTGTTTATTTATTTATTTATTAAGGGGACATGGAAACTGATCAGATCTAAAACCTCACATTTTGTAAAACATCAACTCTAATACTGGATCACTCCTTAATCACTCTTTACTTAAATCATCTCCAATCTGTATCAAATATCTTTAACCATCTCCAACTATCATGCTTCAAATTTTACGCCAAAAAGAATATTCTCTAAATATTTTTTATTATTCTATTTAAAACATATGCTATTTCATCAAATTTGTGTTAATGTATTAGCAAAATAAATACTCCTTATGTTCCTAAATTATTGTCATATTTAACTTTTTTGAGTCACTATTTTTCAAATGAAATTTGTATTTTTAAAAAATTATAAGACATGTAAGCTGTACCAAATTAATATTACAAAATATGTATTTTATGATTTAAAAAAAAATAAAAAAATATACTCTCTTCGTCCCTAAATTATTGTTATGTTCGATTTTTTTATGTTAAACAAGACCTTTTTCAAAAGCACATTTGACGTATTGCTAGAATGGATATGGCTCAATTCTAGACATGTAGGACTTCGAGGGTGCTGTGAGCACCCCGATCCGTAGATTGCTCCAGGGTCTTTTTTTTTTTTTTTTGCTCAGAACTCTCGAAAATAAAAATAGTGTGTAATGTGTGTAATAAATGTGCATAACACATTTATACTAAAAACAGAGTTGTCACTCTCGTTTATATAGGAAACGAGAGAAAAACTTGAGATTGTGAGTTCGAGGGCCAAGTTACGATTTGGGAAGGTTTTACGCACCCAACTCGCCCTTTCGGTTTCTACATGTTTGCATGCTTGTATTTAAGTATCGCAAGTTTGTTATTTTATGTGACAGAATATACACTTTACATGTATTTACAATGTATATAAAATGTATCGAAATATTTACATTCTTTAAAATATACTTTACATATTAAATATACTAACGAACGGAAGGGGTTACCTTCTGTCGTTTTACAGAAATCGGGCCAAGTTCTAGGCCGTTGTTTTATATTGGATCAAGCTAGCTCGTAGCCTGACCGTTGTGCTTCCACTGCTACTGATCGAGGAAAGGAAAACTTACGTTTTGTGTGTGTGAGAGAGAGTCAAATACTTTTTTCTCTTTTCTTTCTCTTTTTTCTTCCTCAAAAAGAGGCTTGATAGAGAAAGAGTTGTGTGTGTGTGTGATCTCTTGAGAGGGAGTTCTTTTCTTGTTGTTGTTGTTTCTTGGGAGAGCTGAGAGCTCTTATATAGGGGAGGAAGTGAGAGTTACCTTCAGGCCTAAGTTTGGACGAAGCTTCCTCAATACCTTCAAAGTCTTTAGCAGTCGGCGGCTTGATTTCTGGGGCAATTGTAGGTTTGGTATATGGCGCACCTGGCATGGTGCCCGCGCACCAAACTTTGTTTTGTTGTTGAAGCGCACTTAGCAGGATTTCAGTGCACAAACTTGTTTTTTGGCCTTTCCAGGCTTTGTGTCTTGAACTTTGACCCTTCTAAGCTGTGTGTTTTCAGTCTGGACACTTGATGTTGATCTAACTGAAGTTTGTTTGTGTGTATGGACGTCGTTATTCCTGTTGAATCTTCGAGTTTGACCCTTGACGTTGATCTAACTGAAGTCATTGTATTTGTTGGACGTTGATAGTCCGTTGTATATGTTGTTTCCTGAAATAATCATAGAAACAAGTGTTAGTCCATTTGTAAATAAATAATTGTTTATTGGACAATTCGTATAATGTAGGTGTACGAATTTTGGGTGTCTACAGAGCCCCTCGACTATGTTTTCTAAGAAGTAAGCGAGCGTCGTCGAAAAAGATAGATATCCAGCTTCGTACTGGGAATTGTATGGTCAGACTCTGCATCGGAGTTTATGTGACCATGTGTATATGTGTGGTCGAACCATGCATCGGGGTTGTATGACCAAGTGTGTGGCGTGTCAAGACTTTAGCTCAAATTCTCTGGGGAGAAGAACTTTCAGCCATGACTCTGTGGGGGCAGAAAACTGCCGAGGAAATGTCGTGATGCAAGAGGCTTGCAACACTGCTGGGGAAAATGATGGCCATACTTAGGAAGTATGCCATTCGGTGATCGAACCTTCTAAAAGGCTGCCTACGTATATCTACAAAGAGAATCAGATCAAAACGTAGTTCGCGTCTCTTCAGGGAAGAAACACGATTGTGATATATTCTGTGGAAGAGAGCGACAGAGTCTACTCTGTGGTGACCGGATCTCCAGGGGAGACTGCCTACGTATCTCTATAAAGAAAATCAGGTTGGGACGTAGTTCAAATCTCTTCAGGGAAGAAATTTGAAATGTCAAATGTACTGAGGAAGAAAGACACAAGGTCTGCTTTATGGTGACCGGATCTCCAAGGGAGACTACCTACGTATCTCTATAAAGAGAATCAGGTCGGGACATAGTTCAAATCTCTTCAAGGAAGAAATTTGAAATGTCAGATGTACTGAGGAAGAGAGCGACAAGGTCTGCTCTATGGTGACCGGATCTCCAGGGGAGACTTCCTAGGTATCTCTATAAAGAGAATCAGGTCGGGACGTAGTTCAAATCTCTTCAGGGAAGAAATTTGAAATGTCAGATGTACTGAGGAAAAGAGCGACAAGGTCTGATCTATGGTGACCGAATCTCCAGGGGAGACTGCCTACGTATCTCTATAAAGAGAATCAGGTCAGGACGTAGTTCAAATCTCTTCAGGGAAGAAATTTGAAATGTCAGATGTATTGAGGAAGAGAGTGACAAGGTCTGCTCTATGGTGACCTGATCTCCAGGGGAGACTGCCTACGTATCTCTATAAAGAGAATTAGGTCGGGACGTAGTTCAAAAAATTTCAGGGAAGAAATTTGAAATGTCAGATGTACTGAGGAAGAGAGCGACAAGGTCTGCTCTATGGTGACCGGATCTCTAGGGGAGACTGCCTACGTATCTCTATAAAGAAAATTAGGTCGGGACATACTTTAAATCTCTTCAGGGAAGAAATCTAAAACGTTAGCGCTGTGTGTGGGAATGGTTCATTTCCGGACTCCGGGTTTATACCCGTTGGGAAACGACCAAAAGAAAGTTGTACCAATGCAAAATGAGGCAAATTACAGTTTAGGATAAGTTGTAAATTAACATAAAGTAAAGATATTATTTTGTGTGGCATCTAGCGGACGGATTTTGAACTATGTTGGATGGCGGGGCCGTTGAGCGGTTGATTTCCAAAGGCCTCAGGCTCGAACCTGTGGGGAAATGATCTGGTAACTGGGGGTGCAAACGCGTGTGAATGCATTGCAAATTTGTGTGGTGTCTAGGGGACACTTTGTTGGGGATGATGCTCACGACCATTGGCAATGCTTCTGCTGAGATGTACTGTATAGAATCGCATGGGGATTCTGCTGGAGATGATGGATATGCTGAATTGGATGGCAGGGCCATTGGGAGTAACTTCGCTGGGGGGTTATCCTTGAAAATATGTTGATGGTGGACTTCCGGTAAGGCGTCCGGTTAACGACCGTTAGTTGGACATTAAGTTGCCGTTAAAAGGACTTGGGGATGCAAATCGCAAAATGCTGAAACTTAGAGGAAAAAAGGGAAAATCCCTTTTCTTCAAAAGGAAGAACACGGCAGTAGCAGCAACATTGTTGCTGCCGTTCTTCTCCTTTCTCTTCTCTCTTCAAATATTCTCCAATTTCTTCCGAATTCTTCAGCAATCACTCAAATTTTTCGAGGTTTATCATCCTGAAAATTGTTTGTAGCGATAATGGCGAACAATTCGGACTCAGAAAATGAGGTTCCCATTGGTTTGGGTGTCGTTGATGAACAAGCCGACGAGGTGATGGCGCTGAATTGGGTCCACTATCCATTCTCGGATAGTAATCCGAACGACATTCATCGTGACCGGAGCAGTCACATCTCTTCTTTAGGTCTACCCGCGGCGAGTTTTCGAAAAACCCACTTGTTCCGCAAAGTATACTAAATTTGAAATTTTTGTATGATTTGCTGGACTCTTGATGTTAATCCTGCAATTGTTAGTATCCAAGTAGCAAATATATGTGTTTACATGTTGAATCTAAGCAAAAATGTGAGTTTATACAATATGGGTATAAACAAGTATGTATGTTTGCGAATTTTGCATGTTTAAAGTTCCTACTTTAATTGCAAATATGAACATGTTAGGATAAAAATTTCTTGAAATCGAGAGTATATATGTGTAGAGGGATGAACAAAGATGGAAACCCCCAAGTTAATTTTGTTGGGGTGACTCAAAATGTGTGAATTTTTCTTAACCGAAGTTGCGCGAAAGTCGCACACCAACTGTTTGAAAAAAGGTTTCAATGAACAAAAGTGATAAAAAAAACCCCTCACTAAACACTTGAAAACATTTTATTTTGATCCCGGGATCCTGGGGATGGGATTTGGAGAATGTATGGAAAAAAGAAAAAAAAATTGAAGTTTTTTTTTTTTTTTTGCATGGCAAATATGAAAGGAATTGACTTGATGTGAATTTATGAAATGACATAAAAATGTGCACATGTGCTTTGTGATGACACGCTGAAATTAATATTTTTGTTTTTTTTTTTCAGTCATGGAGAAAGATCACCTGTATTCGGGTGAATGGGGGATATGGTAAGGGAGATCTATGATCGACTCCCTCGGCTGATTCAGGAAAGGGTGGATGGTACCTGTCTTGGCACATTCATCCAGAATGTTGGTGGCTTTATCGGCTATACCAATATCCATGAGGTGTTACGGTGTTTCTGGTGGGACACCACCCATACTTTCCACCTTCCGTGGGGTGAGGTGACCATGACGCCTATTGACTTTTTGGTGATCACGGGGCTACCAACTGGCCAGGCTCGGGCTATTGAGCCGGATTTCCAGGTGCGACACCGTCCTGATGCCGTTGCTCAGCTATTGGGATTTGCTCCTGTGTACAAAAGTTTCGATGAGATTCCCGTTAGCTATGTCAGTGAGTGACTGCTCCACAATGTAGACCTTGTCGACACGACCGACCGGTCTGCTATGACTCTATTCGTTCGGATTTTTTTGTTCTTGGCACTGGGGATCACCCTTTTTGCCAATGCTTCCTCAATCTTGCGAGTGTCCCTACTCCGTTGTTTGAGGCGACTACGCCATCTGGGCGACTTTGACTGGGGACAGGCTGGCCTGACAGAGTGTTATTTCTTTATGGATCATGCCAGTCGAAACGTCGCCAGTAGCGTAACTGGCTAAAATGTGGCATGGGAGGTAATATTTGGAACAAAAAACTTTATTTTAAAAACTTTTTTTGTCGTTTTAAAATAAGTATTGACTCATTGCGTTTGATGTGACAGGCTTGGGCTTACGCGGTGTTCAGCTTTCACCCTTTCACGCTATGTACCAGGGTGATGACCCCTACCATTTGTGGTGAACTTCCGGACTTCAAACTGGAAGTATGCTCTGAGGGTTCCTGCTCGGCCTGACACCGAGGTGGTTCGGACCGCGATTATCAACTCGAGTCCAGAGTCAGTCAGCTTCTTCCCTTGGAGTCAGCTGCTTGCTTCCTATGGTCTGGCCCAGACGGCCAATGGTTGTCGCATTTTGATGGTCTCCATCATGTGCGACTCAATGTATTTGGACGATCGTGTTAATTACCAGCATGGGCCCAACGTGGGCTAGTCTCTGACACCGCCTTCACCACCCTTCGAGATGATGACCCCAGACGTGATGCGAGACGCGAGTGGTTTCTCGCGAGGGAGGCCATCGATCCACATAGCTATGTGGAGATGGATTACAGGGTGTTTGCGACACCGTCCTGATGCCGTTGCTCAGCTATTGGGATTTGCTCATGTGTACAAGAGTTTCGATGAGATTCCCGTCAGCTATGTCAGTGAGTGACTGCTCCACAATGTAGACCTTGTCGACATGACCGACCGGTCTGCTATGACTCTATTCGTTCGGATTTTCTTGTTCTTGGCACTGGGGATTACCCTTTTTGCCAATGCTTCCTCAATCTTGCGAGTGTCCCTACTCCGCTGTTTGAGGCGACTACGCCATCTGGGCGACTTTGACTAGGGACAGGCTGGCCTGACAGAGTGTTATTTCTTTATGGATCATGCCAGTCGAAACGTCGCCAGTAGCGTAACTGGCTACAATGTGGCATGGGAGGTAATATTTGGAACAAAAAACTTTATTTTAAAAACTTCTTTTGTCGTTTTAAAATAAGTATTGACTCATTGCGTTTGATGTGACAGGCTTGGGCTTACGCGGTGTTCAGCTTTCACCCTTTCACGCTATGTACCAGGGTGATGAGCCCTACCATTTGTGGTGAACTTCCGGACTTCAAACTGGAAGTATGCTCTGAGGGTTCCTGTTCGGCCTGACACCGAGGTGGTTCGGACTGCGATTATCAACTCGAGTCTAGAGTCAGTCAGCTTCTTCCCTTAGAGTCAGCTGCTTGCTTCCTATGGTCTGGCCCAGACGGCCAATGGTTGTCGCATTTTGATGGTCTCCATCATGTGCGACTCAATGTATTTGGACGATCGTGTTAATTGCCAGCATGGGCCCAACGTGGCCCAGTCTCTAACACCGCCTTCACCACCCTTCGAGATAATGACCCCAGACGTGATCCGAGACGCGAGTGGTTTCTCGCGAGGGAGGCCATCGATCCACATAGCTATGTGGAGATGGATTACAGGGTGTTCGTGTAGACCGTGTTGTATCCTCCTCCTCCTCCTGCTCAGGAAGCGGAGGGTCCGTTTCCTATCTTCGTAGGAGAGATCGGGTCATTTGCGGGACGGATGCATTATCCAGAGGTCCCACGGACGATTGGTTATGGAGAGGGTGAAAATTACAGGGAGGAGGACCTGAGCGGTGGTGAGATTTCACTACACGACTATCTTTCATGAGGGAGAGACCTGGTATATCTCTGATCACCCTGTGCACATATTATCTGTCTACTTTATCTACATTTGAATATATAAAAAATATTGTATGAACAGGTGCCGGCTAGCTCCTATCAGAAGCTATTGAGCAGATTTTACAAGTTGTCGGATCTATATCAGAAGCTGAAGGCCGGGGCCAGTGATTTCACTTGTCAAGGGGGTGCAGACGCGACTGGGCCACGTCGCAGAGGTGGCGAGAGCGGAGGCTCAAGAGGTGCCAGCACTATCAGGTCGAAGAGAGGAAGACAATGATTTTCTTTCCTGCTATTTTTTTTCTTTTTAAAAGAAGTGTATTTGTAAGCAAATTTTATTTACTTTGTACATTATTTATTATTAACAAATGTAAAAAGAAAACCTAGGGTCTCAATTCTAGTTGCTTTTAATTAAATAAATTGTGCTGTGGGAGCAAAAATGGGTATTTGGCTGGGGTGGCTATTGGTTGATGTGTATAATTGTTGAACGGCTTTCGCACAGGAGGAGAAAGCTTCAAATTCATAACGGCTGCTACGCTGTGGTGATAGGCCTGATGCCTATTGAAAGAATCACTCCTGGAATGATTTCAGGAGTGATTTTGAGGCGTCCCCCCCGAAGAAATCGGTTCGTTGTTGAGGGAGAGATGTGGACTAGAGAGCTGAACCAAAAAAGTCTAAGTGTATGGTTTGGTGCGCGGCGCACCAGGCTTGGTGCCCGCACACCAAACTGGTATTTTCTTTCCTGTTGCTCAATTTGATGTGCTGGGACATGCTATGAGATGATTTTTTATTTGCCTAAAGCCTAGGCATAATGCTGCTATCGGGAGAATCCTTTAAATTGCCCTCTTATAAGGGAATTTGGCTAGAAAAAACTCAGTGCCAAGCTTCTTCCTTCTGTTTTCCCTTTCTTCCCCGAGAAATCTTCTCGTCTTAGACAGAATTCATTTTCCCTTGTTAAACATTCTTCCTTCGAAGATGAACCATCCTTCCGGTTCTCTGGAGGACTTTACACATTATGAGAGTCGTTCGAACTCCATGGTTCGGCTCCTGGATACCGCTGATAAATTGATTATTGGCCAGGATTACGACTTTTTGTGTGCATTCTGGTGGACTGATATTCCAATCAATTGGGACATGATACGAGCTGCATCTCGTTTCTGGTCCATAGAAAATATTTATTCAACTTCTCGTTGAATGAGATGTGTCCCACCGTTGAAGAATTTTGCGCTCTGACCGGGTCGACATTTGCTGATCAAATCGTTGTTCTTGACCTCATTCAAATGCCAGATATGGTTGCGTTAGAGCTACTTCGATTTCCTCCAGATAATACAAGGGCGATGGTTAAGGATAATCTTTTTGACTTGACTATCCTCCCTGACATTTTCTGGGACGTTTCCTACTGTCCAAGATACACCCGACGTTGTCTGGCGGCCATTTTCCTATGCTTGCTAGGAAAATTATTCCAAAGGAGTTACAATGGCTTCATTGATATGCGGGCATTCAACATGGTTTTACAATGTTGGGGAAGTCAAAAGAGTATTATCCCCATTATCTTGGCTGAGACGCTTCTTGGCCTAGATGCTTATGCGGGCAGTGAAGACTGGTTCCCTTTTGGCAACCCACTTCTTTTACATATGTGGTTTGAAGAACACTTTAACAGAATTGCTCCTACCCCTAGAGTTCGAGCATTTCATCCAGCTGGATATGATTTGAGGCCACATCACTGGGGTGATTTACCTTTTGAGACTTTGTGGGTTGACCACTTTGCTCGTACAACCTCTTTTGATATCTTATGGACCATTCGCCATTGGCGTATCCGGAGATTTGCACTGAGGAGTGATGGATTTGTACATGTAGTTATTGCTGGATTGCGCACAATCACATTCGATACCCCTCCTCGTATATTGCGGTAATTCAGCCTGGAACAGACGATACCGGACTTGTCTCTGGCTGACGTTGAGGTCGGGGACCTTAATCCAGAGCCGTGTACTTTGATTCATGGCATGTGGGCAACCACCGTATATGGCCAGAGTGTTCTAACGGGATACCCACAGAACCAATTTCTAAGTCGAGATTACATTGATTGGCTCATGCCTTGTGTGAGATCTCATTCATCCCATATTGCAGCCACCGTGGAACTCATGCTTGGTCGCTCCGTGACCAATGGAGCTGATATCCATTTGCAAAAAATCGGGGATACGGCTGAAAACGCCGGTGTGGGCACTCGTCCTTTGCCTTTATTACCCTTCGGTAATAGGGGGAATGTGTTTCGACCTGGAGAAGATTTTGATGATGCCGAATCAAGTAATACAGGGAGCATCCGGGGAGCCGAAAGGAGACGTAGTGGGCGCCGATGGAAGAGTTGAGAGAGAGAGAAGAACGACAGCTTGTTGCTGCCTGCTGCTGCCGTTCCTTTTTTTTAAGAAGAAAGGAATTTTCCCCTTTTTCCCTCCAAGTTTTAGCATTTTGCAATTTGCATTCCCAAGTCCTTTTAACGGCAACTTAACGTCCAACTAACAGTCGTTAACCGGACGCCCTAACGGAAGTCCACCATCAACATATTTTCGAGAGCAATCCCTAGCGGTGCTACTCCCAACGGCCCTGCTGTCCAATCCATCGTCTACTGTAGAATCACTATGGGACTTTTCACATCATATCTCAGCAGATGCATCGCCAATTAACGTGCGCATCATCGCCAACAAAGTGTCCCTTGGACACCACTTTGCAGTGCATTCACACACGTTTGTACACCCAGTTACTCGATCATTTCCCCCATAGGTTCAAGCCTGAGGCATATCAACCGCTCAACGGCCCTGCCGTCCAACACAACTTAGAATCCGTCCCCCAGACGCCACATAAATATAGTATCTTTATTTTATGTCAATTTACAGCTTATCATAAACTGCAATTTACTTCATTTTGTATTGGTATAGCTTTCTTCTGGTCATTTCCCAACGGGTATAGACCCGGGGTCCCGAAATGAACCACTCCCACACACAGCAGTTCCGTTTCAAATTTCCTCCTTGAAGATATTTGAACTACGTTTTGACCTAATTCTTTTTTATAGAGATACGTAGGCAGTCTCCCCTGGAGATCCGGTTGCTCTTTGATACATGTTGTCACCCTGTTAGGTCCAAGGGTTGCTCAGAGAATAGGCTAGAGGGGGGGGGGGTGAATAGCCTATTCATGATGTACTAAAAATTTCATCCAATTTTCATATTTAATAAGACGAATGGATGAGATGATTAATACAATTAGGTCATCTTCCTCATACTAACTGCTTAGCCGAAGTTAGAGTGATCGGACATCCTAGATCAGCAGATGTAGATCATGGACATCCTGAATCAACAGATATGAAATATGCAGTTGGAAGATATGTGTTGAACTTAGCTGATGAAAATAAGATTTAGCAGCGGAAGAATGAACAGCATAAGTTTAACAATTTAGATTAAAGTAACTGTAAAGGTTTGGTTTAAAAGAGAGCTCAACAGTTAACTAAAATCTGTATTAGATGCATCATTTGCTTTCCTTAAACAGATTGCACAGGATAAGACAAATTATACAAGAAAGAGAAATCAAGGATGAATGTATCAAAGATATATATTATATTAAAATTCAGTAGAGGTTTACTCAAAGGCAAACATGCTTAGTACATCAACCTAGACTCTCTATCCTAGCAATCTCCTTAGGAAAAAGAAGGAGAAATGAAGAAAGCGAAATCAAATATATCGAAAATACATTAGAAGATGTACTTAATATTTATTAAGTTATCTTCCTCTAGTTTCAACTCGATATATTTGTTGTGAGAATAGAATTTTAGGTATTGTTCAAATAACGAGTATTTGAACAATAGAGTGCTAAGCACTCAGCCAAAAATGATGACAATTTATTGCACAATCGGCACAGCATATAATGTAGTATAAGTCTGCCGATATGAATGCAATCTGGATTTTTAGGCTCTGGCTCTTCATCGGACATCTTCAAGCTTGGTCTGTCTTCAACGATCTGTAGATTGCTTGGTCTCTTTGCTGAATAATGGAGGTGAAGCCACTGAAGAGACTGAGTTCTTCGAGGGAGGAATGAACTCAAATCAAAAACAAAGTTTTCTGATCAAGCAGAGCTTCTCAGCCTTTGGAATTTCTTTTCACTCTCACACAAAGTGTTTATTCTTACACTTGTGTTTTCTCACTCTGATGGTGTGGTTCTGGATTGAGTAAATGAAGAACAATACCACAACCTTTCTCAAGCATAAGCATACACTAGTTGCTCTTTCTCCTTATGCTCTTTTGAGATGAGAATGAGAGTCTTCATATATAGGCTGGAGAAGAAGAGGTGACTGTTGGTGCATTGAATAGGTTTATGCCCGTTGGTAATCTGAATCTCATGATGCAGCAGAGTACATTTTTGGATCTGATGGACAAAGACCTTCAGTTAGGATTGTTTCTTGAAGCTGGTCCGTGAAACAGGCTGTACAGATTTGGACGTGTCGAGCTTAGCCTGGATGCAGTCTGAATGATTTGGACGTATCATTGCTTTGACTGGAGTGCAGCGTCCTGTGCTTGGCCTTTTCTGGAAATAAAGCTTTGAAGACTGCAAACACAGTACAGAAGAGGAATGTCTACTGGATAAACGTGAAGGCGCAGACATCGATGCGTATCTTGGATTTGTCAGATAGATCTTACAACGGATCTATTTTGACTTGTAGTGCGTTGAGTAACGACCGATGTTTCTCGTGATCTTACAGTTTCTCGGCAGTTGCTCTGATGAGGGATTTGGCCAATTTTGGGATCTGCCATTATGGAACTACTGATGTAGAAACCGCTGATGGTCACGATGTTCCTCTTGAATAAATAGCTTCTCTGCAGTTATTCTGATAAGGACTTTGGCGAATTCTGAGATCTGCCGATTTAGAACTGCTGATTGATAGAGATAGCTAATAGGCAGTCATAGTTAAAGGAAATGTCTGCTAATGAGACATTTGCCGATAGTCACGTCAGCTGGCAATTGAAGAGCTAATCCATATGAAAGTTTGTCATCATTCTGGTAGGACAAAGACTCGGATATGTACAAAGACTTCCTAGTCTAATGACCTATACATTGTTTCAAAAAGCGCCACACTAACCGGCGCACCCTTTTAGCCACTTGTGAAACATGCGTTGTAATGGGAACAAGCAAATCAACGTGTTGGAATATGCATACATATATATCGGTGATTTACGGCATATTCCTAACAATCTCCTCCTATTTGCTTGGGGCCATTACTACAATTGACTTATACATACAGCTCTTTAAAGCAGTTGTTCAATCCTTAGTAATAACATGCCACTAATGAATATTCATTTTATATCAAGGCATGCCCTAGGTTGAACTTACAAGCGATAGCATATGTATAGTCATCTATTGCTAAGTATTTACAGACTCAATAAATGAAAGAGCAGATACGAAGCAATAACTGAAACATTTTAGGCAATTATGAGATATAATTGATGATACGGCCTTAAAAATATTTTTGATGATTTTAAGAGTTGATAGTAAGTAGAGTAGCATAATAATCATCGTGCTATAATAGTCATATAGTATACTCTTTCGCTGTGTGTGCAGATATATGTGCAAATTTCACATTATGTGCAAATTTCACAGTCTCTCCTCCTTACTAATTGTTTGTAAGGCTTTTTACACTTTCTCCTCCTTATGTGCAAAAGTCAGTTTGTCTATCTTTCCTCCTCCTTAATGATGTAATATGTTAAACTTTCTTTTTCTTTAATGGTTTATCTGTGTGTACAACATCAATCTGTCTAGCTACACCATCAATCTGTCCAGCTTTGCTGTATGTATAATGTCAATTTGTCTATCTTTCCTCCTCCTTAATGGTCACAAGCCAAGATTCATCTTCTTTGTATAGATTTTTCTTAGAGATATCTCTCTTTCTTACGGAGAATTGCTCACTGTTCTCCTCCTTAATGTTTTTCTCTCCTCAATCTTCTTAATCTCTCCACCTTAATGGTCACGAGCGAGATATAGAATGATAAAAAGAAACTTGAATATGGACAAGCGAGACAGAGAGAACTGACGTATGTTAATTCATAAGGTATGAATTTTGACATGTAGAGAGAAGGTGGTTTGTGCCTTTAAAAACTGGCTTTATAGAAGTGCTTATGTGATCAGCAAATTGCAAGTCTGCCGAGAATATAGACAGTATTGAGTAAATACTGCTATTTGCCATATCGGTAGTTTAAAAAATAGGCGGACTAAGTTCGTGATGTGGAGAAAAATTTTGGATGAAGCAAGTCATTTATCAAATTAATTTTCTTTCGTAGTATGCGAATAGTTTAAAGCGCACAGTTTTCATGTATAAGAAATACATATCAAATGGAAAGAGTAAGATATCACAGTGAGGAATTTTTTGCCATTGCTTGTAAAGAAGTTTTACAAGAATGTAATTGGTCAAGTAAGTATAACAGGATGAGTTTAAAAGAGATTAAATTGTAAGCATGAAGGAGTATTCATTAGGGCAAATTACGATAATTGAAGCAAGATAAGTCAGCAAAAATATCTGAACAAGAGCATACAACTCATATAACACTGGTACAGCAAAAGAACATTTGTTTGATAAGCAGAAACCTAGCTAGTCATTCTAACTAAGTAGAGTTAGAGGATGAAGGTCTATTGTTCAAATTAAAGGGGGTACGTTGACCGCTGAGTTCGGCGCAGAGTTTGCATTAGCGATTTGATGCTCCTCCTAAATCTGAGTGTGCTCAAGTTGAGCATTTGAGGCGATGGGAGCAGAGAGAGTGTCAGGCGCTGTAGTTGTGGTAAGGTTTCTTGTGGGAATCCATGGGATGAAATTTGATACGTCATTCCTGGGATCTCGAAGACGATTTCTTACACGTCGAGTGATTCGACGAGGTCGTTGAATCACTGGAGGAGTAGTGGCAAGAAGAATCATCATATGTTGACGCCATTCAGTGTGGGAAATGGGTCGATGAGGAGGACTAGGCACATTTGGTGAACACATGATGCAAATGACTGTAATGGTGGAGAAATTTTGAGGTACGCAGAAGTTAGGCGCTGTAGTTGGAGATGATGAATTCCTTAAGATAGATTTGAATGAAGGTTTACATCTTCTTGAAGTTTTGAGAAGATGAAGGGGTTTCTTGATCAGAGGAATAGGAAAGGACGTTTTGGGGGCTTAAAGGAGTGAGTGCATTTAATGACATAGTGATGATATTCTGATTTAGGATTATGTCATCATGCTTAGTTTAGTTATGGCTAATAAATAGGCAGTCTAGGAGAAAAGTATACGCATATTATTTTCAAACAAGAAGTTTAAAATTAATATATAACCAGATTAATTTGATTGCCTTTATTGTGGTATTAATGGGTACAACTGCTGAGTGTTTAAGATAATGATATAGGCTCTTCTAGAGATAATATGAGCTGTTATTTTACTTCAAACGAATTGTTTGAGTAAATTAATCAGAAATAGAGCAGCATTGATTGTTTAAGGTCGAGCCATATGACACAATTGTACATGACACGTATGTAGGAGTTTTTAGAGAAGTGTGTCTTAAGAGATTGTTTCCCAAAGAGATTTTGAGGGTTTTGATGAGCTTTCAATGAATGTGGATACTATCAGCAGGGTGTATTTGGTATTTGCTAAAGTAGGAACTGCTGATATCAATTGTTGTATCCATTATTGGCAGTGTGTTTAATATCAGCTAATGTAATAACAGCTGATACCAATTGATAGACTCTATTTATAATGGACATCAATCTATTTAAAATTAATAAGGCTTAGTAAGAATATTAAATAGATCAAGTAAGTGAGATATTGAATGTGTACCTGAAGTGATGTTCGTTCTTCTTTCTTTCCAACAGATCTTGTCATTCTTTAGCAAGGGAAGAGATCTGCATAAGAGCATATAGACCAGACCTGTTCTGAAGAGAGTGAGAAGTAGCCTATATACAGCAGGGGTTATATCGGCTGTTCACTCCTGAGGAAGGACTTAATATTTGAAAACATCAGTCTTCCTAAGAATTCTTGAATTTCTAGCTATCTTGAGGATAGGTCGAGTTACTAGAGATATTTAACAACATCCTTTTTGACAAAGAACCACATGATAAGATGTAACAGAGTATTTTGAATTCAATCTGTATACCAATTAGTTATTGAGCCATTATAATGGGAACAACTAATCAAGCCTTTATAACTACAATCTCATAGGGAACACAAGGTTTAGTAGTTGTCATAACTGTGAACACGAAGTGCTGTTGAACTATCTTGAAAGATGTAAGCTTTTGTTGTTTGGAAATTTTAACAACTGGGATTTTAAAAATCCTTTTTGGAAAATTCAAAAGCCTTTGATTTTATTTTAATTCAGCAGACAGCTTGGTTCAAAGCAGATTTACTAATAATCTTGATCTTTTAAGCATGTAGGATAGAGATTGAGTAATAGCAGATTCCTTGATAGGTTGACATGAAAATCATGAAACTGCATTCTGCCTATTGTTGAGTGACTATAGGTTTTGGCAGAACTTGAATTTAATCATTGTAAATGATCTAATTCAGAAAGGCAATTATCAGGGAGTCTAAGGATGAGAGTTAAGCAGTAGCAAGAAACCATAACTCGATATAGTAGTTGTTCAAGACTGGTTTGCTGATGGGGTGTCAGCAGAGTTTGTGTCTAGGCAGTGTGACCATTTCATTAAGGACAATTCTTTGATCATTAGAAGAGAATGAAGATCATAAAGAATAATAAGTAAGTTTGATCAACACATTTAAGACACATCAGTTCATGCTATCAAAGGAATGCAGACAAGTAGATAAGCATGAGAAGAAGTTGCAGAACTTGTATTCAATAATCCAAGTAGTTTTACACAGTATGTTGCAAGGATCAGCTGATTACAAGAACAATACAACTGGAATTTTGACTGAACTGCAGATTACATGAGAAAGATACATAATGATTCAATTTACAGTATGAGATACATGTCACAAGGTTGTGTCCTAGAAATCCTTATCCTAGACATTAGATGAGGGGTCATCAGTCAAGGATTCTGGAGGAGATCAAGATGGCGGTGTTCTTATTGATTTCCTCCAACTCTTGGGGGAGGCAGAACATATTCACTTCTTCGGGTCATTAAGAAATCACCGAAGAGTGATGGCCACTGAGGATGTACTGCTTTGACCATGAATCCCCTTTGATATATTCAGGGATGGATGGTGGCGGTTAGCAGTTCGTCATCCTCATCAATTCCATATTAGCTACTTAATTCAGCAGAACTGAATTATCTGCATCGGCCATCTTTGAGGTGATGGTCGGCATACCTACATATAACCAGAAGACTTGTAGCACATGGAAATATATCAAATGTTTTCCATACATTTGATACTTCTTTTCTGGGATCTTTTCTGTGAAGTTCACGTATGCAAGCAGACTTCCAAAGGTGGAATAAGTATGTGCTAATTGATTTTCACAGTGATTCATCTGTAAACATTTTAGAGTATCAATGAAATTGTTAACTAAAAGTTAGAAGAGAGAATGAAGTCACTCTTGCTGGCATTAATTAATGGCTTTCCATCTTATCTTTTAAACTGATTGATAAAGAGTATTCTTGAGTGTTCTGACAATCATGGTTTGCATTCATACTTGTTAGCGAACTTCTATGATTATCAGACAAGACAAAAGAAGATTTCTTTATCAATTGCTTTCTCAACAAGATTGTGGAACCATAATTAATGATTTCTGGTACACAAGAATTGATGCAATTTCTCTCATGTTTGGTAACTGTGTATTAGAAAAGATTTTGAAAATGATTTTCACAGTTTATGAATGGTTTTTGGAAATACATTATTGAGAGAAATTTCGATCAGCTCTTGTGAAGTAACAGAAATAAAATCGAAACAACTCTGAATGAATATGAAGAGATCATACCCCGTTGTTGAGGAATTGACTTGATCGATTCTTAGGACTTAAACTTAGTAACATTTTGAGAGATTTTGAATCATCGATTTGTATCTAGAGTAATCTATAGGCAGTTTGTGAGTTTTGTCATAGTAGAGATTGGATGAAGAAGGAACTCTACTTATACTCAGGGAGGATAGACTGAAGGGTACTCAATAATGGAGCTTTACTGTTGAGTTGTCCTTCTGATCACGCCTTGGCAGGGATAGGCTGTGAAGTCTAGATATTCTCAAGATTCTTGGAAAGGATTGATAATGACTGTTTTGTCGTTTTCCAAGATTTTGAAAATAGTCTCAACTTTAATCGAAGCAGTCAACCTTCGAAAAGTGTGCCTCCACCTTTAATAGACTTGAGAGAGTAGGTCATTAAAGGGTTTTTACTCCTATAAGTCAGCACATAAAACTGAGCTTATGAAGTGTTGATTGGCAGATATGGAAATTCAGCCAACTGCAGGGTTTTTAGAAAAACGTTTGAAATCAGCTGATAAGAAAAATGCTGATTAGTTTTTGAAAAACCATTTGCATAAGGCAAGTCATACAATCAATATAGATATATCAATAAAAGTGCAGTATGACAGGTTATTATGCATTATGTCTGATAACATATATAGGCATATCAGCTCAGCAGACATGAGCACAGGTCATTTGCAAGCAGATAGCTGACCTGTTTTGTGTATGCATAAGAGATGGTCCTTATCAACTTCTGTGGACTTATCAGCGGATTTTTCACATAGAAGTTCTGAAGTCCAACAGGTGAGGATTTTGGCCTTGAGTGAGTGAAGGACATGAGTGAATTCTCATGAGCGATCAGCAGTCCTTCATGAATCAGCAGCCATGTTACTATCTGCCGATGGAGAGTGATGTTGCATGTTTGACCTTTTCTGTCACATGAGTTCCTGCCTAAAGTACTCATAGAGAAAATTAGCAACATTTATGAGCTAAAAATAGCTCCAGAAATCCAATAATACAAATGAGACTTAATAAGCATAACTAATGAATAATCATTCAAAATACAGCTTATATATGTAACCCAAAAAGTTAAGAGATTTGGAGCTGGGGTTACTCTCTCATTAAACTCTGTGAACGTGTCTGCTCATAGCAGTTGAAGCACCAGTTCTAATGTTGAGCATAGGTTCTTTGAGTGTATTCTTACCCGGCTGAAGCTCTTTGTTGAAGAAGAACAATTTCATCATTGATGTCCTTAGGCCAAAAACTTATAATCTCAGTGATTTTTGAGATGACATAACTTTGATTTCCTTTGAATTTTCTTCGAAACTCTTCTTGTTTCATTTGCTCTAAACTTTTATGAGAAGTTTTCTTGAGAAGGTGTTGGATTGAAGCAATCGTTAGCCTTATGTCAAGAAAGCAAATTTTTAGAAGTGAATCTAAGTAATTCATTCCTCATGTATGAGTTTAACCCATTTGCTATAGGATATAACAAGGTTTAAAAGATAGATTTATGAGGCATGCATAATCCTTAGCAAGTCAATCTCCACTATAGTACTTCTCTTCATGATATCAATGTAATTCTGATATATGATAGATTTTCTTATAGTGATCACATAGTCATCATAATATTCTTTCTCACATGTTTTTGAAAACAAAATTTATTTTGATTTAAAGAAAGTTTTCAAATGGCTTCCAGGTTTCTCAGTCAAAAAGGTTTTTGTAAATAAGAAATTTTGAAACAGACTCTTTTTGACTATGCATCTAATCTGAGCAACAGGATCTAAACTCTCAGGTTGTTAAGCCTGGAATAAAGATTACAGAGAACCAGCTCTGATACCAATTGTTAGGTCTAAGGGTTGCTCAGAGAATAGGCTAGAGGGGGGGTGAATAGCCTATTCATGATGTACTAAAAATTTCATCCAATTTTCATATTTAATAAGACGAATGGATGAGATGATTAATACAATTAGGTCATCTTCCTCATACTAACTGCTTAGCCGAAGTTAGAGTGATCGGACATCCTAGATCAGCAGATGTAGATCATGGACATCTGAATCGAGATATGAAATATGCAGTTGGAAGATATGTGTTGAACTTAGCTGATGAAAATAAGATTTAGCAGCGGAAGAATGAACAGCATAAGTTTAACAATTTAGATTAAAGTAACTGTAAAGGTTTGGTTTAAAAGAGAGCTCAACAGTTAACTAAAATCTGTATTAGATGCATCATTTGCTTTCCTTAAACAGATTGCACAGGATAAGACAAATTATACAAGAAAGAGAAATCAAGGCTGAATGTATCAAAGATATATATTATATTAAAATTCAGTAGAGGTTTACTCAAAGGCAAACATGCTTAGTACATCAACCTAGACTCTCTATCCTAGCAATCTCCTTAGGAAAAAGAAGGAGAAATGAAGAAAGCGAAATCAAATATATCGAAAATACATTAGAAGATGTACTTAATATTTATTAAGTTATCTTCCTCTAGTTTCAACTCGATATATTTTTTGTGAGAATAGAATTTTAGGTATTGTTCAAATAACGAGTATTTGAACAATAGAGTGCTAAGCACTCAGCCAAAAATGATGACAATTTATTGCACAATCGGCACAGCTTATAATGTAGTATAAGTCTGCCGATATGAATGCAATCTGGATTTTTAGGCTCTGGCTCTTCATCGGACATCTTCAAGCTTGGTCTGTCTTTAACGATCTGTAGATTGCTTGGTCTCTTTGCTGAATAATGGAGGTGAAGCCACTGAAGAGACTGAGTTCTTCGAGGGAGGAATGAACTCAAATCAAAAACAAAGTTTTCTGATCAAGCAGAGCTTCTCAGCCTTTAGAATTTTTTTTCACTCTCACACAAAGTGTTTATTCTTACACTTGTGTTTTCTCACTCTGATGGTGTGGTTCTGGATTGAGTAAATGAAGAACAATACCACAACCTTTCTCAAGCATAAGCATACACTAGTTGCTCTTTCTCCTTATGCTCTTTTGAGATGAGAATGAGAGTCTTCATATATAGGCTGGAGAAGAAGAGGTGACCGTTGGTGCATTGAATAGGTTTATGCCCGTTGGTGATCTGAATCTCATGATGCAGCAGAGTACATTTTTGGATCTGATGGGCAAAGACCTTCAGTTAGGATTGTTTCTTGAAGCTGGTCCGTGAAACAGCCGTGCGATTTGGACGTGTCGAGCTTAGCTGGATGCGGTCGGCGATTTGGACGTATCATTGCTTTGGCGGAGTGCGGCGTCTGTGCTTGGCCTTTTCTGGAAATAAAGCTTTGAAGACTGCAAACACAGTACAGAAGAGGAAATGTCTACTGGATAAACGTGAAGGCGCAGACATCGATGCGTATCTTGGATTTGTCAGATAGATCTTACAACGGATCTATTTTGACTTGTAGTGCGTTGAGTAACGACCAATGTTTCTCGTGATCTTACAGTTTCTCGGCAGTTGCTCTGATGAGGGATTTGGCCGATTTTGGGATCTGCCATTATGGAACTGCTGATGTAGAAACTGCTGATGGTCACGATGTTCCTCTTGAATAAATAGCTTCTCTGCAGTTATTCTGATAAGGACTTTGGCGGATTCTGAGATCTGCCGATTTAGAACTGCTGATTGATAGAGATAGCTAATAGGCAGTCATAGTCAAAGGAAATGTCTGCTAATGAGACATTTGCCGATAGTCACGTCAGCTGGCAATTGAAGAGCTAATCCATATGAAAGTTTGTCATCATTCTGGTAGGACAAAGACTCGGATATGTACAAAGACTTCCTAGTCTAATGACCTATGCATTGTTTCAGCAAGCTGCCACACTAACCGGTACGTAGCCCTTTTAGCCACTTGTGAAACATGCGTTGTAATGGGAACAAGCAAATCACTGTGTTGGAATATGCATACATATATATCAGTTGATTTATAGGCATATTCCTAACACACCCACATATACACATACAAATGGTCGCACAAACTCCAATGCAGAGTTTGACCATCTAACTGCTAGTACGAAACTGGATGTCTATTCTTTTTCGATGACGCTCGCTTACTTCTAAGCAAACGTAGTCAAGGGGCTCTGTACACACCCAGAATTCGTACACCTGCATTATTCGAATTGTCCAATAAGCAAATGTTTATTTACAAATAGACTAACACATGTTTCTTTGATTATTTCAGGAAACAACATACACAACGGACCAACAACGTCCAACAAATACAACAAACTTCGGTTAGATCAACATCAAGGGTCAAACTCGAAGATACAATAGGACTAACACCGTCCAACACACAAACAACCTTCCGTTAGATCAACATCAAGGGTCTAGACTGAAGATACACAGCTTAGAAGGGCCAAAGTGCAAGTCACAAAGCCTGGAAAATCCAAAAACTGGGTTTGGTGCACTGAAGACATTTCTAGTGCGCTGATACACCCAAATAGGGTTTGGTGCGTGGACACCATGCCAGGTGCGCCGCGTACCAAACCAAGCTTTTGTCCTCAAAGCTTAGCCATCGGCTGCTGAAGACTTTGAAGGCAAAAGGAACCTTCCTCCAAACTTGGCCCCGAAGGTTTCTTCTCCCAGGCCTCCTATATAAAGAGATGATCAGCTCTCTCTTTCAACACAACTGAAGAACAACAATCACCCCCCTCTTTGAGACACACACACACAAACACAACTCTTTTTCTATGAAGCCTCTTTTTGAGGAAGAAAAGAGAAAAGAGTATTGACTCTATCTCAACACATACAAAACATAAGTCTTCCTTTCCTCGAGTGGTAGCAGTGGAAGCACAACGGTCAGGCTACGAGCTAGCTTGATCCGGTATAATACAACGGCCTAGAACGTGGCCCAATTTCTGTAAAACGACAGAAGGTAACCCCTTCCGTTCGTTAGTTTAGATATGTAAATATATATAATAAATGTATGTAATTATTTCAAATGCATTGTAAAATACATTGTAAATACGTGCAATATATATATGTTCTGTAAATAAACAAACTCGCGATAATTAAATACGAGCATGTAAAATGTGTAGAGACCGAAAGGGCGAATTGGGTGCGTAAAACCTTCCCAAATCGTAACTTGGCCCCCGAACCCATAATCTAAAGTTTTTCTCTGGTTTACTTTATAAACGAGAGTGGCGACTCTGTTTTCAAAGATAAACACGTTTTTCATGTTTATCAAACCATAAAATCAAATAGATGAAAACCACAAGGCAAGAGCGAAAAGGCCCGGGTAAGCGATCGAGCGGATCGGGGCGCTTACAGCAGGATTGTTCGAAGAAATGGAATTGTTGAAAGTCGGTTAATGTGGTCGAAGATGGCTTAGAGGAGATAAATGGTAACATGCTCTCGACTTCATCAACACTAGAGCATCCTGCAGATTTTTGGATTATGGACTCTGCATATTCGTTTGATGTGATGTCCAATCGTGATTGGTTTGACACCTACAGGTCTGTTAATTCTGGTATAGTTACTATGGGTAATGGTGCTACATGTAAAATTAATTGTTGGCATATGAACTAAAGAATTAAGATGTTTCATGGTGTGGTTAGAACGTTATGTGATGTTTTGACATGTATCGAAGGTTTCTAAAAATCTGATTTGATTGGGCACCTTGAATTCTAATGGATTTTCCTGTAAGGCCCAGGATAGAGTTTTGAAAGTTGTTTAGGGTGCATTGGTTGTGATGAAGGGGGAAAAAGTGCTCTAAAAACATCTATAGGTTGCTAGGGAGCACTATTGTAGGTGAAGTCACTACTGTTGAATCTGAGGTAGACAAAGAAACTATTTTTTGGCACATGAGGCTAGGGCACATAGGTGAGAGAGGTATGCAGGAACTTCACAAGAGGAACTTGTTGTAGGGTGTTAAAAATGGCAAACTTGATTTTTGCAAGTATTGTGTTCTTGGAAAGCAAAACAAAGTGCAATTCAAGACGACATTTGACGAAGGGCATCCTTGATTATGTTCACTCAGATGTGTGGGGACCAGTTAGGACAAAATCAAGGGGAGGACACTTGTATTTTGTCACTTTCATTGATGATTTTTCAAAGAAGATTTGGGTTTACTTCATGAAGTACAAGTCAGAGACTTTTGAGAAGTTCAAGATATGGAAGACCGAAGTGGAAAACTAAATGGTAGAAAAATTAAGTGTTTAAGGAGTGATAATTGAACTGAGTACATAGATGGCGTGTTTAAGAAATTTTGTGAGGAACATGGGATCAAGAGACACTACAGAGTACGCAGGCACCACAGCAGAACGGTGTGTCGGAAAGGATGAACAGATTTATTGCTGAAAGGGCTAGCTGACTACGATTAAATGTAGGGCTTGCAAAGAATTTTTGGGCTGAGGCAATGAGTATGACATGTTTCTTGATTAATAGATCACCAAGGGCATCACTAGATAGCAAAGTGGCAGAAGAGGTATGTACAAGTTGATAGGTTGCATAATGAACACATATTTAGTTGTATTTTCCCCTTGTTTTTGATATTTAGTCATGCTTGGCCTTCGAATTTTGATGGGATTCTTATTCTTGTAGGTGAATGGAGGGAATTGACAAAAAGGGGGCACAATTCATTGATTTTGTGAGCTGGAAGATCCAGAAACTGAATTGGGGTAAGGTGTGGTCACGACTTATGAAACTACGGGTTCTATTTTACTGAGTTGACATAAGGCGTGGACGCGATCAAGGAAATTTTAGGAATCATCAACAAGTGACGCCCCAACTCCTAAGAAGTTAGATTTTAAGTCTCCTAATTTAATTCTAATAGACCAAGCTTTGAGAGGGTGTATCTAGATTAATTGAGGAAAAGGTGGGAGTATTTATTCAAGGTAGTCGGTTATAATTAGTGGGTTATAATGAGGGAAAGTTAAGAGACTTTTGGGGGGTTACTATTTAAACTTTGTGCTAGGTTTTGTAACCCCCACCTTGGAGACACACGTTCACTAGCAATTTTCAGATTTTCTCATGTTTTCTTTATTCTTCCACCATGTTCATGAAAGGCTAAATTAGGATTGTTTATTGGCAAGAGAAGTAATAGGAGAACGCTTCCTAATTATCAAGGAAGTAAGGAGAGATAGGTTGTTAATTAGGTCGTACCAACAATCATAACCAATTTAGTAGAGAATAAAAGGATTACCTTTGCATCAATGATCAAGTCAATGAACTGTTTCTAAGATTGCTCCTTTGGTTGGATATATCAATATATTGATTCTCTTTTACTTAAATCATTTTCTTGTTAATTTACTTAGATTACTCAACAATATCCAAACCCCCCTATTTTACTGTTTTCTTTATTTTTGCAATTCACGTCAAATTAAGTTTTACCAATCTCTGTGGACACGACCTTGCTTACCTCTACTCCAAATTAATAATCAAGAAAAGCAAGATTTTATTATTGTTGGTTTCGGCAACCATCAATTTTTGGCGCCGTTGCCGTGGATTGGTTTTTATTATTTGACTTGTTTTGATGCCCCGTTCTTCTCATACATGAGAACCACCCTTATACGATCCCGAGATCGAAAAAACTGCGAAACGTCTAAGGAAGGAAGCTAAACTTCGAAAGGCGCAAGAATCCTCATCGTCATCTCCTGGATTGGTCATCACAGTTGATTTATTAAACATAGCACTTGAGTTGGCCGAATCATCTAGCGACTTCGAGCTAGAGCAAGATATGGCTGAAGAAAGAATTTTGAGGGAACTAGCCATTCTGGATGTTGATCAACAGCCACTATGAATTCAATACCCAAAAATTGAAGCAAATTTTGAGTTAATGTTGGGGTTGATCCATCCGCTCCCTAAATTTTGTGGCCTTGAGAATGAAGACCCCCACAAACATTTGAAGGAATTTCATGCGGTGTGCTCAAGCGTAAAACCCCAAGGAGTCATGGAGGAACAAATCAAACTTTGTGCCTTTCCATTCTCACTCACAGATGCTGTTAAGGATTGGTTTTTCTATCTACCTCCGGGGTCTTTTACTACTTGGAATGGAATGTTAAGATTATTTAATGACAAATTTTTCCTTGCCTCAAGAGTTGCAAGTATAAGAAGGGAGATTTGCGGGATCTAACAAAAAGATATCGAAACCGTTCACGAATTTTGAGTAGTGTTCCAAAAATTGCTAGGCGGCCGCTAGGCGCCAAAGCCGGGCCTAACGCATAGGGACCTAGTCGGGGCTTAGGCGGGGTCTAGAAATTGAGGCATAATTACACCATATGTCCATACCATACATGTTGCAACAATAATAAATAACTAAATATAACCAAATAAACTAAAAGTAATGATACATTACAAGATTAAAA
Source organism: Platycodon grandiflorus (assembly GCA_016624345.1). NCBI lineage: Eukaryota > Viridiplantae > Streptophyta > Magnoliopsida > Asterales > Campanulaceae > Platycodon > Platycodon grandiflorus. The sequence continues at coordinate 51,068,948 of CM028361.1, read as the reverse complement.
GTTAAAAATTAAAATCAAATTCAATACCATTTCAAAGTAGAGGGGAGAAGGGTAATACTTTAATGACTTGAGGGGGGGAGGGGAAATAATTTAATAATTTGAGGGAACAGTTAATAACTTGAATTCTCATTTTGAAAACCCTAAGGCCTAAGCTAATTAAAACAAACGGGCTCCCTTATCTTGTCTCTCTCCCACACACCCGGCAAGACGGCAAGATCCTCGCCCTCTCACAGATGGCATCAACTAGGACTGTCTCTCTCACTCTCGCTCTTTCTTTCTCTCTCACTCTCGTTCTCTTTCTCTTTCTCTTTTACTATTGCTCTCTCTTTCTTTCTCGCTCTCTCTTTCATCTAGCTTCGGATGGCACGACGACAGTGGAATTGCCTGAGGAGAGAGACGGGATGGCGGCATCACTATTTAAGAGTTGAGAGATGGAGATGAACTTACGAAGAAGACGAACTAACGAAGAAGAAAGACTGATTGATGGGCATTAGACGGCGCCTTGAACGACTTATCGGCGGTTAGGCTGCGATTTATCACGGTGCCTATTTTTTGTCCGATTTGGCCCTAGTCGTGGCATTTTGGGGGCGTCTAACACCTAGGCGGACCCCTAGGCCGAGTTTTCGAACACTAATTTTGGGAGAGGTTCAAGCAACTATGTGCATGTTTCCCACAACATGGGGTTTCCGACCAACTTCTCATCCAAAAATTCTATGAAGGATCGCTACCGATGCAAAGAAGGATGATGTATGCCACTAGTAGAGGTGCGATAGTGAATAAAATACCTCGTGAAGCTAGAGATTTGATCACCACCATGGCAGGAAATTCTTAGCAATTTGGGTTTAGACAATATGCATTTCCAAGGAAAGTGAATAAGGTAAATGTATCGTCTCTTAAAAATTAAATTGCTAGTTTGACTTCCCTTGTTCAACATATGGCCACAGGAAATATGCAACAGGTGAAGGCTTGCGGGATTTGTGCTGATATTAGACATCCAACTGATATGTGTCCTACGCTTCAAAAGGGATCTCAAAAGCAAGCTAATGCAGTTGGAGGATTTCTTGTCTCACCACAAAAGAATTATGATCCCTTCTCAAACACATACAATCCAGGGTGGAGAGATCATCCCAACCTCAGTTATGCACCTAGGCCTCAATTCATGAATTTTTAGCCTAGACAACTTGCTCAACCCCAATCACAGTCAAATTGGTAACAACAACAGCCTTCCTCAAGCTCAAGTATGTCCCTTGAAGACATTGTGAAATCCCTTGCCATTAACATGCAACAATTCAACAAGAGACAAAGACGAGCATCAAGAAGCTTGAAGATCAAACCGATCAATTGGTAACTTCAATGAATCGAATGGAATCTCAAGGGAAATTGCCATCCAAACCGGTGGTCAACCCGAAGTAGAATGCCAATGCGATTACCTTAAGAAGTGGAATGGAGTTGAAAGATCCTCTTAATCAACTCGAAAACGAATCCCCGAAGATGAAACAGAGAAAGAAGTCACAGCTCCCTCCCTAGTCTTAGCCGAATCGATCAAATGAATCTCAAGAAGAGCGATCGAAAGATTTTGTACCAGTTCCTTCTTTCCCTTCTAGGTTATCTAAATCAAAGAAGGAAGAGGAAGAAAAAGATATTTTTGACACTCTCCGCAAGGTCAAAGTAAACATTTCGTTACTTGATGTGATCAAACAAGCACCTCGATATGCAAGGTTTCTCAAGGAGTTGTGCACCAATAAGGTGAAGTTGAAAGGTAATGCATTTGTAAGTATGGGTGAAAATGTTTCAGCTGTCCTTCAGAAAAAATTGCCTCCTAAATGCAAGGACCCAGGTATGTTCACTATCCCTTGCAAAGTTGGTAATGTTAAGATTGAAAAAGCAATGTTAGATCTAGGTGCCTCAATCAATGTCATGCCATTGTCTATTTATAAATCCTTAAATCTTGGATCATTAAAAGAAACTGGGGTGATAATTCAACTTGTCGATAGATCTAATGTTTATCCTCAAGGAGTGTTGGAGGATGTTTTGGTGCAAGTTAATGGCTTGGTTTTTCCCGCTGATTTTTATGTGCTTGATATGGAGGAAGATAATTCATCTCACCCAATGATTTTGTTAGGTAGGCCTTTCTTGAAAACATCTATGACAAAAATCGATATGCATGATGGTACACTCACAATGGAATTTGATGGTGAAGTTATTAAGTTTAATATTTATGATGCCATGAAATATTCAAATGATGTGTCGTCTATTTTTGCTATGGATGTCATTGACCCTTTGGCATAGAAATTGTTTGATTTGAGTGATGATGATAAATTGAAAGTTGCACTTAATAAGAGTCTCACTTTCGAAAAATCACAAAAACTTGCGAAGAAGTTTTAGATTGATTCTAACTTAGATGATGCAATTCATTAGTTAAATTCGCTTTAGTCCTTGAAGCATGATGTTTCTTATGTTGAGTTTCCTCTCTTCCATACTAAACTTCTTCCTTCTATTGTGCGGGCACCAAATTTGGAAATGAAAACTCTGTCGTATCATCTTAAGTATGCCTTCTTGGGTGACGGGGAGACTCTTCCTGTAATCATCTCCAATAAACTCCCCGCATTAGAAGAAGAAAAGTTGATTCGAGTTCATAGAGAGTTTAAGGTGACCACCTATGATGGAGGTGGTAAAGAAAGAAATTTTGAAATAGTGGATTTGGATGTTTCTAGTAATTCCAGTTGAGGTCCAACAATGTCTAGCCAAAGACGTTAAAGAAAGGCGCTTTTTAGGAGGCAACCCAAATTTTTATATTGTTTACCCCAGTAAATTTTAGGAGGAGAAAAACAATTTTTGTTCTTTTCATGGTAGAAGGCGATTTCAAATAAGGTGTGGGCACATTGTTGATACTTAATTTGTTAGAAGGCTTGGAATAAGTCGTGCCCACGGCCTATTGAAAGTCAGCTACTGCCTTTAAGACTAAAAACTTAACAATTTCTCTACTCTCTTTTCATAAAAAAACAAAAAAAAACAAAAAAACAAAAAAAAGTAAATGTAGATTTAGGATTTTATTGTCTTCAAATTTTACTACTTATTTTGTGCCCTAGTTTTTCCTCCAGCCGTACTCTCTCTCCCTGCCGAGCAGCCATGCCATCTCCCAATTCTCTACGTCAAGCATCTTGCGGCTGTAAGCCTTAATTTCATCTCCCTCTTCTGCTCTGCTACTATTGCAGTCCGATACAAGTGTCGTACTCTCCAATTCTCTTCTCCTACTGTCGCCAAGTTCCTCATCTCTTCATCTCCGCCGATTGCTTGCTTCCAAATCACCACTATGGGAAGGGAAAAAGAGGGTCAACGCAGTAAATTGAAATTAAATTAGGTGGCTCGTTCGAACACTCATCCGGCCACCACAACTCAAGAAGAGCATGAATTGGAATGGGATTCGATCCACCCTTCCCTCCGCCTCAACAATAGATGTGCATTCCTAGATGCTCTAAATTGTCAGGGAAGTTTTCACTTCTCCTTTTCTATGATATTTTAGTTAGAGCGTCTATTTTTAACATTGGGGGCAATGCTTGGTTTAAGTGTGGGGGACTTTGGTTTGACTTGTTTAGCTTGGTTTCTTGGCCTTCTTTTTAGAGATTTGGGTCCCGAGCATTTAGTTTTGTTCTCTATTTTCCCTGTCTGAATCTTTTGCTGCTCCCGATGCTTGTCCATGAAAATGGTTGATTATTGTGTGCGAAATGCTTTTTGTGAATTCTCAATTTTATACCATGAGTAGTTGCTTGTGATGGTTGATTGACGGATAATGTGTAGGGTGTAACACATAGAACCCTCTTTTTTGTGAGATTTGGGCCATGAGCATACATTACATATCATGCTCCATTTCGTTGTTGTGGATTGTCATGCATTGTTGATTTTTTTAGAACTTGCATTGTTATGCTTGTCTACGTCATCTCCCTTGATGAATTTGATGCATTGAATCGAATGAGTGTGCATGTTTAGGATAAAAACCTACTTTTTCTTGTCATTTTGACCTTTCTTTTTCAAGCCTACCCTAAGTCATAACCCCTAGTGAGCCATGTTGAGCCTTAACCTTTTCCTTGGATATTCACCATAATACAAGCCATGATATCCTCTTTTGTTGATCATCCCTCTCTTTGAACCATGAATTGAAGCATTGTATAAACCCTTTAATTCTTACTCTTGATGTTATTCGAGATAAACTGCAAGTTGTGAAATTTTAGTGTGTCCAAGGTCTACTACTTCATTGTTCTCTTCTCTTGGAAATCCCCCAATGAAATAAAAAAGTGAAAAAAAGGAGAAAAAAAAAAGTAAAACGAAAAGAAAAAATGGTAAAAAAAAATGAAGCAAGAAAAAAAAAGAAGAACGGAAAAAGGGGGAAAGCAAAATAGAGAAATATAGAGAAGAGATCGAAAGAGGAAAGAATGTAGAATTTTCTTTCTTGGATGCATATTTTGAGATTAAAGTAGTCTTCTCGATGTTGCTTCACTTTGTTGATTCTTGATTAGAAGAGTTTGTATGATTGTGTTAGGAATATGTCTGTAAATCAGCTGATATCTATGTATGCATATTCCAACACAGTGATTTGTTTGTTCCCATTACAACGCATGTTTCACAAGTGGCTAAAAGGGCTGTGTACCGGTTAGTGTGGCAGCTTGTTGAAACAATACATAGGTCATTAGACTAGGAAGTCTCTGTACATATCCGAGTCTTTGTCCTACCAAAGTGATGACAACCTTAATATGGATTAGCTCTCTTCATGCGCCAACAGACGTGCTCATCGGCAATGTCTCACCAGTAGACATTCCTTCTAGCAATGTCTCATCAGCAAACTCTACTTCAGCAGTTATTACATCGGTAGATCTCAGTATCGGCCAAGGTCCTTATATGAACAAACTGCAGAGAAGCTGATTATCCAAGAGGAACATCGGTCATTGATCAGAACGCTACAAGTCAAAATAGATCCGTTACAAGATCTTTTTGACAAGCCAAAGATACGCATCGATGTCTGCGCCTTCACTATTATCCAGCAGACACTTCCTCTTCCGTGTTTAAAGTTCAGACTTCAAGACTATATTCTATAAAAGGACGAACACAGTGTGCTACATCCCAGGCTAAGCATGACAAGTCAAAATCTGTCAGCCTAATTTACGGACCAAATTCAAGACAAAAGCTTAACGGACGGTCTTTGCCCAACAGTTTGAACGACGCACTCCAGTGCAATTAATGACTCAGATTTCCAACGGGCAGACTCATTTAATGCTCCAACGAATTCTTCATCTTCTCCAACCTATATAAGAAGACTCTCATGCATACAGTCCGAAGAAGAGCGTATGCGAATATCTGTGAGAGGTCGTGGTATTGAAATAATTCTTCATTCTTTCAATCTGAAAACCACACCCCAAAAGAGTGAGAAAAACACAAGTGTAAGAACAAACACTTTGTGTGAAGAGAGAAAAACAGAAATTCCAAAGGCTGAGAAGTCCCGCTTAATCAAAAACTTAGTTTTTGATTTGAGTTCTTTCTCCCTTCGAAAGACTCAGTCTCTTCAGTGCTGCACCCAGAGCCTAAAAATCCACATTGCATTCATATCGGCAGACTTATACTACATTATAAGTTGTGTCGATTGTGCAATAAATTTTCATCACTTTTGGCCGAGTGCTTAGCACTCAGTTGTTCAAATACTTGCTATTTGAACAACGCCTAATATTCTCTTTTCACTTTCGCCTCCACTTTACTCAAACAAGCACCTTCCCTAAGGTACTTGGTGAGAGATAAAGTTTGGAGGTTAGTCATGAGTCTTCCCGGTATCCCAATTGACTTTCCTTCTACCCCCGGGGAGATTGCTAGGTTAGAGAGTCTAGGTTGATGTACTAAGCATGTTTGCCTTTGAGCAAACCTCTGCTGAATTTTAATATAATTTATATTTTGATACATTCAGCCTTTATTTCTCTTTCCTGTAAGATTCGATATATCTTGTGCAATCTGGTTGTAGAAAGTAATTGATGCATCTAATATAAGATTTTAGTTAACTGTTATGCTAAAATTGTACACAAACACTTACAGTTACTTCAATCTTGTTTGTTATACTTTAGCTGCTTATACTTCCGCTGCTCAAACTCTTGTCTATCAACCAAGTATAACAACATCTTCCTTCTGCATGTTCTTCAAATCTGCCGATCCAAGTTGTCCGTTATAACAAACATCGACTAAGTTGTTAGAACTAGGAAGATGACCTATTTATATTAATTATTTCATCCATGCTTTCAACTTAAATGTTAAAATAGGATGAAATTTTTAATACACTTAATATAGGCTATTCACCCCCCCTCTAGCCTATACACTGAGCATATCACCGTAGACCTATCAATTGGTATCAGAGAGGGTTCTCTTAGAATTTCATTCCAGGCTTAACAACCTGAGAGTTTAGATCCAGTTGCTCAGATTAGATGCATAGTCAAAAAGAGTCTTTTTCAAAATTTTTCATTTCCAAAAATCTTCTTGACTGAGAGACCTGGAAGCCATTTGAAAACACCATTTTTTTTTTCAAATCAAAATCAATTTTGTTTTCAAAAACATGTGAGAAAGAATATTGTGATGATTATGTGATTACTATAAGAAAATCTATCATATATCAGAAATGTATTGATATTATGAAGAGAAGTACTATAGTCAAATAGAGATTGACTTGCTAAGGATTATATGATATATCCTATGGCAAATACGTCAACTTCATACGTGATGGATGAATTACTCAGATTCACTTCTAAAAGATTTGCTATGTTGATATAAGGCTAACGATTATATCAATCTTACACCTTTTCAAGAAAACTTTCTATTAAAGTTTAGAGCAAGTGAAATAAGAAGAGTTTCAAAGGAAATTCAAGGGAAATCAAATTTATGTCATCTCCAAAATCACTGTGATTATTAGCTCTTGGTCTAAGGACATCAATGATAAAGTTATTCTTCTTCAACGGGAAGCTTCTGCCTAAAAGGATACACTCAATGAACTTCAGCTCAGCATCAGAACAAGTTCCTCAACTACCATGAGCAGATTAGTTCAAAAGAGTATAGTGAGAAAGTGACTCCTTCCATTAACCTCTTGATATCTTGAGTTACACTTATAAGCTATAGGCTGAGTAATTACTCTAATCTTGTGCCTATTAAATCTCACTTGTATTATTGGATTTCTGGAGCTATTTTTAGCTCATAAATGTTGCTAACCATTTCTCTATGAGTACTTAAGGCAGGAACTCATACGACAAAAAGGCTAAAGATGCAACATTACTCTCCATCGGCAGACATTAACCTGACTGCTGATTCATGAAGGATTGCTAACCACTCAAGTCATCTATATCCTTCACTCACTCAAGGTCTAATCAATACCTGTTGGACTTCAGCGCCATTATATGAGAAATCTACTGATGAGTCCTCAAACATTGATAAAGACCACCTCTCCTGCATATTTAAACAGGTCAGCTACTGTCTCATAAATGACCTGTGTCCATGTCTGCTGAATTGTTTTGTTAATATAAATTATCAGACATGCTGGATAAAACCTTATCATACTATGCCTATATTGATATATCTGTATGCTTGTGTGATTTGCTTTATGCAAATGATTTTCAAAAACTTATCAGCACCTTTCATATCGGCTGATCTAAAATTTTTTTTAAACCTATAATTGGCTGAATTTCCATATCTGCCAACCGACACTTCATAAGTTCAATTTTATGTGCTGACTTATGGGAGTAAAAACCTTTAAATGACTTATTCTCTCTCAAGTCTATTAAAGGTGGAGGCACACTTTATGAAGACTGACTACTTCGATTAAAGTTAAGATTATTCTCAAAATTTTGGAAAACGACAAAAGCTCTTTATCAAAAATCTTTTCCAAGAATCTTGAGAAAATCTAGACATCACAGCCTATCCCTGCGAAGGCGTGTTTAGAAGGACAACTCTACAGTAAATCTACATTATTGAACGTCCTTCAGTCTAACCTCCGTGAGTATAAGTAGAGCTCCTTCCTCATCCAAACTCTACTATGAAGAAACTCACAAACTGCTTACTGATTACATTAGATACAAAACATCGATTCAAATTTTCCAAAATGTTACTAAGTTCAAGTCCTAGAAATCGATCAAGTCAATCCTTCAACAACTTGGTATGATTCCTTCATATTCATTCAAAGTTGTTTTGATTTTATTTCTGTTACTCCTAATGAGTTGATCTAAAAATTCTCAACGATGTATTCTAAAAATCGAAACCATTTATAACTGTGAAAACTATTTTCAACATCTTTCTAATACACAGTTATAAATTCTGAGAGAAATTTTATCAACCCATTTGTACCAGAAATCATTAATTATAGATTTTCAATCTTGTCTTGAAATTAATTGATAAAAGAATCTTCTTTTGTCTTGTCCGATAATCCTGAAAGCTTGTTGGCAAAAATAAACTATATGCTACAAACTTTTGATTATCAGAACACTTAAGAATATCTTCAATCAATTGTATCAAAAATAAGATAGAAAATTACTGATTAATGCTAGCAAAAGTGATTTCACCCCACTTCTAACTTTTAGTTATCAATCTTATTGGTACTCTAAAACGTTTTCAGATGAATCACTATGAAAATCAATTAGCATATACCTATCCGACCATCGAAATTCTGCTTGTATACATGGACATCACAGAGAAGATCCCAGAAAAGAGTTATCAAATGTTTGGAAAGCATTTGATGAATCGTTGTGTGCAACAACTCTTCTGGTTATATGTAGGTATGCCGGCCATCACCTCAAAGATGGCTGATACAGATAATTCAGCTTGACTGACTTAGGTAGCTAATAAGGAATTGATGAGGATGACGAACTGCTAATCGCCGCCATACATCCCTGAGCAAATCAAAGGGGATTCATGGCCGAAGCAGTAAATCCTTAGTGGCCATCACCCTACGGTGCTCTTATAATGACCTGAAGGAGTGCACGTGTTCCGCCTCCGGCCAGAGCTGGAGGAGATCAAAAATGGACACAGCCATCTTGATCCATTCCAAAATCCTTGACTGATGACCTCTCATTATGTTCTTAGGATTAGGATATCTTGGATACTACTTTGTAACATATTTTCTACTCAAAACTGAATCATTATGTATCTTTATCCTGTAATCTGCAGTTTAGTCAAAATTTCAGTTGTATTGTCCTTGTAATCAGCTGATCCCCACTATGTATTGTTCAAAACTACTTGGATTATTGAATACAAGTTCTGCAACTTTTCATCATGACTATCTACTTATGTGAATTCCTCTGATAGCATGAATTAATGTGTTTTAACTGTGTTGATCTACATATCATTCTTCTTCATCATAGTGTTTACTTTCCTTTGATAATTGAAGAAATTGACCTTGATGAAACGATCACACAGTTCTTACACAAACTCTGCTGAAACCCTATCAGCAAACCCGTCCTATAAAATCGGCTATATTGAGTTTTAGTCAATTACCAAAAAGTTAAAATCTTGGCTTTACACTATCTGATAAGTGCCTTTTTGAATTAGAACATCTCATCATGATTTAATTCAAGATCTACCGAACACTCTAGTTGTTCAACATAGGTAGACTGCAGTTACTTAACGGATGACTTTTATGTCTATATCTTACCTTTAAGTTACTACAAATCGATTACTAAATCTCTGACTTCTCTATCCTACATACAAGATTACTATTAAATCGACTTTGAACCAAATTGTCTGCTGTGTCAACCTAATGACTGTTGTAAGCATTTGAACTTAAAAAAGATTTATCTCATCAAAGTATATGAAAATACTTTCATTAGTCAATTACAAAAATCCCAGCTTTTAACTTCTAAAAATCAAAGGCTTACTTTCACTTTCAAAACAGCTCAACAGCAATTTGTGCTCTCAGTAATAACAACTATTGTATCTAGTATGATATTTGAGATTAGTAATGAGAAGGCATGGTTAGCAGTTTCTCTTGATGATACACCATCTCGGCTAACTACTAATCGGCAAACAGACTGAATTCAAAACACTCTGTTATGCCTTATCACATACCTAAATTTCAAAAAGGCTGAGAAAGACTTAAGTAACTTGACCTATCTCAAAAGATAGCCAGAAATTTTAGGATTCTTAGGAAGAATGTTTCTCCCAAAGACTAATCCTTCCTCAGGAGTGAATGGGCAATATAACCCCTGCTGTTTATATTACATGCCTCACTCTCATTCACAGGCTTGTATGTAAAAACTCTTTAGCAAAACCCTTTCTCGCTAAAGATTGATACAACCTGTTGCGCAGAAGAAGTTCGGACATCATTTCAGGTACACTTTCAATATCTCACTTGTCTAACTTCTTCCTTCACAAATTCTAATGAAATGCTCTTATAAATTCATATTATTATTAATAGATCCTTGGTTACCATACATTCTATCATCTGCTAAAACATCTCTCTAAATCAATTAGGATATTAACTCTATAACTCAACAAACTCGTTAAATTGGTGTCAAGAAAAACATCAGACAACCTCCCTATCAGCAGTTCTTACCTCAGCAGATAGCCCATATTAACTGCTGATAAAATTCCAAATCCTCGAAACAATGAAACCCTAACCAATTCTTCACAAAATCCCTATGAGTATAAAAAAAAAAAAACTTAACTTAAACTTGAGCACATAATCTTTGTCATTAAACACCCTAAATCCAATCCACTGCTGTTTAGATGCCTTTTCTAACAATTGGTGTCAGCTAGTATTCTTTCTAATAATATTTCTTCTAATAATTGGTGTCAACTAGTATCAAAACCAATCCCTGTAAAAATTACACCACACCAAAACAGCTGATATCTCAATAAGGGAAGATAAATCAATTTGATTAAATATGTATTTAAACCTCTCGTTTAAAAGTAACGTGTTTAATACATTTCCCCTAGACTGCCTATATCATAGCCATAACCACTCTCAGCATGATGACATAATCCTAAATCAGAACATCATTACCATGTCATTAAATGCACTCACTCTCTTAAGCCCCCAAAACGTCCTATCACATTCCTTTAACCAAGAAACCCCTTTATCTTCTCAAAACTTCGAAAGATGTATAAAATGATAATCTACATTCAAAGCTCTCTAAATATATTCATTATTTCTTCAGCATTTCTTCATCTTCCTACCCAACTTTTCATCGCCATTACAAAATATACCAACCTTCATCATGTGTTCGCCAAACTTGCTTAATTCAGAATATCGACCCATCTCCTATAATGAAATGCGACAACGAATAATGATCTTCCTAGCTACTCCTCAACCAGTGATCCTTCGACCTCGCCAAATCAGTCGACGAGTAAGAAATTGCTTGCGAGATCCAAGGAACGATGTGTCCAACTTCATTCCATGGATTCCTTCACCAAATCCTGTCTCAACCACTGCAACAAACACTCCCCTTACTCTTAACTCCTCAAACGCTCCACCTGAACCATCCTCAACTCAAGAAGAATCTCAACTTACAAATGTCAACTTTTGTGACACCCTAGTTCTCTTAATTGCATGATTTGCATGTTATATATCTTGTTCGCATGAATAGAAATGCCATGTTAGTATAATGTATTATAATTTGATAATTTCTACTTGTTTTAGCTTTGTTTACTTGTGTTGTTCATACAAAAATGATTTGGTATGATTTTTAGTAACCAAAATGACTTTGTACTCAGTGAGGTGCATACTGGGTACAAAGCGATCGCCTTGTTTTTGGACAGAGCGATCGCTTTGTAGGCAGAATGTCAAAGCGATCGCCTTATTTCGTGGGAGGGCGATCGCCCTGTTACGCTGGAACTTTATTTTAATAATTGTTGACTTGTGGACTGTTTGTTTAAGTTGGGACACGTCCCTAAGTGAGAGATCAGCTCACTCATACCTCCCTTGCCTCAACACGGGAATGACCCTCCACTTCACCCACTTCACCCAAAACCTTCTTAGAACAAGTGAGAGAGAGCGTGTGTGTTCTTGGTGAGATCACTGTGTGTTTTCACCTCCTCCATTTCCAACCACTCAAACTTGCATGCAAAGCCATATTTGTGTTCCTTGAGACTAGAGAAACAACTTGGGAGGCTTTGATTCTTCTTTTGTTGGGTTAAATTGTGTGTTTGAGGTAAGTACCCAATCCCTTGTCTTGTATGCTCAATATCAAGTATGCTCCCTTCATGATAGTTTAGTTTACATGTTTAAAAAGACATGCATCATGTTAAAAACTTGAAATTCCTTAAGTAAATTTTCTGTGAATTTTGGGTTAATGACTCATAATTGATAATTTGGACTTGTGTCAAGTATGAATAATGTTCTAGGATGAACTTGGAATAACTTTTGTTCTTGGACTTGTTATAATTCATCACTTCAAAAATTGATGGACATGTTAGGGTTCACAAGTGTGGGACTTAAATCTTGATGGACTAAAAGTCATGAATGACATATAGTCTAATTGCATATGAATCGAGAACTTAGAAAAGAGCCATGAATTGCACATAGCATTCATTCGCTACTTAGGAATATTTTAGCAATAACTCATCGGAGTTGCGTTAGAGAGTCATTGAACAATACCGACTCTACAAATAAATCCCTACGACGTTTAGAGTTCAATTGAATTGTAAATTATTTCTTGGGAATTATTGACATGATTGATCTATTGCTTGACTTGTACATAGTAGAATAACATGCCTACTTGATCGAACGAGTCGCTCTTGTCGACCTCGCTCCCTTACTTGGTTTATTACGTGAGTAAACATCTACTTGACTCGGACAAGTTCGCTCTTGTCGAACTTGCTCCTTACTTGATTTGTATGACAAGTAAATATCTACTTGACATACCATTAGTCCAGTGGCATTAAGTGAATTGTATCGATGGTCAACGATGCATCATAGTCATGAATCATGAGGTTCATGATGACGATGGGTCGCCATACCATAACTTGCACACACCCTTCACTACGATCACGGTGGAGAAGAGTACCATGTCGTAACCAAAAGGGCGCTTGGAATAATACTAATCGTGGTCGATGTATCATACACGTGCATCCGACAAATACAATCGTTATAACCTTGTCTATTTCGGGGACTACGAAGCGGCACCGGTTCTATAACATATCCTAATCCTATGTGATTTAATTACGCACCTATGTGAAAACAATGTGCATCGCGACATGAGAACTACGTGCTAACATGATCTTGCTTGATACGTGCTATGTATGCCTTGCATTATATCTGTCATGCATATTGGTTACTTACAAAGTCTTTATGACTTACCCCCTCCCTTTTCTTGTTTTAGATCCTAGTCGTCCGGTTCGTCTTCTCGAGGTTGATCGTCTTCTCGTGCTCGTGATTGTTCACCTAGAGGTGGTAGCGTTGGCTTTTGGTTTCTTCTTTTGCAAGGACGTTGGGTTTAAGCAAGTCATTTAGACTTCGCTTGGGAATGTGTAATCATAGTAACTTGTACTTGTTGTAGACTAAACGAATATTCTACTTATGTCTCTTGTTATTTGCCGGCACTTGTTGGCCGAGCCTTGTTTACATGTATATGGTTCACTTGTTAAGACTTCCGCTGAGCATCCCTTTAGCTCTTGTTTATTGATGTGGTTTTCTCCGGCAGGTTTAGCCGTCGAGGTGTTTATATATTAGCATGACTTGTTAGTGTTGGGTTCCGGCTGTAATTTCGCCGATGACTTGGTTTACTTGTTATTAATTGTTATATCAGGTTTTGAAGTTTTATAAATATTCCGGCTTTGTAATGCCGAGTTTTATTTCGTGTCCAATGTTGCGTCACGTTAGTTGTGATAATCGAGTCCTTGCATGATTGTAGTCCTTATTTGGACGGCTTGACCCGCGTTCCCATCTCGGGGTCGGGGTTGGGTCGTCACAACTTTGCTCCTGACTCAGCGGTCAATACTCCTAACTAGAATTGAAGACCTTCATCCTCTACTCTATTTTAATGGAATGTCTAATTTTTCTTTACCTTTTTTTTGTACTGTGTTTGTAATATCTTTTTTTTTGTTCAAGTTACATTTGCTACTTTTATTCTGTGTTACTTACTGTAATCTGTTCAAGTGCTTATTTTTGTCTAAACAGCTATTCTCAACATAAACTCCTTTACATATGCATATATTCTTATGGAAGCCACATTCCAACTTAAACAATTGCCACATTTAATGGAAGATAAATGCCTTATACGACATTCTTAGATGCATATCTCATGCTTCAGATCTTTGTTGACATGCTTCTCAAATAAAAATGTCTTACTAAAATAGACAATTCATCTACTCTTCATCACTTATGAATTGACCGATTAAATTTTCACACCTAGTCCTCTTATACTTACTCTCTGTACACTTACATATCATATGGCCCTGCACCATAACAATTGGAATTTAAAATTCACACATAGCCTTGCACCATAACTTACTTGACTTAAATTTTTGAGAAGAAGAGTTCGTATACCAAAAACTCATACCTTATGAGTTGTCCTAATCAGGTTATATGACTTGTCTGATACATACAAAGATAAACATGTATATATATATATATATATATATATATATTAAGGAGGAGATATACTACAAGTAACTTTGTTATTAAGAAGAAGAGATGATAAGTAAATGGTGACAACATATCTCTACTAAGACAGAAAGAAAAGCATATAAACTATTAACACGTATGAGGATAAGAGATACATATAAGGAAAGGAGATACGAATTAAATAACACCTCTAGAAGAAAAGATTATGAAAATGCACATACTAAAACAAAACAGAAAACTCATATCTGCAGACTTCATATTAGTACACCCATTGTGACCAAGGCCAAAAGAAAACATATTGGTAAATCTATTATGGCCATTAAGACACAAAACTCATTCCCACTACATGTCGTGCCCAGAATTCATACCTTATGAATCAAATTCTTACACCTTGTCCTCTCCCCAACTAAACAGATTCCCTGTACGGTCCTCCTCATCTCTATAAAAGTGTGATTCCTCCAAATCTATTGTGACCATTAAGGAGGAGGAAATATTAAAAAGATTAAAGATAGAAAGTTTAAAGATTGAAGATTAAAGATTGTTTTCATAAAGAGCTGAGAAAAGCTTATACTCAAAAATAGAGGAGGAGAATCTATATCAAACTCTACATCTACAAGACAATAGGAGGAGATTATCGTAATAAACAAAGCATATATGACACTCCTCACTGTCCAAATCAGCTATTCCTAAAATATGCCACTCCTCACTGTTCATTCAGATACTTCTAAAATAACTATCATACTACGCTGTCATGCTTTATAAAGAGTTCCTATGAACAGGAGGAGATTGTTGTAATTTTGCTATAATTCTATCTAGGCCATGCTCACTGACTATAATAAATCTCCGGGAACTCAAGCAAATAAAGTCATGCATGATCCGCTTCTATTGTATTCATAAGGTCATGGACTCAAGCAAATAGGAGGAGATTGTTGTAATTCATATAAGATTTTCTTGCATCCATAACCTAATTCATATAAGATTTGCTTGCATCCATATAAGATTTACTTGTAAATAGGAGGAGATTGTTGTAATTCATATAAGATTTGCTTGCATCCATAACTTAATTCATATAAGATCTGCTTGCATACCTAACTTGTATCTTGTATCCATAACATTGCATCCGTAACCTAACTTGTATCCATAACAAGGGTCAAGGTGAGCTGATTTCACTCTTCACAACCTTTGAAAACGTCTGACACTTAATCAATTCGATTAAGCACACCCAATTCATTCAGATCATACTTATTACACCGCAAAGAAAAACACCTTTATGGCAATACTATCAATTATATCTCATAATTGCCTGAACATTATTCTCGTTATTGCTCCGTATATGTACCTTCATTTATCGAGTCTGTAAATACGTAGCAATAAGTGACTATACATACACTATCGCTTGTAAGTTCAACCTAGGGCATGCCTTGATATAAAATGATTAATGACATGTTATTACTAAGGATTGAACATCTGCTTTTTAAGAGCTGTATGTATAAGTCAATAGTAATAATGGTCCCAAGCAAATAGGAGGAGATTGTTAGGAATATGCCTGTAAATCAGCTGATATCTATGTATGCATATTCCAACACAGTGATTTTCTTGTTCCCATTACAACGCATGTTTCACAAGTGGCTAAAAGGGCTGCGTACCGGTTAGTGTGGCAGCTTGTTGAAACAATGCATAGGTCATTAGACTAGGAAGTCTCTGTACATATCCGAGTCTTTGTCCTACCAAAGTAATGACAACCTTAATATGGATTAGCTCTCTTCATGCGCCAACAGACGTGCTCATCGGCAATGTCTCACCAGTAGACATTCCTTCCAGCAATGTCTCTTCAGCAAACTCTACTTCAGCAGTTATTACATCGATAGATCTCAGTATCGGCCAAGGTCCTTATATGAACAAACTGCAGAGAAGCTGATTATCCAAGAGGAACATCGGTCGTTGATCAGAACGCTACAAGTCAAAATAGATCCGGTACAAGATCTTTTTGACAAGCCAAAGATACGCATCGATGTTTGCGCCTTCACTATTATCCAGCAGACACTTTCTCTTCCGTGTTTAAAGTTCAGACTTCAAGACTATATTCTATAAAAGGACGAACACAGTGCGCTACATCCCAGGCTAAGCATGACAAGTCAAAATCTGTCAGCCTAATTTACGGACCAAATTTAAGACAAAAGCTTAACGGACGGTCTTTGCCCAACAGTTTGAACGACGCACTCTAGTGCAATTAATGACTCAGATTTCCAACGGGCAGACTCATTTAATGCTCCAACGAATTCTTCATCTTCTCCAACCTATATAAGAAGACTCTTATGCTCACAGTCCGAAGAAGAGCGTATGCGAATATCTGTGAGAGGTCGTGGTATTGAAATAATTCTTCATTCTTTCAATCTGAAAACCACACCCCAAAAGAGTGAGAAAAACACAAGTGTAAGAACAAACACTTTGTGTGAAGAGAGAAAAACAGAAATTCCAAAGGCTGAGAAGTCCCGCTTGATCAAAAACTTAGTTTTTGATTTGAGTTCTTTCTCCCTTCGAAAGACTCAGTCTCTTCAGTGCTGCACTTCAAACCTTCAGCAAGAGACCAAGCCTTCCTGCAATTCGTTGAAGACTGATCAAGCTAGAAGATGTCCGATGAAGAGCCAGAGCCTAAAAATCCACATTGCATTCATATCGGCAGACTTATACTACATTATAAGTTGTGTCGATTGTGTAATAAATTGTCATCACTTTTGGCCGAGTGCTTAGCACTCAGTTGTTCAAATACTTGCTATTTGAACAACGCCTAATATTCTCTTTTCACTTTCGCCTCCACTTTACTCAAACAAGCACCTTCCCTAAGGTACTTGGTGAGAGATAAAGGTTGGAGGTTAGTCATGAGTCTTCCCGGTATCCCAATTGACTTTCCTTCTACCCCCGGGGAGATTGCTAGGTTAGAGAGTCTAGGTTGATGTACTAAGCATGTTTGCCTTTGAGCAAACCTCTGCTGAATTTTAATATAATTTATATTTTGATACATTCAGCCTTTATTTCTCTTTCCTGTAAGATTCGATATATCTTGTGCAATCTGGTTGTAGAAAGTAATTGATGCATCTAATATAAGATTTTAGTTAACTGTTATGCTAAAATTGTACACAAACACTTACAGTTACTTCAATCTTGTTTGTTATACTTTAGCTGCTTATACTTCCGCTGCTCAAACTCTTGTCTATCAGCCAAGTATAACAACATCTTCCTTCTGCATGTTCTTCAAATCTGCCGATCCAAGTTGTCCGTTATAACAAACATCGGCTAAGTTGTTAGAACTAGGAAGATGACCTATTTATATTAATTATTTCATCCATGCTTTCAACTTAAATGTTAAAATAGGATGAAATTTTTAATACACTTAATATAGGCTATTCACCCCCCCTCTAGCCTATACACTGTGCATATCGCCGTGGACCTAACAGATTGCTTCAATTCCATTAGCGTAAAATTCCTTTCATCATACCTTACCTCAGCCCATTTCAACCCATCTTTGACCCTCAGATTTTTGTGCATCTTAATTCGTTCATAGGTGGAAAGGATATGATATATTTGCAAGCTTATGGTTAAAAATCTTTTATGCATTGAAATGAGAGTTCATTGATATATACACCCCATACACTTTTGAGCGTAATGAGTGAATCCTGTGAGATGTTGTTAGATCTTATATGTTTTACGTTCAATTCAATTGTTGGGGCGATTACCCATTGGTGTTGATTCTTGAGAATTGTAAATTTGAACTCATGTTTTTGATGTGTGGAAAATATTTTGGATGTAGCAAAGGGAAAGCAAGGAGAATATTGAGGGTGAAATGATAACATAAGCTATTGAATGCTTGAGGGCAAGCATTGCCTAAGTGTGTGGGGAATTGATAGGTTGCATAATTAACACATATTTAGTTCTATTTGTTTTTGATATTTAGTCATGCTTGACCTTCGAATTTTGATGGGATTCTTATTCTTGTAGGTGAATGGAGGGAATTGACAAAAAGGGGGCACAATTCATTAATTTTGTGAGCTGGGAGGTTTAGAAGCTGAATTGGAGTAAGGCGTGGTCACGACTTATCAAATTTCGTGTTCTGTTTTGCTGACTTGACATAAGGCGTAGGAACGCTCAAGGAAATTTTGGGAATCATCAACAAGTGATGCCCCAACTCCTAAGAAGTTAGATTTTAAGTCTCCTAATTTAATTCTGAGAGACCAAGCTTTGAGAGGGTGTATCTAGACTAATTGAGGGAAAGGTGGGAGTATTTATTCATGGTAGTGGGTTATAATTAGTGGGTTATAATGAGGGAAAGAAAATAGACTTTTGGGGGGGTTACTATTTAAACTTTGTGCTAGCTTTTGTAACCCCCACGTTGGAGACGCACGTACACTAGAAATTTTCAAATTTTCTCATCTTTTCTTTATTCTTCCACCATGTTCATGCAAGGATAAAGCTCTTTTCCAACCAAAGGATAATTGAAGATTCGGTTCAACATGATTTGTTTGATCTAATTGGTTTTATTTTATTCTTCTACTTCTCTATTATTTATATATTTCCTGCACTTCTTGATTTTGTTGTTTTGGTTGATTGCACAAAAAGGGCCCTTTGTTCAATTGTTGAAATAGCAAATCGCCATTTGGAACGTCGAATCCATAATTGTTTGACTATTCTAATACTTGTGGCAATTAGTATGGGTGATACAAAAGAGGTGGTTATTCTATACTATGGAAATATATAATCTAGTCTAAATGAACCTACATGTGCGTTTGTTGGCTAGAATGGGTGGTCTCTCTCATTCTTAAAGCTATTGATAAATTAAATTCTATGATCATATCAGGATTGTTTATTGGCAAGGGAAGTAATTAGAGAATATTTCCTGATTATCGAGGAAGTAAGGAGAGATATGTTGTTAGGTCGTACCAACAATCATAACCAATTTGGTAGAGAATAGAAGGATTACTTTTGCATCAATGATCAAGTCAATGAACCGTTTCTAAGATTGCTCCTTTGGTTGGATATATCAATATATTGATTCTTTTTTACTTTAATCATTTTCTTGTTAATTTACTTAGATTACTCAACAATATCTAAACCCCCCCCCCATTTTACTATTTTCTTTATTTTTGCAATTCACATCAAATTAAGTCTCGCCAATCTCTGTGGACACGACCTTGCTTACCACTACTCCAAATTAATAATCTAGAAAAGCATGATTTTATTATTGTTGGTTTCAGCAACCATCACAAGTTATGAGGTAGACTACTCTGATATTCGGGTGTTTGGTGTTTGGATGTCCAACCTATGTGCACATTCCTAGTGAAGAAAGATCGAAGCTTAACCCAAAGTCTAAGCAGTGTATCTTTCTTGGGTATTAAAAAGGGGGTGAAGGAATATAAACTTTGGGATCCCAAGACAAGTAAGGTGATGATTAGTACAAATGTAGTTTTCAATGATAAAACTATGTTGCAAGGTACTTAGTATAAAGAGGAACTTTTTTTTTTTTTTTAGAGAAACAGGGGCGGCACCCTGCTAGATTTTATTAAATAATAAAAGAAATACAAACTTGAGGGGGACAACCAGCTTGGCCCTTATAAATGGGAGGACAAACGAGCCTAACCTCGAAAAGGAAATACATCTTAAGAAATTCTAACATACGGAGTGTCCCTAGAATCCAGAATAACAGATCCCTTAACAAACGGAGGGAGAGAACTAGAAGATAAAAAATAAAAGTTTGCTCTAGAACTACAAGCATGGTTGGCTAGCCCATCAGCTACAGAATTCGCTTCACGAAAACAGTGCTTGAACACAAACCTCTTATCATTTAGCAGACGAAGGATGTCACGATAAATAT
Organism: Platycodon grandiflorus; assembly: GCA_016624345.1. Taxonomy (NCBI): domain Eukaryota; kingdom Viridiplantae; phylum Streptophyta; class Magnoliopsida; order Asterales; family Campanulaceae; genus Platycodon; species Platycodon grandiflorus. Next base: position 51,048,510 of record CM028361.1, on the reverse strand, counting down.
AGATGCATTTCCAAGGAGGATGGAAGCCTTTAGTAAACCAATCACAAATAAGTTTGGAGTCAATTTCAATAATAGCGTCATCTATGCCCTGATCAGATAACCACAAAATTCCTTGATGGAGAGCCTTCAATTCAGCCAAGTTGTTAGAACAATCCCCATAATAAGAAGCATAAGCATAAACAAAATCTCCTCTGAAATCTCTAATAATGCCACCACCTCCGCCAATCCCAGGATTCCCATTACAAGCACCATCAGAATTCAACTTAAGAGTGCCTGAAGGAGGCTTTTCCCTATAAACAGAACGGACAATGATTTGCCTTTTAGGCCCAGAATAAGAAAACCTCCCTGAAGAGGATCTAGAGAACTGGAACTTGGCAGCCACAAGGATAATATGCAGGTCATGTTGTATAGAAGAAATAACAAGAGAGACATGCTGAATAGAATTTTCAAAGAGGGCAAGATTACGCCGTTTCCAAATATGCCAAAGAATTAAGGAGGGCAACAAAGTGTGGATCTTAGATTTAGAATCCATCCACCAAGAGAAACACCTTTGTTCAATAGAATGGGAAAATAACGAAATCCCATAGGATTTATGGAAGAATCTCCAAACCAAGGATGCAGCAATACTGTTAAGAAAAACATGATCGAAAGTTTCGACTTCACCAGAGACACAGCAATAGCACCTAGAAGCAGTGTGAATACCTTTAGCCCAGAGCCCTTCATCAAGAGGGAGCTTTCGAAGAAGTAACCTCCACATAAACACACTAATTTGGGGAGGCAGCAACCTATTCCACACAAACTTAGCTGAGAACAGATTGGGAGTTGAGGGAGAGAATAACAGCTTGGCCGAAGAGATGGAAAAGAGCCCATTCGGAGAGAGCTTCCAGCAAGGTTGATCCTCATGCAAAGAGATGGAGATATTATTGTGAGTAATAACCTGTTGGACAGAAGAAGGAAGCCAATGAGCAGCAGCAGGAGCAATGGAGGAGCTATCTCCAAACGGATCATGAACAGCCTGGAGAGAACAGCCGGCTGGTTTAGAAAGAGTGACCCCATCAATCCAATTATCATGCCAAATAGAGCAATGACCTTTCCCAATCAACCAGAAAATATGAGGTTCTGCAATGGGCCGAATTCTTAGAAGACGATGCCAGATATGGGAGCCCTTAGAGAGACTGAGAACAGGGTGAACAGAAGAGCAATATCGAGCAGACATGAAGCTAGTCCAAAGATTCTTTTGAGACCGAAATCTCCACCATAATTTAACAGAGAAAGCATTAATAAGAACTTTAGTAGAGATGATGCCTATACCACCTTCACTGGTAGGATGACAACATCTCTCCCAAGAAACCCAATGAGATTTATTCTTCCCATCAATGCAACCCCAAAAAAAATTGGAAAGTAGACGATCAATAGAATTAATTACCGAAACAGGAGGATCAAGGGAGGCAATCTGATAAGCAGTAATAGATTGAAAAACATGATTAATAAGGGTGATACGACCAGCCGCATTAAGAAAACCTCCCATCCATGTCCCAATTTTATTTTGTAACTTGAGAAGAAGAGGATCAAAAAGTTGCCTACGTTTACGACCGCAGTAGAGAGGGCATCCCAGGTACTTGATAGGAAACTCACCAGATTGAAACCCAAGAGTGGAAACAATAGAATGAAGCCTGTTTTCCGAAATATTAGGAGCAGTATAAACTGAACTTTTAATGAGGTTAATAAGCTGCCCTGAATAATTCTCATAATCATGAAGCAAATCTTTGTGCTTAAGAAGAGAAGCCCTGCTACCATTGCAGAAAATAACAACATCATCAGCGAAAGCAAGGTGAGAGATAATAGGGCAGCCACTTATAGTGGAGTAAGAAACTCTAGCGGAAGAACTATGCAATCTGTTCAGGCTGCGACTTAAGACTTCTGCAGTGATAATAAATAGACTGGGAGAGAGAGGGTCACCCTGACGGAGACCTCTGGAAGACTGAAAAAACCCAACAGATTCACCATTAAGAAGGACAGAAAACCAGTTTTCGGATATCAATCGCCAGATCATATCAATAAAAACTTCGCAGAAACCAAATTTGCGAAGAACTTGGGTTAGATAAATCCAAGAAACCCGATCAAACGCCTTTGCCATGTCTAGCTTGAGGATAATATTAGAACCAGGTACTTTCTTATTAAGGAAGTGCATCATCTCTTGAGCCAGAAGAATGTTGTCTTGAATAATGCGACCCTTAGTAAAAGCACTCTGATTTTCAGAGATAATATACGGAAGAACCACAGCAAGACGAGAAGACAGAATTTTAGATATGACTTTGTTGCAAAAATTACAGAGACTAATGGGCCGAAGATCCTTGAAGGAGGACGGCTTATCAACTTTTGGGATAGTCGCAATTAAAGTACAAGTCCAATTCCGAGGGAGAGAAAAACCAGCAAAGAATTCCAGGACCGCGGCATGAAAATCTGTACCAATAATAGACCAACAAGAAGAGTAGAATAAGCCTGTAAATCCATCAGGACCTTCTGCACTTGACCCGCTCAAACCCATAATAATACTTTTAACTTCATCAATGGTAGGAGGAGTTGTCAACATTTTGTTCCATTCATCCGTCACCAGCCTAGGAATGACATCAAGATTACTGTCCACCAATGGACCTTCAGCACGAAGCTGATCTTTAAAATAGCCCACTGCTGCGCGCTTAATATCAACTTCATTATCCAGAAGATTACCCTCAGAATCCTTGATAGAGTGAATATAAAGACGACGTTGCGATTGCTTGACCGAAGCATGAAACATCTTAGTGTTACCTTGACCCTCACGAAGCCATTTTATTCTGGATTTTTGCCTCCAATACTCCTCCTCATGGGACAAATGTTTTCGAAGATTAGCTTGGGCATGCATCAGTTCAGCCCTGTTCTCATCAGAGGCGCAAAGCTCAAATAGGAGCTCTTTTTCTAAGACAATCTCTTCTGCCTGAGTAACGTTGGAGAATATGTTACCAAAGACAGTCTTATTCCATTGCTTTAGAGAGTTTTTAACACAGCGAAGCTTATTGGAGAAAGCTTGCATAGGTCTCCCCTCAACCGAAGCAGTCCAAGCAGTGCGAACAACATTTTGAAAATCAGGATGAGATGCCCAAGTGTTAAGAAAGCGAAATAAGGAGGGTCTTCGAACTTGAGATTGGGAAATACTGACAAGAAGAGGGGTATGATCAAAACAAGTTCTGTTGAGATGTTGCACCAAGGTAGCATTGAAGATATCCAACCACTTTATGTTGCCCAATATTCTGTCAATCCTTTGATGTATAGTAGCATAACCCTCTCTCTTATTCCACCAAGTATAATCACTCCCAGAGTACCCCAGATCAGACAAAGCCATAGCAGTTAAGCAAGCATGGAAATCCAAAGCGCCAAGCCTATCCCAACCTTGCCCACCAGATTTTTCACTAGGCTGCAAGATAATATTGAAGTCTCCCCCGACAATCCAAGGAGAATTTTGAATAGATTGGCTGAGATCAATTAAGTCATCCCAAAGAATACGACGTTCCTGCAAATCGCACTTAGCATAGACACATGTGAAATAGGAGTAAGTAGGCCAAGAGTAGTGTTGAGTTCTAAGGGTAATCTGTTGAGCCGTATCAGACACTACGGAACAAGTATAACAAGATTTAGCAAAGATCCAAATAGAACTAGCCAAATTAGAAAAACAAAGACGGAAGTTTAACTTACGGTTTATGAGATTAGCTTTGGAAGAATCAAGCATGGGTTCAAAAATAGCTATAAAGGATATTTTGTGGGTGCGAACCAAATGTTTGAGACGGGCTATAGTGGGATCATTCCCAATACCCCGAATATTCCAAAAGAGAACTTTAATTTCCATGAGTAACATTTTTAGAGGGGCCATTGAAGCGCTTAGTAGCCTTGGAATGAGTGAGCCTGCCTGGTTGATGGATTTTAATATCAAAATTCTTACCCATATTAGAAATTTCCAATTGAAGGGCTTCCAAGGAAGTATTAACAGCCTCGTCATCCTCTTCCTCCTCCTCAACAACATTAAGAACAACAAAACGGTTGGGGGAAATAGGAACCACAGGATTTGAGTGCATACCCTTATCTGCATCATCCATATCGGAATCTGATTCATCATCATCTGAAGTAATGTTGTTAGCATTTTGTTCCCCCACAGCATCATATACTATGTTCACCCTCGTATCATAAGCAGCATCAGTAGGTGGCATGGGGTCCTTTTGGGAATTACAGATCGCATTAATACCTGGAGACTTGGAGGCATCATCAACACCATGGCTTTCAAGAACATCATTAGTCACAATATGAACAATTTGAGAATCTGAGTGGGCAACCCCTTCAACTACATGATCAGTAGGTTTAGACTTTGTCATGTCTGAATTACCAACTTTTTGAGTGGGAAGAATAACAGAATTATTAGCTTTATGAGAGGAGTTGTTAGTAGTGTTACCAATGTCTTGATCTGATTTTTTCAGAGTCCAACGAGTCATAGGCCTAGAGGGGCCAACAGTTACAAGAGGGGTAGAAGTATCAACTTTTGTAACAACTAGGTTAGGGTGTTTTATCTTGCAAAGATCTTCAGTATGCCCTTGTCTACAACAATGCTTACAGTACCGCGGTAGCCCTTCTACTTCAACCGATTGCCAAAAGCCTGGGATTTGAGCTCCACAATCAATCCAGACACGGTTGGGAATATGTTTGAGAAGGTCGATCTCTACGCAAATTCTGGCCAAGCTTGGACGCGTCAAGTTTGCTGTAGGCTGATCCATCATTAGAGTCCAGCCAAGCATGTCTCCAATGGCGAATAAAACAGTACGATGAAACAAATGAATAGGCAGCCCTGGGATTGAAAACCAAACTGGAACAATGGAGCTTTCGATGTTGGGTCTGAAATCTGGTGTCAATTTAAAGACACGCATGGGAAATCGGCCAAGAAACCATTGGTCTTTGATCCATAATCGCTGGTAGTCTTCTTCATGATGAACTCTAATGAGAATATGTTTGGCATCCATGTGAGCAATAGAATAGTCGGCTTTTAATCCAAAGGTTTGAAAGTGTTTTCTTATTGCTTCAATGGAGGGCCGACCATGAGAAAATTTTCTGATTAATGCTAGACGGAATGGTTGAGCCAGTGAGTTAGCAATATCATATGGAAGTTTGAGGGATGGTTCACCCTTGTACGTGGCAGGCGGGATTGAAAAAGAAGGGACTATAGCAGTTGATGATCCCGCAATGGATGCGTAGGATTTGGGTAGTGATGTTGGTTGATGAAGAGAAGTTGGCGTTGGGGATTCATTAGGAGGAGGAGGCGCAGCAGCCAGTGCCACCTCCATGCACACGGTGAAACCCTAGGGAGAGGGAGAGAGAAATTTTAGAGAGAGAAATTTTTATTAGAAAACAAAAGAGAAACATGAGCCAGAAAGCAAAAGTAATGGTAACCAGGTTGTGGAGGTGGAGTTGCAAGCAGCTGGTATGGATTACACTCTTCCGGATTCAGAGTTAACTTCACAAGAAACTGAAGAAGCTAGTACTTCAATTGGGAGACTCAAACGAGCAATCAAACCACCTGTCAGGTATGATTTTGAGGATATGGTTTCTTATGCCTTTGTTCTTAGTAGTGGAGACCCAAATACTTTTTAGGAAGCAATAAAAAGTCCTAAAAAAGATAGATGGATAACTATTATAGTGGAGGAGATGGAATCATTACACAGGAAAGATACATGGGATTTGGTGGAGCTTTCTAAAGAGAAGCGTGCTATTGGTTGCAAGTGGGTATTCAAGAGGAAAGAAACAGTATCAGAAAAAGAAGGGGAAAAGTTCAAGGCTCGATTGGTGGTAAAAAGGGTACTCAAAACAACAATGGATAGATTACAATGAAGTTTTTTCTCCTTTTATTAGATATACTTCTCTTCGAATTGTGTTGGGGCTTGTAGTGTATCATGATATGGTGTTGGAGCAAATAGATGTGTAGACTGCGTTTCAACATGGTGAGTTAGAATAGCACATTTTCATGGAGCAACCACAAGGGTTCAGTCAGCTTGTACAGGAGCACTTAGTATATAAATTAAAGAAGTAACTTTATGGGCTAAAACAGTCTCTAAGGCAGTGGTACACCAAGTTTGACTCTTACATGATCAGCATTGGCTATAGGCGGTGTGAATATGGTTGTTGCGTGTTTGTGAGGAGCCTTGATGATGATTGTATATTTTTTTTATTACTGTATGTGGATGACATGCTTATCGCTAGTAAGAGTACTAACGAGGTTAATAAATTGAAAACCTTGTTGAATAAAGAATTTGATATGAAGATGTTGGGGGCGGCTAAGAAGATTCATGGGATGGAGATTTGCAGAGATAGGAAATCTATGAGATTGTGGTTGTCTCAAGCCGGCTATATTGAAAAGGTGTTGGAGAGGTTTAACATGGGAGATGCAAAACCTGTGAGGAAACCATTAGCAAATTATTTTAACCTATCTACCTTAGATTCCCCAAAAAACTAATGAAGAGATTTAGAAGATGTCAAACGTTCCCTATGCAAGCACCATGGGATGTCTCATGTATGATATGGTTTGTACTAGGCATTATTTGGCGTAAGCAATTAGTGTTGTGAACAGGTATATGGCAAATCCGGGTAGACAACATTGGGAGGCAGTCAAGTGCATTTTCAGATACTTGAAGGGCAGTATGGATTATGGCATTGTGTTAGAAAGGCAGAGTGTGGAGCTTTCGGTTGTAGGGTATGTTGATTCAGATTATGCAGGTGACTTGGATCGTATGAGGTCAACTACGGGTTATGCATTTACCCTTGCAGGAGGACCCATATGCTGGAGTTTTATGGTTCAGTCGATTATTGCATTGTCTATGACTAAGGTGGAGTATATGGCGGTTGTTGAAGCTGTAAAGGAAGCCTTATGGCTTTGGGGCTTAGTCAGAGAATTGGGTATACAACAAGGTGGAGTGTTGTTACATTGTGATAATCAGAGTGCAATCTTCTTAGCAAAGAGTCATGTTTATCATTCATGGACCAAGCATATTGATGTGAGATTTCACAAGATTAGGGAGTTGATTGATATGTGAGATGTTTTTCTAGAGAAGATTCACACCACGGAGAATGTTGCAGACAAGTTGTCAAAGCCAGTTACTACTGAAAAGTTCAAGCATTGCTTGGATTTGTTGCACATCTCTTCGTGTTATGGATATGAAAGTCAAGTCCTACGGAGATGCCAAGTTGAGGTTGGAGTTGTTAGGTTATTTTATCTTCTAAGGGGTGAATCGTCGCCAAGGTGGAGACTATTAGAATGGATGGCTCGATTCTAGACATGTAGGACTTAAGGGGTGTGAGGGGAGCAACCCTCCCCGTAGTACGGACTGTGGGTCTAGGCCAAGGATGGATCGCGGCGGCTGTATTGTCTCGTAACTCTCATTTTTGGCAGTTCGCAATTTTTCTTATTTGTGTCAGTTTAGGGTTAGGTCTTGTATCCTATATATAAGTTGTAACCCTAAAACGTGGTTAAAATTATCATATCAATATACAACAGTTTTAAAACCCCAAATACTCTCTCTTCTTACAATTCCCAATTACTTGATCATTGATTATTGCTCAATCTATTGTTTGCTCGCTTCCGCTGTCGCACAACACTTATATATATATATATATATATATATATATATAAATATATATTTTAAAATCATAAAACACATAATTCGTAGTATTTTTAAAGTACTATGAATTAAAGTACTATGAATTATGTGTTTTATAATTTTAGAAAAAATAAAAAGGACAAAAATTTAAAAAAGACCGTTTTACTAGTATTTTCTGTAAGAGAATAACTCTCCATCCCAATCATGTCTACAAAAGTAAATAATTAAAAACTTAATTCCAAATTAGAAACATAGGATTGCTGAATCTATAGTCTATACATATGAGGAGCAAGAATCTAAACCCTTTTCATGCTTTACAACGCTCCTCAGCCCCAAATTGGTACGTAGTAGACCGTTGTCCTTTTTCTCACTATAACAAAAAGGATATTTTAGGACCCATTGTATAGAACGCTTTTAAGTAGTTGTCCTATAAAAGCCCTAATAGGGCGCCTAACTCTTTGGGTCCTATTATGGTATGACTTAACAGGACGTCTGAGTCTTGGTGTCCTATTATCATAAGGCCTATAGGACGCCTAACTGTTTGGGTCCTATTATAGTATGGGTAACAGGACGCCTAACTCTTGGTGTCCTATTTTCATAAGACCTAATAGTACGCCATTTCCCTGCCATCCCATAAAAGGCTTGAAAGGACGCCTAACCCATCGGGACCTATTAGGGATGTGATTAATAGGATGCTTTTCTACAAGGGTCATATTACCATAATGTCTAATAAGTCACCTAACTCTTGGGGTCCTATTATCGTAAGGGGTAATAGGACGCCTTTTAAGTAGCTATACCCATAAAACGGTAAACATAACCCTTCAAGTCTTATTATTAACTGAGGGTTTAAGATGAATTTGTATGACATTATTATGTTTTAATATTAATGAGTTAATTTTAAATGTTTGTTTTTTTTTTTTTTTTTTTTTATGATATGTGAATATTGATGTCTGTTACAGTGGTAGAATGATTCTTACAAAATTCTTGAAGCATTATTTTGTAAGACACTTATTTAAAATTTTAATTAGGACGTCATGGATCATCCATTTAAAATTTTAATTAGGACGTCATGGATCATCCTAAAATCAAAGGTGTAAGTGCTTCTTAGGATGCCATACTAGCGAAATTTGTAGGGGCACGGTCCTATCAATCTACTGTTGAGTCGCCCAACCCCGTCATATTAAGGTGATATTAGTAGGACACTTAAACATGTCTTATTATGGTATGGTATTAGGATGACAAATTGCGTCCTATCAAGATGATATTTTAGGACGCTTCGCTTGTCCTATCATGATACTATATTAGGACACCGTACACCATCATTTAGGGAAATATTAGGCCGTGTTGATTTGTTCTAAAAGTAATTTTGAAATTTGATTTTTAAGGACGCCATAAGTCGTTTTATTATATTTCCTATTAGGACATGGATGTGGTTTCATTATCCATCATTATAGGACGATTAAAGGTGTCCTAACACATTTGCCTTATTAAGTCGCCCCTAAGAGTCCTATTAACTTTTTGCTACCCCTTTAGATAGGATACCCGAATTTGCGTCCTATCAAATAAGGCGTCCTAATGGTCACTTTTTCCTCTTCAACTATTAAGATTTCCTCTTTGCCGGAAATCAAATATTCCCTCCATTTCTAGTCGAGTCATGTCCTGTTTTACTTGACACTCAAATTAAAAAATATAATTAATTATATTATAAATATTAGAATAATGCGTATTTTTCAAGAATACCCATGTAAGAGAGTTGTCCATCAATTAAAGTAAAAATCACATTAAGAATAAAATGGTAAAAATAACTTTTAGAAAAAGAAAATAAAAAAGTAGACATTTTTCTAAAACGGCCTAAAAAGGAAAGATAGATGGTTTTTTAAGAACGGATGGAGTAACTCATGTGCAAACTGCAGAACAACGTCCTGATGAATTAAGTCCTGCAACAAATATGCAATAGTCAAATGAACATTATGCTACAACATCATGTTTAGTTTCATGACCCAGTTTCTCTATTGAACTCTTTAAGAACGAACGTGTTACTTAAGTACGACAGTAAAGCTCTCGTTCTACTTTATTTCTTTCTTCTTTCTTCTTTCTTTTTCTTTTTCCTTTTCTTTTTCATTTTCATTTTCGTGGGGGTGGGTTGGAGGGGAAAGGGGGGAGGAGGGGCACTACAATGCTGTGATTCTAGTTTGCCAAACCACAGTGGAGGACGTAAGTTAGTATTAACTCCGCATTTTTTCTTAAAATGAATGTTTATTTTGTATAAATTTACTAATTTCGTTTTTATAATCTTCCACGTCCTACTGCAAACTTGCAAGGTTACATATGGACACTAAAGACATTAATATATATAGGCTATTTTCTTGTCTTAAAATGAATCTTTATTTTTGTATAAATTTACTAATTTTATTTTTATAATCTTCCATGTCCTACTGTAGACTTGCAGGGTTATGAGTTGTTTGGTAACTGATGAGCCACGATCGTTTTGCGTGGAGCCACGTGAACTCACAGGGGTCTACCCACTCCATGGTAGTGAGTTTTTGCTCTTCCTCACATCCTGAAACTGGGAGTTCCCCTGACCTCATGGTTGTATTCATAAGGCATGGGACATGAGTACCACTTGAGCTAGTAGCCCAAGTGATACTCATATCCCATACCTTATGATTACAACCATGAGATCAGGGGTTCGAAACCAGGGGAGCTCCCAGTTTCAGGATCTGAGGAAGAGCAAAAATCCACTACCATAGAGTGGGTAGACCCCTGTGAGTTCACGTGGGTTAATCCCCACTACCCGGATAAAGGGCTTAATGCCCTCACTATTAATACTAGGGGGATGGTGGTATTATTAATCCCCGTATTATTAATAATAATGCTTATCCTTCTCTAGCTATTAAACGACCCCTAAAAACATTAATATATATATATATATATATATATGCTACTAAAATAATTAAAAATTTAATTTTTTTAATTTTAGTAAAAAATAAAAAATGAATACTCGTTTTACGATGTTGAGAATTTTTTTCCAAAATATACATACAGCGATGCCTAACTCAACTACGGAGCACGTGGCTAGTTGATCCATCAGTTGTAAATAAATATATGTTTGTCCAGTTGATCCATCAGTTGTAAATAAATATATGTTTGTTTAGAAAATAAATACGTAGTGAACAATAATATGTATATTTTTCTTAGATAAAATATATATATACTTTGTCGAGTATACTAAACATACAAATTGATAATCAAACAGGACACGCTGTTTCCTTGACAATATTTATCACACTTCAAATCTAAATGGTGAAAAACTAATTTGCATATTTTATTGTGATTGACTATTTATATACGTTATACACTGAGCCACATGACTTGCCAAAAAGTAGAAACTGGTAGATTGATTGGTTAAACTGGTAGATTGATTGGTTAATTGGTCCCGTGTTGATCTCCTAATAGAATGCCAATTAATTACTCCCTCCAAGTCTAATAACGAGTAATTAAGAGATATATAAGAAATTATTATAGTTGTTCATAATTATAAAAAATATTTTAGTATAGTTAAAATATTTATATTATATGTAATGTGTAAAGTTAAAAGGTTTATAGAGTTATATGCATAATTATTTAAAGTGACCTCTTTAATTAGAATATTTCAAAATAAAATAGTGGACTCTTTACTCGAGAGGAGTAACTCTTTCTTTCAAGATATCCGTGTTTTGGCCTTGGAACCACTTCATTTAGATAGGGGTGTTGCTATTCCTACCCCCAAAATTACTTAGCCTACCCACTTACTAAGTCTACCCCCCCTTTTAAATTCTATACCTCCTATATTACTAAGTATACCCCCCTTGTTTTCCTATTTTACCCTTTAACCCATCTCTTTCTCTTCTTTCCCCCTCTTCTTTTGTTTCTCTTCTTTCCCCTTCTCCATTTCCTTCTTCTCTCTCCAAAGCTTCTCTTTACTCCTTTCCATCCCCATTCCTCGCAAATTCATTTACTCCGGTAATTTCGATAGCAAAGTCTTAAAATCAGAGAGCAATTAATGTACATTATAAAAAACCCATTAAAGAAAAAAACCAACCATTGCCAAAGTTGCAGAGAAACACAAAAGAAAGGGGAAAAAAAAATCAATTCACATCCAACTGCTTCCTTCCAGTTTTTTCCACACAGTACAAGTGGATTCTTTGTAATGCGGTTGAAAATCAGTTCTTGATCGAGGATTAGTGTGTGTGTATGCGGTTTAATAATTTTTTGAATTTTTTTTTGGAGGAAACTGCGTAGTGTGCGGCACCCCCCTGCCGCACACCCAAGAATGCGGCAGTCCGCCGCACATACCTTAGGGCGTGCGGCCGGGGGTGCCGCACCGCACATTCCTTAGGGTGTGCGGCAGGGGGGTGCCGCACAGTATGTTAGGGTTCTTAAAAATTTTAAGGGTAATATAGTCTTTTAAAATTGTGGCAATTTTGTAATAATGGTAAGGGGGTATACTCAGCAAAATGGGGGGGTGGGAATAGCACTGCCCTTTAGATAGTTGGCAAGCAATTCATAAAGTATAAACTTGATTTCTATTTGTTAATCAACTTTAATACTAGTCTTTGCGCCTAAGAAGATAAGATATGAGATTTGAATGAACCCAAGGAATTGTTTCTTTAGAGAGAGTTTTGTTGACCCCCCTACAATTTGGTCTAGGAGCACTAGAGCATTTTCTCTATTAGTTTTTGGCATTCAACTCCTTCAAGTTTTAAGTATCGTTGGGGAGGAGATTTTGCCTCAAAGTGATCATAGAGAAAGGATTTCAACACATCCGAGTTAGTTCTACACCTTAATAGAGAAAAACTAGTGAAATGGTCACAAGTTATGATCGTAGATATTGTTTTCTGCATACACCATTGTACTCACTAGCACTAGATTTTTTGAAAAAAATTATGTCATATTAACCTAGTATGATCGAGTTCACTAGGAAAAGTCAAGTGGTTTAAGTGGTGTATGTCACCAAGTACATCAAATAAAGTACTCCTCATGATTTTTTCTAGGCCAAAACACAACCCCCCCCCCCAAAGGATACACCAAATCTCAAAGTCCCCCCAGCTTAGGGTTTGTCCCATAACCCCATTTAATGTTGTCAATTTTCACAGTTAGCCCCTGGCAGTGATGGGCGTTAGAAAAGTAATGAGAATCTATCACGTGCCTTGCACGAGGGTGGGAAATTGTGTCTTTTATCAGTAAGTAATGGTATTCTTCTTTGGCCAACAATAAGAGACCCACGATGAACTAGCTGGAGACTACCCAATTTCCGACACCCTTCTCTCAATTCCTGTCATAGACCTTTGTGAGACCAACAATAAGAGACCCACACTGTGAGAGATGCAAAGGAATGGGTTGGTTGAAGAGGTTGTCAGAAAGGTTAAGATAAATGAGACTGGTGAGTTGACAAATGGAAGGAGAGATTTGACAAGAAAGATTGAAGCTTTGAAGGTTGAGAGAGACTCACCGATGCTAGAGAATGAGCTCGGAGATGACTTGCCGGTGGCATTGGGGTCTGGGAAGAGAGAGATTGGAACAATTCCATACCCCATTTTTGACCAAACTTTAGTCAATCTTGATTAACTAGGGTTTTCGAACAATCTGCAAATTTTTTTTCTCCAATGGATTGTTTGGAGACCTCCGATTCACCGTACCGTCTCGCTCGTGCCCATCCATCACTATATGCTATTCTTCGATGTTGTTTTTCTCATTTTCGTTTACAATCTGCTTGATTTTAGTGGATTTAGAGGCGAATCGATTTCATTAACCTTCAATCCTAGCTCTGACGTCTACAATGAAGTCGTCTTCAAGTATAAACTTCTTCATGGAAGGTTAAACTTCTTTATGGCTAATTGTAAAAAACCTAATTGCAATTAGGCCGGAGATGGAGGCCATTGTAGAGAGAGAGCGCGATGGAAACGAGGGAGAGGAGAGAAAAAATTAGCGTAATTTTTTTGGCACTTTGACCCCCTTTATTTAGTGTTGTTCTGTATATATGAGGAAATGACCTAATTGCCCTCGCTACGTGTAAGACACATGATGAAAACGTTAACTTTCTAATGCTCGTCACGGCCAGGGGGCTAACTGAAAAAATTGGCAGATAGGGTTATGGGGCAAACCTTAGGTTGAGGGACTTTGAAATTTGGTGTATACTTGGGGGTTTCGTATTTTGGCTGTTTTCTACCATCAACCGATTTTATTACTAACCTTATTATTTTGATACGAACAACAAGATATATTTTATATAGGACAACCTTGTTAAGCCAACTATAATCCATGTTAATTGCGAGGAAAAAATATTATAAAATACATGTACCACATAAATCTGAGCCACATGTTTATTTATTTTCTTTAGTACGTATTTGTTCACATAGAACAAATATTAGGCTAAACTATGTTTACCTTCCTTAATATTTGGAAAAAATTACATTTACCTTCTTCTAGTTTGGGAAATTCCAATTTTCTCCCCTATACCTAAAACTCAAGTAATAACGCCCCTAACTAATAACTTTCATCCAAGAACTTGATGGTTCCTCTAAAGAAAAATAGATTGTTTTATTTTTTGATGCATGTACTATTTTTTGATGCATGTACTATCTTTGTTTTACTCATGACTAATGTTAATTAATGTCAAATTTCTTTCCCTTTAGTTTTGCTTGACTATCACTATAAAGTCATTTGATTTGAAAAGGTAGTTGTAAAAATTTTGAATAAAGAAATTCTTAAATAACTTATGAATTGATATATTCTTCTCTTTTATAAACGGAGAGAATACGTTGCTCGTATTATATATCACAGAGCAAAGTATTTAAAGATAGAAAATAATTATATATGATTGGATACATTTGTAATCATAACAAACAGAGTTCCATCCGATGGATGACTCTACTGAATATATTCAAGTACATAGATAAAGCTATTAATCATATAATGATCAACTCAATGAGTTCCCAAAGCATAGTTTAGAAATTACCTAAATCATATAATAATCATTAGAACTTTAAAATAGCACCTCAACGTAGAAATAAAGTTACTATTCCCTAAATTGCACAATCATAATCCTCCAAGCAATGCTAGATTTTCCAAATCCAATATCACACAAAAACAGAAAACCAATATAGGCCACAATCCATTGTCTTGTGCAATGCACATGTAACGCACGTACACACGAAACTAATATAGATAATTTTAGGGGGGGGGTGGGGTCTATGCCTTATAGAGTGGGGTCACGTGACCCCACTTGACTTTTTAAAAAAATCTCCTTCCGTTTTTAAATAATTGTCATGTCATTTTTTTTTTTTAAATGTTCATGTTTTTAAAACTTTTCTTTTAAAGAAAACACTTTTTGCACTTTATCCTTATGTTTTTTTTCTACTTTAATTATGGTCACATGTTCAAAGGCTTTAAATGAAATTACATATTATACCAATATTTATAATATAGTCAATTAATTTTTTTAGTCTATGTACCCAGTAAAACATGACGATTATTTAGGAACGGATGGAACATCTAATATTCTGAGTATAACTTTGAATTTAGTATTTAATTATGTAATTGTTGTGATAATACTATTTTTATTTCGGAAATTTGTACCGTGTATGTGGTTTTGTTTATTCTATACCTTGGATATTTGTGCCCTCACTTAAGAATTGTTTTGGATCCGTCATTGGATAATTTTTTACTTTTTTTAAACTTTACTGTATGTAATACAAATATATTTTTAAAAAAATAAGTGGACTGGAGCGATTACAAATGTTTGAAAAGGGACCGGCCTGTAATTCACCCATGTTTTTTTACTTTTTTTAAACTTTAGTCAGGGCTGGCCCAAGGCAAAGGCAAGCTGGGCGACCGCCCAGGGCCCAAAATGTCAGGGGGCCCAAAATTTTTTATATATGATAGTATTTATAGGTAGAACCATGTGAAACTTAGGCCCAAAATACTACACAACTTAGGCCCAAACCGAAAAATCAAATGTGTTTAATTTGTGTTTTAAAAAAAAATTTGGAAAAGAAAAAGAAAGAGGCAGCTGGGGCTGGAAGCTTGGAAATCTTGAAATTTAGAGCCCCACCCCAATTCCGTGATTTCCGTCATGCGTCATCGCGAAGGCCGAAGGATGCACAAGAAACAGAGGTCGGAGAAACTGAGAAAGATTAGAGAGACAAAGACCCACTTTCATCTCTTCTCAAAAAATCAAAAATTCTGTTATCCTTCCTTCAATTTATCAAATCAATCTTCGATTCTTCATTATAGTGAGGCTGTTTGAGATTGAGAATTGAGAAATCAGATCAAAAATATTAAGATTTAAGGTGAGAAAGTCAGAAAACTCAGTTTGTAATTTTGTAAATTGCATTGTGTTAGTGTTACTGTGTGTGTGTGTGTGCGTGCTTGTGTGTGTGTGTGCATGTTACTGTGTGTGTGCGCCTTGCTTGCCTTGGCCTGTTGCTGACTTGCTGTGGCCTGTGTGTTGCAGTGTTGCTGACTTGCAAGTTGTAATTGTTAAATAAATTCTTTTTTTTTTTTTTTTTACAACCTGTAAGTTGTAATTGTTTGTAATTTTTTTTTACTTGTTATGGGTTTGAACAGTGTTGCCCAGTTGCCAATTCCTAGCCTAATTTTTTTTAAATTTAATTTGTTAGAGACTAAAGAGACATGAGATTAATATAATTTGTTTGATTTTGAATGCCAGGTACACAGTTGAATAGAGAGTTTGAAAAAAAATATTGAAGAGTTGGCCTTGTTTTTTTTTTTTTGGAAATACCGGTGCTTTCGTTCTTTTTCTTGACTAATTTTGTTGCCACTGATTTATCATTTATATAATGTTGCCTAAAAAGCATTTATCAGGAAGTGAAAAAAGGAAAAAAAGAAAACGAACGGAACAGTTAATAGAATCTCAAAAAGGAGCTATTGATAAATTTGTTAAAACAGTAAGCCCTTCGAGTGAGAATCCTGAAGAATTAAGTGAGGGTAATCTTGAACAACCAGTGCAAAATGAGTCAATGTCAGTGATTGAAATTCTTAAATTTGTTAAAGCTCGAGATTGTTATCCAAATGTTTCAATTGCTTATCGAATCTTATTGACCGTACCTGTGACTGTAGCATCAGCTGAGAGGAGTTTTTCAAAGTTAAAATTGTTGAAAACCTATTTGAGGTCATCAATGTTACAAGAAAGGTTGAATGGTTTGGCTATTTTATGTGTTGAGAAAGACATGTTGGACAATATTGATCTTGAAAGCATTATCGATGATTTTACATCTAGAAAAGCACGAAAAAAATATTTTTCATGATCAGTTTGTTGCTTGTTAGTGCAGTTATATTGCTTTATGTTGTTGAGTTGCTGATTGCCTGATTAGTGCTTGGTTAAGGTACGGTTGAGCTGTTTTGTTGATGCTAGTGATGTTTTATTGTCGCTTTTGTTCTTTTCATGCTACTGTTTTAGTAATTTTGTTGTTATGACATTTGCAATATGTTGTTAGGTACTACTTTTGATACTTTTGTCTTAGTATTTTGTTATAACTTGAATTTGGTTAATTAAACAAGGGCCCTTTTTTTAACTTTGCCCCGGGCCTATAAAATGCTAGGAACGGCCCTGACTTTAGTGTATGTAAAACAAATATATTTTTTGTAAAACTTAATAATATGGTTGTAATTGATGGTGTTGGATGTATAGGTAGCTATAATGGGTAATTGGGGTACATGGATGGAGGTGGAGAATATATTTTTTTGGGTTTTATGGAATGGATTCTTTGTTCAAGTTCTAATATTTTTCATCATATACACATAAGTTTCGATCTCAAATGACTTGGGGGGAATACGAGACCACTCGCAAAATAACTACAAAAGAAATGTACTTTCATATGGATAAAACATACTAAAAGCAGTTTTATTTATTTTACTTTGTTTCTTATAAATGCATGTATAAGGACGCCATCGTCCTTGAGATCATTAGTTGCATGGAAGAGACCCTACTTCCATCTGCGACCACTTCAAGTTCGAACTCGATAACCCCCCATTGTTGACAAAACTTTTGATATCACATGGATGACTGTTGAGCCTTAAACCAAGTTCAATAAGTTAATTAATTAATTTGTGGCTAGTTAATTATTTATTAGTTTTATTTATTATACTTGAATAAAGTTGTCAATTCTTATTATAAAATGATTAGTATTAATTTAGTCAATCCTTGGTATGTATGGATTAATCTAGTTGGGGGTCTATATATTAAAGTAATAAGTTAATTAATTAATTTGTGGCTAGTTAATTATTTATTAGTTTTATTTATTACACTTGAATAAAGTTGTCAATTCTTATTATAAAATGATTAGTATTAATTTAGTCAATCCTTGGTATGTATGGATTAATCTAGTTGGGGGTCTATATATTAAAGTTGGTGAGAATGTCTTACATAGCGATTAGGTAATACATTCTTCTATAAGAAAACAAAATAATGTTGTCAATGAGGTTTAAACTCACACTTTTTAAACCATAAATATATACTTTAAACCAACTTAACCAATTATACCAATTATATTATATGTAATGCTTTTAAGAAAATATTATATTATTATATAGGTCATTTATAATTTAAACCAACTAATCTTTATTTTTATAAATGTTACTCTCTCCATGTCAAATTATGGGTCTCATATTGTTATTTAAGACGTACTAAAATAATGTCTATAATTTGTGATAAAGCTCAGGTGGTAAGACGCTTCACCTACAACCGATTGGTCGTGGGTTCGAGTCGCCAAGGGGTAAGTGGGGAACCACTATTGATCCCAATTAAAAAAGAAAAAAAAAACAAAATTTTAAATCATTTCATTCAAAATTAATGATTTTTTTTTGTTGATATTTGTGTAAGTTTTTTTTTTTCCACACTGACATTGTATCAAAAATATGTAAATATAGTATCCAACTAAACATTTTCTAATCATTGAATGATCTTCAAAAATTATTTTAAAAATATAATTATATTCAATCTTTAAACATTTCTCATTAACTTAGAAAAAAGTTATCTTTCTTCAATATGCCCCAAAGTAATTATTTTACTTTTAATTTTATTAAAACATCTTCAAATATATGTCTAAAATATATTTATTAAGTGCAACATGGAAAAAAAAAAGAGTTACACTAAATACCGCACCCCAAACAACTAAATACTGCACCATATTTAAAACAGGATGACCATTTTGCCCTTACTAACTTAATTATTACTATATTACCATTGATTAATTAGTTTATTAATTACCCTAAATAATTCACTTCCATTACTTATCTTACTTTATACTGCACCTAACTTTTAAACTTTCAATCTCTCTTAATACTTCTCAATGGATGCGAATAACGATGATAATAGAAGTCGAGATAACTATTTTACAGTAATATCAATTACTTTTGATATATATATTTAATTTTCTTGATTGCATCTAGTTTAAATGTATTTATTTTAGGTTAAAAGTTGTATTTCGTTTTTAAAAATAAGGGCTGGACATAATAGACGGCTAAAATTACAATGGCCGGCTACGGTGGGTGGCTTTCTCTCATATGACCATTTTTCGTAGGCGGCTTTAGCTATAATGGCCGCCTACCCTGGGTGGCCCTCCAAAATCAAAAATAAAATTTTTTTTTGGGACGAAAATCAATTGTTTTGTTCACTCTATTAATTTAATTATTAATTTATTTGTTTTTACCGAAAATAATTTATATTTATTTACAGGATCATCACTTTTCGAATGAAAATGCAGAATATTTTCTGGATGTCGGACATATTTTCATGACTGGTCAACTGTTTAGTATATGTTTCAGCTTGACGTTTGCACTTCCTAACTATTCGATCCTATCAATCTTCTTTGCATTCGGCTTAGCCCCAGCTGTATGCCACTAGTTGTAATCAGTTAATGAATGGTTGTGTCTACTCTTTACCAAG
Organism: Platycodon grandiflorus; assembly: GCA_016624345.1. Lineage (NCBI taxonomy): Eukaryota > Viridiplantae > Streptophyta > Magnoliopsida > Asterales > Campanulaceae > Platycodon > Platycodon grandiflorus. The sequence continues at coordinate 51,028,896 of CM028361.1, read as the reverse complement.
TCAAGTTTCACTATCCGCCCACCTGATATTTTTTCTTCAGCTAAAACTTTAAACGGACAGTTAATTATTTTCGTACCTCTCAGTTTTCTATTCTCCTCATCTTCATTACCAGTATACCTGTACTTTCCACCCCTCTCACATCCATACCATAATCTAGGTAAACCGCCTCTTTTGATTTTCTTCCTTCTCGTAAAGAAATATATATATTATTCTTTTTCCCTATACTTCTAACCCATTTTTTCATCTCATCTCGATTAGTAAACAGTTGATCAGTCATGAAAATATGCCAGACATCCAAAAAATATTCAGCACTTTCATTAGGAAAGTGATGATCCTGTAAATAAATATAAATTATTTTTTGTTAAAAAAAACAAATTAAGAACTAAATTAATAAAGTGAAAAACAACTGATTTTCATCAAAAAAATTTTTTTTTTTTGATTTTGGAGGGTCGCCCAGGGTAGATGGCCTTTTTAGCTAAAGTCGCCCATGACAAATGGCCATATGAGTGAAAGCCACCCGCCGTAGCCGGCCATTGTAGTTTAAGTCGTCTATTATGGCCGGCCCTTAGTTTTTAAAACGAAATTAAACTTTTTAACCTAAAATAAATACATTTAAACTAGAGGCAATCAAGAAAATTAAATATATATCAAAAATAATTGATATTACCGTAAAATAGTTATCTCGAATTCCATTATTATCGTTGTTCGCATCCATTGAGAAGTATCAAGAGAGATTGATAGTTTAAAAGTTATGTGTAGTATAAAGTAAGATGGGTAATGAAAGTGAATTATTTGGTATAATTAATAAACTAATTAATCAATGACAATATAGTAATAATTAAGTTAATAAGGGCAAAAGGGTCATCCTGTTTTAAGTTGGGTGTGGTATTTAGTTGTTTGGAGTGCGGTATTTAGCATATATGAAAAAAATCCAACAATTTGATATCATTAAAGAATGCTTAAAAATTTTAAAAAATTATTAGAACGAAAATACATATATTTACCACCAATAAGAAATACTTATTCTAAAATGAAAATATTATAATAAATGACCACTAATTTGCATATATTGACAACACTTAAATTTTTTCAGGCAATAAGTTAACAAACGCCGATATTAAGTAATGATAAAATTTTCAAAAATATTTTTAAAATATATCAATTAATCTCATAATCAAATTAAACCTGTAATTATCAATAAGAAAAAGAAGTATATTCAGCCCTAACATACTTAGTGCCGTCACTTTATTTCTTCTCTTTTCCACGGTCAGCGTGCGTTGCTCTCTTGTTCTTTAAAGTCGACAGGCCGTAAGCAACAATAATTATCTTCATCTCCTTTCTCCGTTGATTACTAGTTTGCTCCACAATAGAAGTACTAGGGATTAATACTCCCTCCCTCCATCCCTAAATTATTATTTTATTTTTCTTTTTTATCCGTCTCTAAATAATTATCTTGTTTAAAATTGTTTTTTTTAGGATATTACTTTTATCACTTTATTCTTACTTTTTCTTTTTACTTTAATTATGGGTCACATGCACATGGACATTAAAGAAAATTATACACTATAACACTAATTAGTCTTTCAAACCGTTATCTTAAACGGAATCGTTAAAAAAAAAATCTTAAAATGACAAAATTGCCCTCCGCTGAGTTTGATGAAGATACACGTGGCAATTTTTTGGTAGATAGAGAAAACAAAATAAAAAACCCATCCCTCATTCTCTCTCTCTCACTTATTTCAAAATTACTCATTCTCTCTCTCACACACACACACACAAAACCCATGAGCTTTTCTCTCTCTTTCTTCTCTCTCTCCCTCTCTCCCTCTCAAGCAAAAGCAGAAATGGGAACAGTCAAACAGACCAATGAAGTGTGAAGAACAACCCACTTTCTTGTAATGTTTTGACCAAGCTCCATCTCGACAAGTCAATCAGAAATGGACAAGTTCAGGTTCAACCAGAGAAAGAAGAAGAAGATAAGTCAATCGGATAAAGAAAGGGGAGGACAAACCGTGTTTTCGTGTATGTGTGTGTGTGTGCGTGTGTGTGTGTGTGTGAGAGAGAGAGAGAGAGAGAGAGAGAGAGAGAGAGAGAGAGAGAATGAGTAATTTTAGAATAAGTGAGAGAGAGAGAGAGAGAATGAGGGGTGGGTTTTTTTATTTTGTTTTCTCTCTCTACCAAAAAATTTGCTACGTATATCTTCATCAGACTCAGCGGAGGGCAATTTGTCATTTTAAGATTTTTTTAACGATTCCGTTTAAGATAATGGTATGATAGACTAATTAAGCTTCAAATGTTGAGATCAAGGACCACAGTAGAAAATTTTATCGATCAAGGACAAAATCACCAGAAAATGGAAAGTTCAGGGACCAAATTATATATTAATCCTAGTACTAAGTATTGTTTCTTGGGTTAAGTTAACAATGACTCTAGTGAATCTATTCAAGTACATAATTAAGCCAGTAACCATATAATGATCAACTCAATGAGTGCCCAAAGAAAAAATAGAAATTACACCTGTTTGAACTTAAAAATAGTATATCAATTATCAACATAGAAAAAAAGCAACTACTCCTTAATTAAATTGCACAATCATAATCCTTTTATGCTAAATTTTCCAGATCCAAAATACAGAAACAAAATGTCAATATAGCCCACAAATACACGTGGCTACGTGAAGATTTATGATTTATATAGAGAGAGGTTATTCCTATGACCGTGACGGTGACGGGGACGACATTGTATAAATGGAGAGAAGAGATGGAGAGCAGACAAACAGAGGGAAGTGGCGGCGGCGGTGATGTTAGTGGCGACAGAAAAGATACAAAACCTCTGTAATTAAAAACTCAAGTAATTTTTATTTTTTATTCTTTTAGTTATTCCAGTTCGCAAAACTAAGTCAATTCTTGAGTTGAGTAAGACCCATCTCCCGGTCAAATTTTAATTTGAGATTGAAGATACCATACCCGGCACGAGCCACGTGGTGTGGGACCTGCGCACAAGGACCAGCTGATCTGGAGCTCGGCACCGTTCCTGCACATCCAAGCTCTATCTTGATCACCAGAGCTCGCGCTAGCTCCCCATCGTCACCACTTGCTCCAGCCCACGTGACAACTTCCCAAGCTGAGAAGCCCGTAGCCCGAGGATCGCTATCCCCACCTACAAGGCAGCATCCCGAGCTAGGAAGCTCAAAGCTCGGGGATCCCAATCATTCCTAGCATCACAAGCTCCCTAGCATTGAATGCTCCTTAGCTTCGCATGCTCCCTAGCATTGTAAACTCGCTAGCTAGCTTCGCGAGCTCTTTAGCTTCGCGAGCTCCCTAGCTTCGCATGCTACCTCCATAACATTGCATGCTCCCTAGCTGAACTGATTGGGCATTGATAGTAACACCTGGATGATAGCTGCTCCTAGGGAGATAACCAATAGGCCTTTGAGCAGCTTCGGCAGCTCTAAAGGATTTGGCTAGTTATTGAAGAGCAGTACCAGCAGATGTTGAAGTACCAACAGTCTTGGAAGTTTGCTTCTTAGCCTATATAGACAACAGCAAATTTAAGAACGTCTAATACAAAAAGACTATCAGCAGTTCTTCGAGAAACACGTACTGTTAAATCAAAACCCAATATATGCTAGCAAACTTGGATACCCAGAAATCATCAATAAACCCCCAAACAAAAATAATTAAACATTCGCAGTTCATCGATGTCGTTAATTAGTCAAAGAATGTAGTCTATGAAGTGCATAACTGTTTGAAATCGACCAAAGTATAAATTAAATGAAAGGGAATGTCAAGAAATACTAACCATTGTAGATTGAAAGTATAAACGATGAGGAAACCAATGTTAGGAGCTCTGCCTCTCCATATTTCATATGGAGTTTTGTTATGAAACTTATTGATTAAAGACTTATTTTGTGTGAAGCAAGCAGTGTTGACAGCTTCAGTCCAGAAATACATAGACAGCCTTGCTTCAGGAATCATGGTCTTCCCAGCTTCAATGAGAGTTATATTCTTTCTTTCAGCAACTTCATTTTGTTGAGATGTGCCAGCAGCAGAGAAGTTGTGACCAATTCCATGGTCATCACATTATTTGGCCACACCATTGTTCTTGAATTATGTCCCATTGTCTTATTTGACATCAGCAATGTCATCCAACTTCTGAGTTTGCAGTCTTCTGAAAAGTGTTGTTATAGAGTCATAGGCTTCATCTCTAGAAGACAACATTTCAACCCAGGTGAATCTTGAATAGTCATCTACTATCACTAGTGTATACTTGCTACCACCAAGACTAGTTGTAGTAACTGGTCCAAGCAAATCCATGTGCAGCAGCTGTAGAGGTCTGGTAGTTGATAGACATGGCTTGATTTTGAATGATGACTTGGTTAGCTTTTCAAGCTTGCACAGCTTGTCATGATATGCTGATACCTTTGGCAGACCAATAACCAAGGTGTCCTTTGGTAACTTAGAAATGTACTTATAGTTAAGATGGCTGAGTCTCTTGTGTCACAGCCAACTGTTATCATTGGAGGTCTTTGCAATTAAACACAAGCTTGATTTTCTTCCCACATCATTCAGATCAACCACATAGACATTTCCTTTTTTAAATCCAGTCAAGATAGTTGTGCAGGTCTCACTGTCCTTGATAAAGTAATGACTTGAAGTGAATTTACATATTAGTCCTTTATCACAGAATTGTTATATACTTAGGAGATTGTGCTTCAAGCCTTCTACTAGAGATACTTTGCTGATGGAAAGATTTCCTCGAACTAAACATCCATAGCCAACTGTTTTCCCTTTGGAGTTGTCACCAAAAATCACTGAGGGACCCTTTGTTTCAATAATATTGGAGAGAAGATCTTGGTTTCCAGTCATGTGATTAGAGCAACCACTATCCAGATAATATAAGTCCTTCTCCTCTTCATTAACAGCCATGAAGCATTCCTGAAATTTAAATATTGGCCAAAATATAAAAAAAACCCCCAAAGTATCCACCAATCCCACTTTGCACCCTAATGTGATGGATATTTCAGTAATTTTACATTTTCTTTTCTTTTCTCTTTTAAGTTTTTCCTTTCTTGAATTTGGGCTTACTATTTTGGTTTCTTTTCTATTTTTTTCTCCTTACAATAAATAATTTAAACATATATATGTGTATATATATATATATATATATATATATTGTATATATAAACACATGTAAATTTTATTTAATAATAAAAAAGAAACCAAAATAGAGTAAACTCGACGACTGTTATAGCGATGACATTTTCGTCTCGAGCGAACCTACTATGGTAGCCGGTGACTGTTATAGCGATGAAATTTCGGTGAGTCAACTCGACGCCTTTGACTCGGCCGGTTGTGCCGGAGGAGTACAGAATTGCCGCCGTGTCGGACTGGTTCACTGCTTTAGAATTAGAGTAAGGATTTCTTCTAGGGATTGCTGTTAACATGGAGAGAAATTGAGGAGAATCGAGAAGGATCGTGCCGAGAGGGAGGGAAGGGAGTTTGTGAGCGGCGGAGGAGGCAGTAAACGCTATGACTGGTTTACTGAGTTCAATCAAGTGAGTCAACTTGAATTCGGGAAAGAGAGGGTTAACCGGGGAGACGGTGACGCCAAGGGAGAGTAGAGCGAAGTAGATAATTGGGATCTGAAGTGAAGAAGGAGAGGCAATTAGTGCGACTTGGTTTTTGGATAGGGAAGGGTACGCTGATTGGAGAGAGGATGCGAGAGATTGCGTTTGAGAGATGAATTTGGAGTAATTGAGGCGGCGACCGGTGGAGGCGTCGATGAGGAAAACTGTGGTGTCCGGTGAAAATGTGGGATTGGAGAGGAGGAGAGAGAAGGTGTAGTCAATGATGGAGAGTGACTGAGAAGGAGGAGGAAGAGGAGCGGGTGTTCGGAGACTGTAAAAGGTCTTGGTTCGTGAACAAAAGCCATTTTTGGGGAAGAAGACAATGAGAAAAAGACCCAATTGCCCCCCTCGTGCAAGGCATGTGATGACTTCCGTTAATATTTTTAACACCCATCACGGCAAGGGTGTTAAGTGGGACAAATTGGAACGTGGAGTGTTTGTACGCACAAATTTCAAATTAGGGTGCAAAGTGGGATTTGGTGGATACTTTGGGGGGTTTTTTATATTTTGGCCTTAAATATTTAAGTATGAATCTCAGAAGGCATTCATGAATCTCGTGGCCATGACTTTTACAGAAAGAGCAGTTATGAAAACCTTGAACATGTTTGATGATTTCCTTGGGAGTCTTCTTATGATCAGCAGTCTTGGGAATGACTAGTCTGCTGATGACAGGCTTATTGGATTTAGACTGATAATGCAACTTCCTAGTGTTATTAGGCTTAGCTACAACAGGCCTTTTAACAAACGATTTTATATTTTCAAAAATAATTCCCTTGAAATTTTTATCAGCTGAATTGTGGTTAAAAATCTTACCTTTGACAAATTTAATAGGCTTGAGTTGAGACTTCTTTGACTTATTATCAGTCACCACTGTTTTCAGAGGATATCTGACAATAGGTCTTTGTTGCTCATCCTCCCTATTACCAATGTCATTGGCATTGACAACTTGCTTACCCCTGGACTTGTCTGGTTTATTTTTAGCATAAACAATTGGTACTTTGTTAAGACCAAGTCCTTATTTTCCCTTTTGAGAAGGTTGCTGAACATAGATTACTTCCACATCCATTTCCTCAGCAATCACTTCAGCTGTCTCATTTTCTTGAGAACTAGATGAACTTCCTACATTGAACTCACTTTGGAAACCGATACCAATTTTATCCTCAAGAGGTTTTTATTTTGTAAGAATAGTATCAAAGTTTCTTTTGGAATTATTCCAAGCATCAACAACCTTTTGGAGGTCATCTTTCTCAGAATTGGTTTTCTTTATGCGTTCAAGTAGGAACACCACTTTTTCATTTAAAGCTTTGTTCTCCTTTTGAGTCTTGATATTCTCTACTTGTTGTCTATTGAGTTCTTTGATCTCATATACCAAGGTAGATTTCTCAGAGACAACCAATCCATGCTTTTTGGCTAATTTTACATAGGCAATTTTGAATCTGGCAAACTCTTCCAACATGTCTTTGTTAGCCTTGATGAGTTCTCCCCTTGAGGGTTCATTGAGCTCATCATCATCATCATCACTATCATCCTGTTGAAATGATAGTGATCTTACTGAATCATGGGGTGATTCCCTGGCCATAAGGCAAATATTTCATGATACCCGAGGCACATCTTGAATGCCCAAAATGGAATGAACTATTAAATGGTACTTGCAGGTTATCGTTATGTCAAAGTCAATGAGGGACTTTGCTGATACCCGAGGCACATCTTCAGACAAGTCTTGATCAAACGATCTACAGGTCTTCAACATTGCTGATGAAGCTTGGCTCGAACGTACTTGGCTAATGACTTGATGGACATGGTTGATATGAACATGGCTGTTATACAAAAGGCCATCTTCTGAAGACTAAGCTATGTACAAAAAGCAATCCTAAGCTATTATAAGCAGTTGTCTAAGTACAAGTTGCCACTCTAACAGACACGCAGGCCCATCAGTCACATTGTCTTAGACTTAGGTTATGGATACAAGCAAATGTAGATAAAATACAACAATGAACTTGTCGTGGGGGTCTTTGTATATTAGTCTCATCCAGCTAATATTTTATACATAAAAAAATCCAAAACTTATCCCATTCAAATGTCAAAATTTAATTTAAGGGGTCCAAAACAAATTGGGAAAAGATGTTACTCCGTTGTCTCGGATAAATGTTTCTACTTTCTATTTTTAGATGTCCTAATTAATGTTCCTAAAAACTATTAATGTATCAATTCTATACCATTCTTTCCATCAACCTCTCTCTATTTGTTGGGAGCAAGACGAGCCTTATACTCGTTGTAAGTCAATTTGATTATTTAATTATGACAATTTATCAATAATAGTATTCCTTATACCTTGTACTTTTTTCAACAAATTGAAGAGTTAATTAAATGGGAATAGTAGTCACTAAAAATATATAATATTTTTTTTGGTATTAACATAGATTCTGTGCATTGTATGTGAATCGCAAGTGCATTGCACAAACATTACTACTAGAATGAACTTTTTATAGCTCCCGATAGTAGTTTGGATATTAATCTTGGACCTGTGGATATGTTAGGAATTAATCTTAAACTTTCAAACTAGAAAATGTTTCTCAAAAAATATAAAATAAAAAATGAATGGGATTCATCCAAAATAAGTGACGACGTTTCAATAAAGCATACAAGATATATATAAGCATATAATTATTTATAATATGCCATAATTAAATTTAAATTCACTTAAACGGAATGAACGGACTATATAAAGCACGTCTTGCTCCCAAAAAAAGAGAGAGGTCGATGGAGAGGTTTGCCAAGAGAGTTCACCCCTACCAACAAACTGTTGCTTGTCATCAAAAAAATTTAGGAGTTTAATTTGAGGCTGGGCTATCAATCAATTTTGGGAATAGCCGGGTAGTTCAATTAAGATGATGAACCTGTCGTGAGGGTCATTGTATATTAGTTTCATCCGACTAATATTTTATACATAAAAAAGTCCAAAACTTGTCCCATTCAAATGTCAAAATTTAATTTAAGGGGTCCAAAACAAATTGGGAAAATATATTACTCCTTTGTCTCGGATAAATGTTCCTAATTTCTATTTTAGGATGTCCTAACTAATGTTCCTAAAGACTATTGATGTATCCATTCTCTACTATTGTTTCCATCAACCTCTATCTATTTGTTGGGAGCAAGACGAGCCTTATACTTGTTGGAAGTCAATTTGACTATTTAATTATGACAATTTATCAATAATAATATTCCTTATACCTTGTAATTTTTTCAACAAATTCTGGAGTTAGTTAAATGGGAATAGCAGTCACTAAAAATATTTCATTTTTTTGTATTAACATAGATTTTGTGCATTGCACGTGAATCGCAAGTGCATTGCACAAACATTACTACTAGAATGAACTTTTTATAGCGCGCAACAATAGTTTGGATATTAATCTTGGACCTACGGATATCTCAAGAATTAATCCTAAACTTTCAAACTTGAAAATGTTTCTCCAAAAACATAAAATAAAAAATGAACGGGATTCATCCAAAATATGTGACGAAGTTTCAGTAAAGCATACAAGATATATAAGCATATCATTATTTATAATATGCCATAATTAAATTTAAATTCACTTAAAAGGAATGAACAGACTATATAAGGCTCATCTTACTCCCCAAAAAAGTGAGAGGTCAACGGAGAGGTTTGCCAAGAGAGCTCACCCTTACCAACAAACCGTTGCTTGTCATCGAATAAATTTAGGAGTTCAATTTGAGGCTGGGCTATTAATGAATTATCGAAATAGCCGAGCAGTTCAATTAAGATGATGAACCTGTCATGAGGGTCATTGTATCTTAGTCTTATCCAGCTAATATTTTATACATAAAAAAGTCCAAAACTTGTCTCATTCAAATGTCAAAATTTAATTTAAAGGGTCCAAAACAAATTGGGGAAAGATGTTACTCCTCTGTCTTGGATAAATATTCCTACATTCTATTTTGGGATGTCCCAAATAATGTTCCTAAAGACTTGTGATGTATCTATTCTCTACAATTCTTTCCATCAACCTCTCTCTGATTGTTGGGAGCAAGACGAGCCTTATACTCGTTGTAAGTCAATTTGATTCTTTAATTATGACAATTTACCAATAATAATATTCCTATACCATCTACTTTTTTCAACAAATTGTGGAGTTAATTAAATAGGAATAGTATTCATTAAAAATATTCAATTTTTTTTGTATTAATATAGATTTTGTGCATTACACGTGAATCGCAAGTGCATTGCACGTGAATCGCACACTGGCCTTCCGAGCCTTAGCTTGAATGATCAAGATTGTCTAGTTCAGGTTTTGTTGTTACTGCCTTCTGGGGAAGTGTACTCACTTCAAAGAATGCATGATCCGCAATATAGGTTACATGCCAGGACTGGGGCTGGGCAGTCAGCAAGGCAGAATTAACCTGATACAAGATGACATCAAAGAATGCATACCACCTTTTGGGCTGGGATACAAGCCAACACCTGCAGAAGTAGCGACAGTAATGGAAGTGAAGCGTACGAGAAACAGAGCAGTTCAGAGGAACCAGTCGTACACGGCACCTCCCATGAACCCCTACAGGAAGACCCTGAATGGATACTTTGTCAAGCACGGAGAAACCATGGATTATCTCATATTCCCTGAGCCATGGATGGACAGCAGCAGAAAGAGGCACCCCGGATGGGAGATCTCCAACGACATCAGCCTCATAGTAGAAGAAATTGAAAAAGTGATTATCGGCCCTCGTGATACCTCTTACAAGGTTGTGACAGTCGAGAACACATGGACTATTGATCAGGAAGATTCCGCCCTGGCCCTGTTCGGAGAAGACTTCATGGGAGACAGTTTTCTAGGACTGATCGATAAAGTAGCAGACAGCACAGAGGACTCAATAGCAGAATTTGAGACAGTAACGCGCCATTCGCTTCAAAATTGGTACACTATTACAGGACCATTGATGGAGACCGAGGACCTGGTGGAGCGCTTCGGATACACCTTACCCCCTTCTTACCCTTTTGTTAAGAACTGGTCATCAATCAGTTATATTCCCGATGCCAAAATCGAGGATCTCACCTGTGAGGACCTCGATGAGGGGGCCGTTCTTGTAGCCTTTCCTTTCATTAATGATAATGCAAGTGTTTCTGTGTACTCCTTGGTTGCCAATGTGTTAAAAGATAAATTAACTGAAACATGATAAATTATCCTGTTAATAATGAATCGATTAATAATGGGGATCCAAAAGATAAAGACTTTTTAATTGAATTGACCAAGATGATCAAACAACGAGGGGAGCGCCGATTTGAAGCTCTGCAAGAAGACTTGTCCACCATCAATCTAGGGCTAAATGATAAAGTTAGAAAAGTCAAGATTGGAAGCTACAGACAAGATGAAGAAAGAGCAGCATTGATTAGTCTGTTGATAGAGTTTCAGGATGTGTTTAAAGAGCAGCATTGATTAGTCTGTTGATAGAGTTTCAGGATGTGTTTGCCTGGTCTTATGAAGATATGCCTAGGTTGGATCCAACGATCGTTGAACATCGAATTCTGCTGTACCCCGACGCCAAGCCGGTGAAGCAGAAGCTCCACAGAATCAAGCCTGAACGATCCCTGAAGTCAAGGAAGAAATCATCAAGCAGTTAAAAGTCAAGTTCATCAAAATAGTCGAATACCCGATATGGTTGTCCAACATTGTGACAGTACCGAAGCCGAACGGCAAGGTTTGGATCTGTGTGGATTTTTGGGATCTCAACAAAGCATCTCCGAAAGATGACTTTCCCCTACCCAACATTGACATTTTGGTAGATGCAGTAGCTTCACATAAGATACGGTCTTTTGTGGATGGAATGCTCGGTTACAATCAGATCAAGATGTCGGAAGAAGATCAGAAAAAAAAACTTCCTTCATCACTCCTTGGGGAACCTACTGTTATACAGTCATGCCTTTCGGGTTAAAAAATGTTGGGGCTACATACCAAAGAGCTGCGACCACGCTCTTTCATGACATGATTCACAAAGAAGTAGAGGTATACGTGGATGATATGATTATTCATTCAGGAGATGCAGACGGTGCTCATTTGAGAGATCTTCGCAAGTTCTTTGAGCGATTACGCAAGTACCGGATGAAACTCAATCCCACTAAGTGTACATTTGGGGTCACCCGAGGAAAAGTCTTTGGATTCATAGTAACAGACAATGGAATCGAGGTAGATCCTGCAAAGGTCAAACCCATCAGAGATATGCCGCAGCCGACAACTCCGAGTGAAGTCAAAGGCTTTTTGGGCCGATTACAGTACATCAGTCATTTTATTCAACAGCTGACATCCATGTCTAAACCTCTGTTCAAGCTTCTCAAAAAGGATACAGATAGAGAATGGGACGAAGAGTGCCAACAAGCATTTGAGAAAGTCAAGAAATACCTAGCTAGTCCGCCAGTTCTAGCTCCTCCTCACAAACTGAAGCGTTTATTGTTATACCTAACCGTCACGGACACCGCGGTTGGAGCCATGTTGGCGCAAGAAAAGGAAGACTCACATGCTGAGAATGACATCTACTTTGTCAGTAGAAAGTTGCAGGGCAGCGAGTTGAACTAATCCGCACTTGAGAAAAGTTGCATAGGTCTGGTATGGGCGACGCAAAGACTCAAAATTTATTTGCAAACATTGCCTGTAAAGGTGGTTTTCAAGATGGACCTGATCAAATACATACTCGAAAAGCCATCACTTTCGGGTAGGCTCGCCAAATGGTCTTTCTTACTGAATGAGTTCGATATAACTTATGAAAGGGGGAAGTCAATCAAAGGAAGTATAATAGCTGATCAGCTAGCAGACCTACTGATAGAAGCAGAAGAGTTTGAAGAACCAGATTTTCCTGATGAAGGGATTCTTGAGATTGATGAAAACACATGTAAATGGCAACTCTTCTTCGACGGAGCCGCCAATAAGAGAGGTTACGGTATAGGCATACTGTTGCTCGATCGCAGGGATATACACACGCCCTTGGCTGTGCGATTAAAATTTGAATGTTCCAACAATACCACCGAGTATGAAGCTTGTATAGCTGGCTTGGAGGAAGCCTTGAAAATGGGCGCCGAAGAATTAGAAGTGTACGGTGATTCAACTTTGATCATAAATTAGGTTGAAAGGAGATGGAAGACGCAGGATGCTAGACTGCAGTTATATCATGCCCGCCTGATAGCATTAGCAGAGAAATTTAAGTTCATATCATTTCACTATCTCCCCCGAGTTAGAAATTGCTTCGCGGACGCTCTGGCAACTTTAGCATCGCTAGTTGAGATCCCCGCTGAGTTCAATGTCCAACCTTTCGTAATTGGGACGAAACATACACCAGCATTTTGTTTTCCCATTGAAAAAGACCAAGAAAGCCGATGGGCCTTTGTACCTAGATATTTGGAATTTGCTAAAGAAAGGTGAGTATCCTTCTAACACTGAGAGAAAAGGTAGGATTGCCTTGCGAAGATGGGCTTCCCAATTTATAATCAGTGGTGACAATCTGTACAAAAGGCATTATCAGGGATTCAATCTCCTCTGCATCGATCAAGAGAAAGCTGAGAATGTCATGGATCAGCTGCACGGCGGCACTTGTGGTCCGCACATGAATGGGCATATGCTCTCAAAGAAAGTAATCCGGCAAGGATATTACTGGAGTACGATAGAAACTGACTGCATCAGATGGGTGCGTTATTGCGATAAGTTTTAGAGGTTCGCCAACTTGCAACATCTCCCCCCTCACATGTTATACAATTCTACAGCACCTTGGCCTTTCTCGACATGGGGAATTGACGTCATAAGGCAAGTGCACCCGAAAGGATCGAACGGCCATGAGTATGTTCTGGTTGCCGTTGACTACTTCCCAAAGTGGGTTGAAGCCACTTCATACAAAGTTTTGAATGCTAAGAAGGTCGCAGAATTTATCAAGACAAACATCATTTACCGATTTGGGTTACCTTTTAAAATGATCTCCGACAATGGTACACACTTCGAGGGAGTAGTCAACCGAGTATTAGATGAGTTCAAAATACAACAGCACAAGTCTTCACCTTACAGGCCGCAGGCCAATGGCGCTGTAGAAGCAGTCAATAAGACATTGGGAAACATCATTCGGAAAATGGCAGATAGCGGGAAGGATTGGCCCGACAAATTGCCGTTAACACTCTGGGGCTATCGTACTTCTGTTCGTACGCCTACTGGGGCTACCCCATTTTCTCTTGCCTATGGCATGGAGGCAGTATTTCCTGTTGAAGTTGAAATCCCTTCCTTAAGGGTAGTGATCGAAGCCGAAGTGGCTGAAGCTGATTGGCTTAAGCGTCGATATGACGAACTGTCACTCCTAGATGAAAGGAGATTGATGGCTTTAGAGCACACACGAGCATACCAGAGGAGAATTGTTTGATCTTTCAACAAACGGGTCAAAGCCTGAGACATCAAGGTAGGCAACTTGGTTCTCCGAGAAAAGCCGCCTAGCTACATTGACAGTTTTGGAAAGTGGAAATCACCATGGATGGGACCATACGTAGTCAAGCTCATACAGTCAGGCGGCGCAGTCTTCCTCACCAATGAAAATGGAGAAGATCTCATTCAGCCCTTCAACATGGACAAGCTCAAGAAGTATTACGCGTAATTGCCCGCTCAGCTATAGTGTATTCAGTTTTACTTGTGTTTGTAAATACTTTTCTCCCCGTTCTAAAAATAACTCGGTAGGTCGAAAACCCGAAAGGGCGGCCTAGGCAAAAGTTAGAGTTCAAAAAAGAAATGAGAGGGATAAAATATTGGAGAAAAAAGAATAAAAATCTCCGTCTCTCGCAAATCTGGGTTGAACTACGATCCGACCTGATTCTCTTTATGAGATACGTAGGCAGCTTTCGGGTTCGGTCATTTACTTACACATTTTAATAAATATTTGTTTTGTTCCCCCTGTCATGTTGTTATGATCAATAAAGAAAAAAAAAACCACTACTCACTGTATAATAATAAACACACTTTTAATTTATAACAAAGTCCCCGGTTTGGCAACCAAGGAGTACACAGATAAAACTTACATGCATTCATATTCCGACTTAATCTATTTTACATACAAATACATACACCATCACTGTAATCTATCTCCTACGGCATTCACCACGCCAGCCTCTTAAGCTTCCTCACCCCCGTCAGTACTCCTTCTTCCGCCACCACTAGTCTCAGCTTCGTCCAATCTTCGCGAGTTATGAGGGATGATCCCCTAACTGCGCTGAAGCCGCCAAGGATCCCTTGCATAAATCTCTAGACCAGAGTCTTCCACAGATTTGCCAAGCTCCAGCAAGCGAGTGTCTACTCCATTGGACACAATTTTTCCAAGCAAACACTCCAGAGTGAGTCTTATATTAAATGAATGCTCCATCGACTGCGGCACCACCGGGCACCTGGCCTGGTGCGCCGCGCACCACTGATGAGCTCAAGATTTCCACGAATTTTCCCCTTTATTTCCTTTTATTTTGTGCTATTTTTGAGTTTAATATTCTTGGAAATATTATTATTTGTGTATTTGTGCTTCATTGTAGGTTTTCAAGGTATTTACGAACATTCAAGGATTTTAGCACAAGGTTTGAGGCAATTTCGGGCTTTAAAGTTGAGTTACAAATCATTCCGTTAAAGTCCGTTAAGTATTCCAAGGCAAAATGAGCTAACGGTGGGCTAACGGAGCTAACGGAGGACTAAAATGAGAGAGCTGGAGGGGGAAGGACATCGGCAGCTTGTTCTAAAGACCCAGGGGCACCGGAGCAAATAGGCAAACTTCTCATTAATGTGCTGTCCACTCTCCCTTGCTGCCACGTGTCCCACCTTTTTGCCCAGCAGCCCTTCTCCTCTCCGTTTGGTCCCTTTAGCCCCTGAAACTTCATGTTTAATGTCCATTTTGTCCTTGGCTTCTCCAACACACTTTGCCCTTCACTTTTAATCCCAAAGGCAGCTCCAAAAACACACCAGTACGCACCAGACGGGCTGTGAGCCCTTTGGGGCAGCAGCCCCTCTCCCCCAAAAATTCTCTCCACTCCATTAAAGCTTAATCAATTTTGAAGGTTTGGAGCTTCAAATCAAGGGCCAAGGAAGCTATTGCGAAGGATTTCAACCCCGGATCTCGGCATTGCTCGCGACTTTGCCGGTTAAATTCTTCCAATTTATATTTTAGATATTTTCTTGGGTTGAATAATTTTGTAATTGTGGAATTGGTTTATGCTTAATGATTTATGAAATGCAATTATTTTTTCTATGTCATTGTAGTGATTTAATTTTATCTCTCTCTCTATTTAGTATACAAGCATGCTAGGTTATTAATTTGTGGACTTAATGCTTTTAATTAATTGGCCACTAATTAAATGATTTGAGAAATGTTTGGATTCGCGAGAGCTACCTTGCATTTCGGACCGAACAAATTAATAGTTGGTGCCTGGAAAACACCGATAGCCATGGGAGTACTTGTTTTGTGAAGCGATCACTCCACCGAGAGGTAGGAAATTAGGGTTTTTAACCACTTTCGATGTCCCGGCTACCGGCATGCCTTGTAGAAAAATAGAGAGATTATTTCTCTACCCATTATTACTCATTATCTTGGTTATTATTGTGTGTTCCTAATGCTTCCGATGGGTTCGCTACCCATTAGATGATCACTAGAATTATAGGGTAAGATGCGAGAGCCCGTCCTATTAATTCGGATGACACAATAATTGTCTATGTGACGCCAGGCCGAGAGGTAACGAGTGTTCATAGATAGCCAATTGAGGACTTGTTTTGACACGCAATCAATCCACCTTAGCCATTCGCGAGGTAGGGGAGATTTGGGTTGCTATTGGGGCGAGAGCCCGTAGTTAACCAATTTAGTGTTCTCGGCTACCAAGACTTGAGTTAAAGAAAAGTAGAGAGAGGATTAAATTAATCACGAGCTAGACTAGAAAATATTGCATTCCTATAAATCCTATCTTTTATCTTGATTTGTTGCTGCCAAACCATTTTGCGACATTTGTAAATATTAATTGCTTTCTTTTATTTTTATTTTTAGTTTTTATTCTCATTTTATTTTCGCTCAAATATAATTAGCTAGCTCAATTTCGGTACTTAGTTGGAGTGAAAATTACGTGCATTCCCTGTTGGATCGATACTTGTGCTTACGCACTATATTACTTGATACGGCAGGGTACTCTTGCCCTAGTTGTTGCAGTTTAACTTGTAGCACAATCAAGTTTTTGGCGCCATTGCCGGGGAATGATTTAATTTTCGCTCCTATATGCTAATATCGATACTAAGCGAAGCTTATTGTAATTTGAGCATTTTTTTTTAGTTAGTTTAATTGCTTTTGTATTTATATGCTTGTGTCGCTTTTCGAAGCCTTCCCGAGTTTTGTGGGTTTGTAGGGAGGTGTATATAGTGTCCCCACACAAAAATATTTTCTTTTTATTTTGTATATATTTATTTCCATAATTGCTTTCACACTTTTTTTCTTTTGAGCTTGATTTGATATAGGGGATGAGCACTTTCAAGGTCGGGGTTGCTTGAGGAAATTCTTTGGAGTAGGCTCACTCTCGGGCCCGGACTTCATAAGAAATCAACTTTGAGGGAGTTTTCTTTCCTTCCCTTCTCCGTTTACTTTAAGTTTGGGGGTTGGGTTTTGGATTGTTTAGCTTCGAAAATTCTGAAAGTCTTGAGCTTGAAATTCCTCATTTTTTATGCTTTGAAATTTTGGGCGCTTGTGAGAGTTATATGTGCATTATTTTCTTGGATTCTTGCTTGAGTTTATTATATGCATAGTTGAGGATATGTGTGTGCTTTTTATGCTAGCTTGACCTTATTCATGATTAATAATGCCCATGTTTGGAATTTGAGTTGAATTGTTATGCTATGCTCTAGCTTTGATAGTGCATGTCGAATGAGTACCATATTCTTGAGTTTTGATGACCGTTGGATGATCTTGAAAATTGTTAATTAAAGTAGCTTGGTTTGGACTTGTTTGCATGACAAGAGCATGATATAGGCCATCTTTGGATCGTTTGTGCCATATTATCCTACCCATTATACATTAATCCCTTGTGTCCCCTTTTGAGCTTATTTATAGAATGGCGTGTGCCTAGAGCACACAATGACCCCCATTCGACTTCATTTTCTTATATCCACATCATCCTATCCCATGAGCCTATACACTTTTGCCGGCACCCTTCAAGAGAAGCATGATTTGGAATGAATTGTTTTATTTATGAATTCTTGTTGGGAAGTGTTGCTTCATGGATGTATTGTGCTTTATTGTTGATGATATTGGTGTTTGAAAAGTGTTGAATGGTGGAAAAAGAGCCCCCTTGGCAAGCAAAAGAAAATCAAAAGAAAAATCAAAGGAAAAGAAAAGGTCAAGGGAGGCAAGAAAAAAAAATGCCATTGTGCTTTAATTGCTCAAGGAGATATAAGGATGAAGCTTATTTGTTGTGGTGGTAGTGATACACTTTATTCAACCCAATGTTTAAAGTTTAAGGGGTTGTTAAAGTGAGGTGGTGGTTATTTGAAGAGTTGTTTTTTCATGAAGCAAATCATTGTGTGAAGACTTCAAATTCTTCGCTCTCTTGACTTGTTATCCTATCCTTCAATTGTAACCCAAACCTTGGCCTAACATTACAAGCTTAATAAAGTCCTATTGATATTGTCATGCCATGCGAGTCCTTACTTTGTGAAGCCTAAAATTCTTTCGGTTTGATTGCTCATTTTTGATATCTCATTGACCGTTCTATCCTTGCTAGAGCTAAGCTACTTTTTGATGGGCATATGTTTTGTAATGTGGGTAAAATGTTTGAGGAAAATGTGAGCTAGCACTAAAATCACATCGTACCTCATTTATGCATGTTTATAACCTTGAGTTTGATTTCCACCATGATAATGTGCATATGATCTTGAGCGAGCGCCGTGTTCCACTATTAAGTCCTTGAGCTCATTTTAAATGTTTTATTTCTTTGCTCGGGACGATCAAAGCTTAAGTTTGGGGGTGTGATGAGCTCAAGATTTCCACGAATTTTCCCCTTTATTTCCTTTTATTTTGTGCTATTTTTGAGTTTAATATTCTTGGAAATATTATTATTTGTGTATTTGTACTTCATTGTAGGTTTTCAAGGTATTTACGAACATTCAAGGATTTTAGCACAAGGTTTGAGGCAATTTCGGGCTTTAAAGTTGAGTTACAAATCATTCCGTTAAAGTCCGTTAAGTATTCCAAGGCAAAATGAGCTAACGGTGGGCTAACGGAGCTAACGGAGGACTAAAATGAGAGAGCTGGAGGGGGAAGGACCTCGGCAGCTTGTTCTGAAGACCCAGGGGCACCGGAGCAAATAGGCAAACTTCTCATTAATGTGCTGTCCACTCTCCCTTGCTGCCACGTGTCCCACCTTTTTGCCCAGCATCCCTTCTCCTCTCCGTTTGGTCCCTTTAGCCCCTGAAACTTCATGTTTAATGTCCATTTTGTCCTTGGCTTCCCCAACACACTTTGCCCTTCACTTTTAATCCCAAAGGCAGCTCCAAAAACACACCAGTACGCACCAGACGGGCTGTGAGCCCTTTGGGGCAGCAGCCCCTCTCCCCCAAAAATTCTCTCCACTCCATTAAAGCTTAATCAACTTTGAAAGTTTGGAGCTTCAAATCAAGGGCCAAGGAAGCTATTGCGAAGGATTTCAATCCCGGATCTCGGCATTGCTCGCGACTTTGCCGGTTAAATTCTTCCAATTTATATTTTAGATATTTTCTTGGGTTGAATAATTTTGTAATTGTGGAATTGGTTTGTGCTTAATGATTTATGAAATGCAATTATTTTTTCTATGTCGTTGTAGTGATTTAATTTTATCTCTCTCTCTATTTAGTATACAAGCATGCTAGGTTATTAATTTGTGGACTTAATGCTTTTAATTAATTGGCCACTAATTAAATGATTTGAGAAATGTTTGGATTCGCGAGAGCTACCTTGCATTTCGGACCGAACAAATTAATAGTTGGTGCCTGGAAAACACCGATAGCCATGGGAGTACTTGTTTTGTGAAGCGATCACTCCACCGAGAGGTAGGAAATTAGGGTTTTTAACCACTTTCGATGTCCCGGCTACCGGCATGCCTTGTAGAAAAATAGAGAGATTATTTCTCTACCCATTATTACTCATTATCTTGGTTATTATTGTGTGTTCCTAATGCTTCCGATGGGTTCGCTACCCATTAGATGATCACTAGAATTATAGGGTAAGATGCGAGAGCCCGTCCTATTAATTCGGATGATACAATAATTGTCTATGTGACGCCAGGCCGAGAGGTAACGAGTGTTCATAGATAGCCAATTGAGGACTTGTTTTGACACGCAATCAATCCACCTTAGCCATTCGCGAAGTAGGGGAGATTCGGGTTGCTATTTGGGCGAGATCCCGTAGTTAACCAATTTAGTGTTCTCGGCTACCAAGACTTGAGTTAAAGAAAAGTAGAGAGAGGATTAAATTAATCACGAGCTAGACTAGAAAATATTGCATTCCTATAAATCCTATCTTTTATCTTGATTTGTTGCTGCCAAACCATTTTGCGACATTTGTAAATATTAATTGCTTTCTTTTATTTTTATTTTTAGTTTTTATTCTCATTTTATTTTCGCTCAAATATAATTAGCTAGCTCAATTTCGGTACTTAGTTGGAGTGAAAATTACGTGCATTCCCTGTGGGATCGATACTTGTGCTTACGCACTATATTACTTGATACGGCAGGGTACTCTTGCCCTAGTTGTTGCAGTTTAACTTGTAGCACAATCAACCACATCATACACTTTGATGTCTTTTGTCCAGCTCCCCAGTCCACATCTTTCCCTTGACACGAACCATATCCCTCGGACGAAAGATGCTTCAATTATCACTCCCTGAGTGATTCTTCTCAAATAGGCATCATGCCTATGGCCACAGTATAGCAGCCGCTACAAATCTGATGTTTTCTCCTCCCGTGCGAAAGCCATCAATTATGCATCAAACATTGGCCGCCTCGGCCAAATACCCATTTTTGCTCCCACGGCATAATTTGTATAATTAAAAGCAATTAGAATTGAGACCCTAGGTTTTCTTTTCGTCTTTTTACATTTTCCCATTAATAATAAATAATGTACAGAATAAATAAAAGTTGCTTACAAATACAATTATTTTAAAAAAAACAACAACAAAAAAAGCAAAAATAGCAGGAAAGGAATCATTGTCTTCCTCTCTTCGACCTGCTAGTGCTGGCACCTCTGGAGCCTCCGCTCCTGCCACCTCTGCGACGCGGTCCAGTCGCGTCCGCACCACCTCAGCAAGTGAAATTACTGGCCCCAGCCTTCAGTTTCCGATATAGATCGGACAGCTTGTAGAATCTGCTCAATAATTTCTGATAGGAGCTAGCTGACACCTGTTCATACAACATTTCTTTTAGCATAATTTTTATTCATATGCAAATACGTGTAGATAAAATAGACAAATAGCATGTACAGGGTAGTTAGAAAACCAGATCTCTCCCTCGTGGAAGATAGTCATGTGGTCGAATCTCACCACCGCTCAGGTCCTCCTCCCTATAGTTCTCCCCCTCTCCATAGCCAATCGTCCGCGGGACTTCCGAATAATGTATCCGCCCCGCAAACGACCCGATCTTTCCCACGAAGATAGGAAACGGACCCTCCGCTTCCTGAGCAGGAGGAGGAGGAAGATACAGCACGGTCTGCACGAACACCTCGTAATCCAACTCCACATATCTATGTGGATCGATTGCCTCTTTCGCGATATACCACTCGCGTCTCGACATCACATCAGGTGTCATCTTCCCGAAAGGTGGTGAAGGCGGTGTCAGAGGCTGGCCCACGTTGGGCCCATGCTGACGATTGGCCCGATCGCCCAAATACATCGAATTGTACATGATGGAAACCATCAAAATGCGACAACCATTGGCCGCTTGGGCCGAACAATAGGAAGCAGGCAGCTGACCCCATGGGAAGAAGCTGACAGATTTAGGACTGGAGTTGATTATCGCAGTCCGAATCACCTCGGTGTCGGGCCGAGCAGGAGTCCTCCGAGTGTATTTCCGGTTTGAAGTCCGGAAGTTCACCACGAACGGCGGTGTCATCACCCTGGTACGGAGCGTGAAAGGGTGAAAGCTGAACACAGCTTAAGCCCAAGCCTGTCACATCAAAAACAATGAGTCAACACCTATTTTAAAATGACAAAACAAGTTTTAAAAGAAGAAGTTTTCTGTTTAGAATATTACCTCCCATGCCACGTTGTAGCCAGTCACGCTGCTGGCAACGTTCCGGCTGGCATGATCCATGAAGAAATAACACTCCGCCAGGCCAGCCTGTCCCCAGTCGAAGTCGCCCAGATGGCGCAGTCTCCTCAGACATCCGAGTAGAGATACTCGCAGGGTTGAGGAAGCATTGACAAAGAGGGTGATCCCCAATGCCAAGAAGAAGAAAAGCCGAATGAATCGGGTTACAGCAGACCGGTCGGCTGTGTCGACGAGATCCACATTGTGGAGCAGCCACTCCCTAATGTAGCTGACGGGAATCTCGTCATAACTCTTGTACACCAGTGTGAACCCCAACAGCTGAGCAACGACATCAGGTCGATGTCACAGCTAGAAATCTGGCTCGATAGCCCTGCCCCGACCAGTCGGTAGCCCCGTGATCGCCGAAAAATCCGCAAGTGTCATAGTTACCTCGCCCCACAGAAGGTGGAAGGTATGGGTAGTGTCCCACCAGAAGCACCGCAACACCTCATGGATGTTGCTGTAGCCGATGAAACCACCCAAGTTCTGGATGAACGTACCAAGACAGGTACCATTCACCCTCTCCTGAATCAGCTGAGGGAGTCAATCATAGATCTCCCTCACTATGTCCCCATTTGCCCGGATGCGAGTTATCCTCCTCCGTGACTGCACAACAACAAAATTCCAGCGTGTCAGCACAAAGCACACGGGCACATTTCCTATGTTGGTTGCATAAATGCACGTTATGTCATGTCATTCATATTTGCCATAAAAAAATTTAAAAAAAAAAAACTTGAAAGTTTTTATTTTTTTCCTACATGCTCCAAATCCCATCCCAGGATCCCGGGATCAAAATAAAATATTTTTTAAGTGTTTAGTGAAGGTTTTTCTTCACTTTTCTTCGTTGAAGCTTTTTTTCAAACAGTTGGTGTGCTACTTTCGCGCAACTTCGGGCAAGAAAAATTCACACATTTTGAGCCACCCTGACAAAATCAACTTGGGGGTTTCCATCTTTATTCATCCCTCTACACATACATACTCTCGATTTCGAGAATTCTTTATCCTAACATGCTCAAATTTGTAATTAAAGTAGATACTTTAAACATGCAAAATTCTCAAACATACATACTTTTTTATGTCCATATTGCATAAATTCAAATTTTTTGCTTAGATTCAACATGCAACAACATATATTTGCTACTTGGATACTAACAATTGCAGGATTAACATCAAGAGTCCAGCGAATCATACAAAAATCTCAAATTTAGCATACTTTGTGGAACAAATGGGTTTTTCGAAAACTCACCGCGGGTGGATCTAAAGAAGAGATGTGACTGCTCCGGTCACGGTAGATATCATTCGGATTACAATTCGAGAACGGATAGCGGACCCGATTCCGCGCCATCACTTCGTCGGCTTGTTCATCGCCGGCACCCACATCACCAAAAATCTCATTTTTTGAGTCTGAATTGTTGGCCATTATCGCTAGAAACAATTTCGGGGCCAAAAACCTTGAAAAATTTGAGCGAATTCGGAAGAAATTGGAGAAGAATTGAGAGAGGAGAGAGAGAGAACACGGCAGTAGCTATGTTGCTGCTGCTGGCCGTGTTCATCCTTTAAGGAAGAAAGAAAGGGAATTTTCCCTTTTCCCTCCAAATTTTAGTATTTTGCAGTTTGCACCCCCAAGTCGTTATAACGGTAACTTAACGTCCAACTAACGGTCGTTAACCGGACGCCCTAACGGAAGTCCACAATCAACATATTTTCAAGAGCAATCCCCAGCGAATCTATTCCGAACAGCCCTGCCGTCCAATCCATCATTTCCAGCAGAATCCCCATGGGAATCTACACAGCATATCTCGGCAGATGCATCGCCAATGGTCGTATGCATCATCCAACAAAGTGTCCCCTGGACACCACACAAATTTGCAGTGCATTCACACACGTTTGCACACCCAGTTACCCGGTCATTTCCCCCACGGGTTCGAGCCTGAGGCATATGGAAATCAACCGCTCAACGGCCCTGCCGTTCAACACAGTTCAGAATCCGTCCCCCGGACGCCACACAAAAATAATATCTTTACTTTATGTCAATTTACTGTAATACCCCGATCCTACTTCTTTCCTAGTTCACTCGTATGTCGGGTCAATTCGAGTGTTGTTTCGTGTGTTTAACTTCGGGTATGTTTGAGTCTTGAGTTCTTTGTCATTCGTGCATCAATACGGGATGATTATGTTGAGTTTTGAGTGTGTTTTAACCTTAAGATAGAAAAAGATACACACAAAAGCATGGATACATGCTTAAACCCGAAATTATGTCCATCCGAACAGTCTGTAGTAATTTGGCCATAGATTTGTCTAGAAAACTCGGATTTGCAAACCGTTTGATTCTGTGTAAACTAGACTCAAAGAGCTTTCCAACCATATCTTATTTGTAATTTTTAGACTTGTAGATCATCCTAGAAATGTCTTTAAAGTTGGCTGAAAATTAGAATTTGTGACAGCTTTGACTAGTTTTAAGTGATTTGACCCTTTGACCATTAAAACATCTCCCTATTGACTTGTTGACCTCTCTTTAAGTGGTAATAGGAGATATATGTGTGGGGAGCTGAGAGAAGTCTCATTTCAGCCATTCTTTTCTTCCAAACCGTTCTTAGAAAGAGAGAGAGAGTTAGAGAGAGAGTAAGTGAGTTTTAGAGTGAGAAACCTCCATATTTTGAGCATCCGAAGTCCGATCGTCGATCCGTCTTCACCGTTGCGAAGCTCTTGACTAGAGGATCATTCCCAATTGATTGCATGCTGATTTTCATGGTTTGATTTTTGTCAAGAGGTAAGTAACTATAATGTTTTGTTTGATTATGAGATGAAATGGAAGAGTGGAGCATGTAGGTGGTATTAGTTGATCATTATTGTGTTAAATCCTTGGAAGAAACATGTGATTAGTTGCTCTAAATGATGTTATGATATATTATGTTATTGTTTGAGGTTGCAAATATAATTGGGAGAAGACATGATAATTTTTGGAAAACAAATGCTTAGTTTATAAAATCAGATTTGTCACAGTTTTAAGGCATGTTGTTGAATTTTCTGGGAAAAATCCGTCCATGAGAATTGCATGATTTTTGGATATGTTTTACATTGATATGTTGTGTAGTATCCTGTAAATTTTCATTGAGTTTTGATATTGGGAAGTACCTCAAATGGGTCTTGTAATATCGCTGCGCAGAATGAATCGTTGCTAGAAAATCTGAGTTGTAGTTCAATCTTTATGTGGTTGCATGTTGATGAATACAAGTCCAAATGGACTGATTTAAAATGGTGTATTATATTTTGGAATGTCTAGTTTGTGGGTATATAAGATTCATAATATTTGGACATGCGTAGAATATTTGGTGAAATGTTAATTACAAGTTAGAACGAAAAACACATGAATTTCAAGTTAGTTGTAGTCCCTGTTTTGGGCTATTTTCGTAAAAATTCTGGTACTAATATACTATTGGGAATTCACTGAATTTTGGATATGTTGTTCATATGTATGTTAGTTAGTTCTCTGTAAATTTTCATGAATTTTAGAGGTCGGGAAGTACCTCGTTTAGGTTATGTTTTATCGCTGCGCCGAGTAATCTGTTGCTGAAAATTCTGGGTGTTAGTTCCAACTTTAAGTGACTGATTCTTGATGTTTATAAGTCCAAATGAGGTAATTCAAAGTGGTAAATTATAGTTCCAGATGTCTAGTTTCTATATATGGAATAATTGTAATATTTGGATTTTTGTGGAATATTTGGTGAATTTAACGGTATTGTTGCGCGATGCTGGAGAAATCATATTGTGTTAATAAACTTTGTATACTAGCAACTCATTGATATTTTGTCGTTAGTTTACTCGCTATGAATTTGTGAGGTTATTTTGGGTACTTTATATTATCGAATAATGGTGTTGAGAATAGAATGGTTAATTAGGGATGATACTACGGTTCATCTCGATGTCTCGAATATTAGTAACGACTCAAACGGAGTCAGTAATGCATAATGTTATAAACCAAACCTTTATGTGAATTGAACACTAGTCATGACGACTCGCGGAGTCGAATAGGACGTGACTTGTAATGAGTCGTGATATACATAGTACACGACGATAATGTTATGTGATGGTTTATGTTATACATGAGACAGAGTGTCTTGAGTGATTATAGGATACTGTAGAGATCCTAAGTTGAGTTGCACAATAGGCCTACTTTGCCTATTGTCATGTTTTGGTTATATGTCTAGTGATTACGGACATTGTGTGATTGTTCTAGTATGTGATAGGACAATCATCCTACTTTGATGATTGATTGTGTGTTTAATGTTTACTAGCACACTTTGTTGATTTGTTGTTGTAGGCTTATTGTGACCTACTTGAAACATTCGTATCGTTATTGAATGTGATTGTTGTGGTATGCTCCCTACTTTGGAGTATGACCGTTTATTTTAAATGTCGAGTAAACATCTACTTGTGCATTTAGTTAAGTCCATGGCATATTTGTTGGCGGTGTATTGACGCTCGATTATTGCGTGAGCTGGGGCTACGTAATAGTCGAAGGCCAATACATCGGGCCTCGCCCTACCGTTGGCCACGGTAGGGGTATAGCGCCATTTGTTGTATGGAATAAACGCAACCATGGTAAGCTATATCCGTGGTAGATTCTTGGGTTGTAGGGACCGAGATCACCCGTCGACGTGAATACAGAAGATGGTTCACATGTGTTTTGGTTATTGGTTTTCTTGTTCGAGCACGTCAACAACGGCTCTACACTTGGTATATTATTGGTTGGTTGGTTGGAAGTATTGGTTTGGTCGGAGGTGTACCTCGACACCGTATCCCTTTAAATGTGTTTACTTACCGCTCTTATGTGCTTCCTACATAAGCGAATGTTGGTCATGATTTCCAACTGGTATGGGACGGTTGGCGATCATTGAGCCTCTCGCCAGTATAGGGTTGGTTGCCTTTATATGCTCCTACATGTTTACTTTCCTGCTATATTGTTGTGCATAATGCCATGCCATATAGTCACACGTAGTAACTTGTCGATTATTGGTTAAGTTAAAATTATTACCAAGATTAGTGCATATAGAGTCTTGGTTTACTATTACATTCATACTTATAACACCCAATACATTATAGTATCTTACGGAGTCTTTTAGACTCACCCAACAACCTCCTCAGTTTGCAGGTTAAGTTCCAGCGCAGCGAGTCTTGGAGCTTGGAGTTAGCAAGATGTATTTTTATTGCCATTTCCTTCTTATTTCTTGTATTGTGAGTTTGTGAGGTTCACTAAGTTATGTAAACTTAGTCTATGGGTAGAAATAGTTGTATTCGTTAGATTTGTATTTTGGTGCCGACTAGTGTAGTCGCGCCAGTTGTCGTACTATATTATTATTATTTTGGATTCCTGACTCGTGGTATTTAAGTATTATTGTTTCTCCGGCTCGTGTATTTAGCCGTCGAGGTTTTAATTATTGGGTTTATCTTTAGTGTTGTTCTCCGGCGTAATGTTTAGCCGTGGAGGTTATTATTATATGTTGGGATTCTTGTTATTCGAGCTTTGAGGCTCAAGTTCATTTGTTATTCCGCTGCCTTGTTTTTAGTATTCCGCTGCTTTGGTTTTGGTTTCGAGCTTTTGTAATTCGCTCTCTTCGATTGTTCTTGTTAGTTTGGCGCACCGAGTTGGGGTTCAACATCGAACCCCGGACTCGGGTCGTCACAGTTGGTATCAGAGCTTAAGTTAGCTGTTCGCCAGGACAGGATCCTCGGCTTAGGTGATTTGGGTTTTGGGTTGAGCGATTAACGTCAAGTGTTTGTGTTTAGATGTATCTTGGATGTTGTTAAGTTGTGGAGATAGTCCATGTAGGACTGGATTTGTTGAGTTCTTACGCTCGTGGGAGCAGAGACTAATGATATGTAGTCTGTTATTTCTCTTGTGGAGAATACTGAGTGCGCTTCAAGATTTCGCTAGAATGTTGACGACTAGTGTAAGTCAATTGGAAGTTTTAGTATTGAGATTTGACCAACTTAGGTGATCTTGTTAGTCGTAAAAAGGTATAGCCCGGACGCTTTAAGGAACGTCTTAGGCTTGAGATTGGTGATTGTTTGAGGAAATAGAGGTAGAAGACCCGAGATTCTGGGTCACGAGTTCTTTAGTGATTAATGTGAGTGTCGAATTATGTTAGTGCGAGATCTTGAGTCCGTATTTACCTAGCCGTTTTATTTTGCATATCACATCATGGAATGCGAAACTTGTGCATACTAGAGACATATATTACACTTAGGTACATTTGCTTGTATTTGCTACCTATGTGCATGAGACCGATTTTAAAAGGGCATATTTGTAACCACTTGTCACTAACGCCCTGTGATGGAAGCTTTTGAAGCCACTTCAGAAGGGCCCCTGATTTGGTTGTCAAGAGATATTCGTCGATGACTAAGTTGATAGCATATTAGATAGAAATTGCCAAACCTTATTACCAAATGGAATGGACAAGTAAATGAGATTGTGTATTTGAATATGTTTGTGCATCTTGTGTGGATTGTTTATCACTCGTTAAATGGTTTGATATATATCGATATTTGTATAAGCAATCGTGCTCGATTGAACGTCATTAGTTATAAGCTTGTGATTAGCTATTTGTGACTTGTGTATTGTCACGTGTGTTGTATGTTTGCTCGATCTTAGAGATTTAGAGTCGATATTAGTCACCTCAGTGGTGAGCATGTGATTATTAAATTGTATATGAGATGAGTTAGTATGACTCTACAAGGTGTACTTTAAGCTTGAACTTGACTAGAGACGGTAGTTAGTCTCGCAATAACCTAGAGATTTCTTATGTCGCGAAATCATACTTGTTTGAGGAATATTGTGTGCGAGCCTTAATGAGATCGCTGATCTCTAATTCAAAATGATTTCATTTTGTCCATTAGTCTTCAACTTGCTATTGATAGCGGTTTCCTTAGTGAATATTTTGGTAAAGCCTTGTTGTAAGATATATATTCACCGTAGATGTTCAACTTATGAATTCGTGGTCGAATTCTTTTAAGGGGGAGAGGATGTAATACCCCGATCCTACTTCTTTCCTAGTTCACTCGTATGTCGGGTCAATTCGAGTGTTGTTTCGTGTGTTTAACTTCGGGTATGTTTGAGTCTTGAGTTCTTTGTCATTCGTGCATCAATACGGGATGATTATGTTGAGTTTTGAGTGTGTTTTAACCTTAAGATAGAAAAAGATACACACAAAAGCATGGATACATGCTTAAACCCGAAATTATGTCCATCCGAACAGTCTGTAGTAATTTGGCCATAGATTTGTCTAGAAAACTCGGATTTGCAAACCGTTTGATTCTGTGTAAACTAGACTCAAAGAGCTTTCCAACCATATCTTATTTGTAATTTTTAGACTTGTAGATCATCCTAGAAATGTCTTTAAAGTTGGCTGAAAATTAGAATTTGTGACAGCTTTGACTAGTTTTAAGTGATTTGACCCTTTGACCATTAAAACATCTCCCTATTGACTTGTTGACCTCTCTTTAAGTGGTAATAGGAGATATATGTGTGGGGAGCTGAGAGAAGTCTCATTTCAGCCATTCTTTTCTTCCAAACCGTTCTTAGAAAGAGAGAGAGAGTTAGAGAGAGAGTAAGTGAGTTTTAGAGTGAGAAACCTCCATATTTTGAGCATCCGAAGTCCGATCGTCGATCCGTCTTCACCGTTGCGAAGCTATTGACTAGAGGATCATTCCCAATTGATTGCATGCTGATTTTCATGGTTTGATTTTTGTCAAGAAGTAAGTAACTATAATGTTTTGTTTGATTATGAGATGAAATGGAAGAGTGGAGCATGTAGGTGGTATTAGTTGATCATTATTGTGTTAAATCCTTGGAAGAAACATGTGATTAGTTGCTCTAAATGATATTATGATATATTATGTTGTTGTTTGAGGTTGCAAATATAATTGGGAGAAGACATGATAATTTTTGGAAAACAAATGCTTAGTTTATAAAATCAGATTTGTCATAGTTTTAAGGCATGTTGTTGAATTTTCTGGGAAAAATCCGTCCATGAGAATTGCATGATTTTTGGATATGTTTTACATTGATATGTTGTGTAGTATCCTGTAAATTTTCATTGAGTTTTGATATTGGGAAGTACCTCAAATGGGTCTTGTAATATCGCTGCGCAGAATGAATCGTTGCTAGAAAATCTGAGTTGTAGTTCAATCTTTATGTGGTTGCATGTTGATGAATACAAGTCCAAATGGACTGATTTAAAATGGTATATTATATTTTGGAATGTCTAGTTTGTGGGTATATAAGATTCATAATATTTGGACATGCGTAGAATATTTGGTGAAATGTTAATTACAAGTTAGAACGAAAAACACATGAATTTCAAGTTAGTTGTAGTCCCTGTTTTGGGCTATTTTCGTAAAAATTCTGGTACTAATCTACTATTGGGAATTCACTGAATTTTGGATATGTTGTTCATATGTATGTTAGTTAGTTCTCTGTAAATTTTCATGAATTTTAGAGGTCGGGAAGTACCTCGTTTAGGTTATGTTTTATCGCTGCGCCGAGTAATCTGTTGCTGAAAATTCTGGGTGTTAGTTCCAACTTTAAGTGACTGATTCTTGATGTTTATAAGTCCAAATGAGGTAATTCAAAGTGGTAAATTATAGTTCCAGATGTCTAGTTTCTAAATATGGAATAATTGTAATATTTGGATTTTTGTGGAATATTTGGTGAATTTAACGGTATTGTTGCGCGATGCTGGAGAAATCATATTGTGTTAATAAACTTTGTATACTAGCAACTCATTGATATTTTGTCGTTAGTTTACTCGCTATGAATTTGTGAGGTTATTTTGGGTACTTTATATTATCGAATAATGGTGTTGAGAATAGAATGGTTAATTAGGGATGATACTACGGTTCATCTCGATGTCTCGAATATTAGTAACGACTCAAACGGAGTCAGTAATGCATAATGTTATAAACCAAACCTTTATGTGAATTGAACACTAGTCATGACTGACTCTGGCGGAGTCGAATAGGACGTGACTTGTAATGAGTCGTGATATACATAGTACACGACGATAATGTTATGTGATGGTTTATGTTATACATGAGACAGAGTGTCTTGAGTGATTATAGGATACTGTAGAGATCCTAAGTTGAGTTGCACAATAGGCCTACTTTGCCTATTGTCATGTTTTGGTTATATGTCTAGTGATTACGGACATTGTGTGATTGTTCTAGTATGTGATAGGACAATCATCCTACTTTGATGATTGATTGTGTGTTTAATGTGTTGCATCTTAGCCTAGATTTGCTTGAATCCATAACCTAAGTCTAAGTCAAGGTGACTAATGGGCCTGCGTGCCTGTTAGAGTGGCAACTTGTACTTAGGCATAGCTTGAATAGTTTAGGGTTGCAAATTTGTAAGTTGCCTTGAAGAAGATAGCCTATAGGACATCGGACGTCCTCTGCACAATAGGCAAACAATGCATCAGCAGTCTTTCGTTTGAATATCGGACAAGTTCATATCGGCCAAGTTTCATCAGCAATGTTGAAAAACCTCAAGAACGTCTGATAAGAGAACTGCCGAAGACATGTCCTGATTTGAGGCTTTCATTGACTTCGATGCAACGTTAACCTGCAAAGCGCATTCAATGAAGGTTTCCATTCTTGGCATACACTCGAAAAGGACATTCCTCCTGCAAGCTGCACCGCCTATTTTTAGCAAAGTGTCGAGACAGGCGTGCTACGGTCAGCCTATCGGGAGTCAACAACCGATTAGAGCATTAATTGCTCTTAAATTCAAATTAGAAGATCTCCAACGGCTCCAAGCTTCCTCCGCATATAAAAGGAGACTCCATTGCTGCATTCAAGATACTTCAACAACTACAACTCGAATCTTCTTCATCTTCTTCAAGTGCATTAAAGCTTAAACGTCCTATCGTATACATTCATTGAAGAGCTTCATACTTAGACTTCTAGTCCATTAAAGCTCTTCATTGATTGCAACACCTAGCTTTTCATAGCTCACGAGAATTGTATCTTATTGATATCAATTCTCCCACACAAACACTTGGTCAACAAAATTTTTGTACACAATCCATTAGAGATTTAGTTTGTAAAATATCTAGTGGAAAAACTTAGTACACGATTTTCAAATCCAAAGTTGACCACTTTGGTTGTGGACGTAGCACTTATTTATAAGTGTGAACCATATTAAATATTCTCGTCTATTTGTGTGTGATTGTGATTTGATTGTGTTGCTTTAAATTTCCGTATTTCCAATGTTAAGAACTGCGATCTTGTCTGTGAAGATCAGCCATTCTCAACTTGTCTATGCTTCACAAGTCTTCCGCCGCAAATTTTTAAAACCCTAGTGAAGTAAGATTTTTGAATCAATTTCAAAAATTGGACATAGGCTATTCAACCCCCTTCTAGCCTATATAGAGCAACCTTGGACCTAACAATTGGTATCGAGCTTAACTCTTTGAAAACTAGTTTTTCCGAGATTAACCTCTTGAGAGATTAAAGATCATGGCTGCTCACCAAATGTTGGAAACCTCAAACGTGAACCATTGTCTGTCTTGGATGAAGTTCACTTTGACATCTGAAAGATAAAGTCAAAAGACATATGAACTCAATTGATAAACGTTTGTGGAAATGTGTCACGATGGACCCGAATTCCAATGAAGCCTAATACACGGCCGCGGTAGATCCAACTGCACAAGTACCAAAGCCGAAGAAGAGTGGGATGATGAAGACAGAAGAATGATGCTCGGATGGAAAGGCCATCAACATCATTACCAGTGTGTTGATATAAGTACTTATCGAGATTATCAACTTGGACACGGAAAGGAGATGTGGGAAGCCATCCTTGAATATCTTGAAGGTGATGGCGAGACAAAGAACAACAAATTATATACACCGCATCCGAAGTTTGACTCCTTCAAAAGGATCCCAAAGAGTCTCGCGAAGTGCCTATGACAGATTCTATGAGGTAGTCAACTCTTGCTATTCATTAGGAAAGAAGTATGAAAAGAAAGAAATAAACATGAGATTTCTAAATGCACTAGGCGCCTATGGCATGTTAAGATCACGCCATGAAAGAGTCAAAAGATTTAAACAAATTGACTCTTAGAAACCTTTATGCTAGTCTTTCGGTTTATGAGCTTGAAATCCAACAAGCTCAAGAAATGGAAAAGAGTTTTAAAAACTTGTCCTTACCACCATGTCTGCGAACCTTCTGTTCAAAACCCGATGAAACACCTTCTACTTCCGGTGAAGATGATGATATTCTTTCGACGAAGCCTTTGCTATGTTTGTAAAGAAATATCAACGTTTCAAAAGGTTTAATAAACCATCATCACATAGGCGGTCTTCTCACAAAGCTGTTCCTTATAAAACAAGCGCTCAACCAAAACATTCGCTCCTTATAAATCGAGACCATCAAAAGGATAATGAGCTAGTTTGTTTTAACTGTAGGAAACCAGGCCATTTTGCCTCTAAATGTCCAAAGCCAAAATATGAATTTTATAAGAAACGTCCGAAACTAAATTTCAAAAACAAAAAGGGATGGTGGTGAAGACATTGATGAAAGCAATGCCTACATGGTGTGACACGACACCGATGAGGATGACTCTTGTGACTTTCCGAAGAAGCCAACATATGCCTTATGGCCGGAGTCACCACATGATTCGGTGAGGTCACTACCATTTCAACAAGATGACGTGATGATGATGATGAGCTTAATGAACCTTCAAAGGAGAGCTCATCAAAGCTAACAAAGACATCGGAAGAATTTTCAAAATTCAAAGCCCTATGTGAAATTAGCCAAGAAGCATGAACTAGCTGTCTCGAGAAATCAACCTTGATGTCTAAGATCAAAGATCTTGATAGACAAAGAAGTCGAAAGTATCAAATTGCAAAAAGAGAACAAAGCTTTGATCGAAAAAGGATTTCTACTTGAACACATCAAGAAGATAAATTCGAGAAAGATGACCTTCAAAAGGTTGTCAATACTTGGAATAACTCTAAAGGAAACTTTGATGCCATTCTCTCAAACCGTAAAACTTTAGATGACAAAGCGGCATTGGTTTCCAAAGTGAGTTCAAAGTAGGTAGTTCTTCTAGTTCTCAAAAGGATGAGACATCAAGTGATTGCAAGAATTGGTTGTAGAAGTTCCTTATGACCAGCCAGCTTCCCAAAAGGCAAGGACTTGGCTTTAACAAAGTTCCTTTTGTTTATCCCAAGAACACAAAAGACAAGTCCAAAAGAAAGCAATGCCAAGAATGACTCTAATAGTGAGTCTCGAGCAACTAAAACCATTAGTCACCCTAAGAAAACAGGATGACTAATAGCAAGTCTAGGAATTCTCACTCAAACCTATTAAATTTGTCAAAGGCAAGACCGCTGATCCCAACACCGCCTATAAAAGGGTAAAAGAAGTGAATTCTCAGATAAAAGCTTAAAGGACATGTGCTCAGAATACAAAATCTTTGATAAAGGTCTACCTATGGTAAACCTAACATCAACAAGAAAAGGCATTTTCACCTAAGTCCTATAGGCCAATTATCGCCAGAAGATCATTCCAAAGCTCGCGATATTAAGAAGCCTCAAAAAGAAATCATTACTCATGTTGAAGGATTTCACAAATGCTCTTCGCAAATGCCATGGTCATGAGATTCATGAATGCCTTCGAGATTCACACCTAAATCTAGAGGATTTACTCCTCCAAAGGTTAAACAAGTGTGGATCCCAAAAGGTTGCTAACCTTGAGGACCCAAAAATAAAAGGGGACCATATTCTTAAATGTCTATATTTCAGAATGCTTCATGGTCACAATGAAGAAGAGAAAGATCTATGGTATCTAGACATGGATGCTCAAAGCATATGACCGGTGATCCAAATCTTCTTTCAAGCATTGTTGAAGCAAAGGTCCCTCGCCATATTTGGAGATAACTCAAAAGGAAGACCATTGGTTATGGAAGTATAATCGAGGCAATCTCTCCATCAACAAAGTCTCTCTAGTTGAAGGTTTAAAGCACACCGCTAAGCATATCACAATTTCGTGATAAAGGGCTAACATGTCGCTTTTCCTCAAGTCAATGTCTCATAAAGGACAATGAGACATGTTCAACTATCCCGAGGATTCGTAAAAGGGAATGTCTATGCGTTGACCTAAATGCCGTTGGAAGAAAATCAAATCTTTGCTTGGTTGCTAGGTCATCAACCGACAATTTGGTTGTGGCACAAAAGGCTTAGTCATCTCAATTTCAAATACCTGAGAAGCTATCAAAAGACAATCTAGTTGTCGGTTTGCCTAAAATATCACTGAATCACACGCCTCGCAGAGCATGTCAACTCGGGCAAACTACATAAATCTTCCTTCAAAAGCAAGCCTTGCCTATCAACAACTGCACCTCTACGCCTCTGCACATGGATCTGTTTGGACCGTAACTACTACAAGTCTTGGTGGCGCAAGTATACTCTTGTGGTAGTTGATGATTACTCAAGATTTACTTGGGTAGAGATGATGTCCTCCAAAGATGAAGCATATGACATCATTACCGAACTCTTCAAGACTACAAACTCGAAGCCGGATGATATCTCGATGTCGATCGTATAATGGAACAGAGTTCAAGAACAATGGTGTAGCCAAATATTGTGATGACCATGGAATTGGTCACAATTTCTCTAGCTGGCACACCTCAACAAAATGGAGTTGCTGAAAGGAAGAACGAACTCTCATTGAAGCAGAAAGACAATGATTGCCGAAGCCAAACCGCCTATGTATTTCGGGCGTAGGCGTGAACACCGCCGCTTCACACAAAACAGTCCATCATAAATAAATTTCATAACAAAACTCCATATGAAATATGGAGAGGCGAGCTCCCAACATTGGATTCTTTAAAATATTTGGTTGTAAATGCTATGTTCTTTACAATGGTAGAGAACATAGAGGTAAGTTTGAATCCAAAAGTGATGAAGGAATTTTTCTCGATATGCCAAGTTTTCAAAAGCATACGAGTTTACAATAAAACTTCACTTAAAGTTGTTGAATCGTACATGTTTCTTTTGATGAATTTGATTTCATTGGGCCACATTTGGCTCCTAAGGTTACTAATGATTCTCGATGAATATGAGACAGTGCGTAACGCCTAATCCTAGATCCGCGATCCTCCTTCTTCACAAGATCTTCCAAGAGTCAACCTGTTAGAATCCTCAAACGAACCATCAAATGAACACTCAAAACCCCGAATCCCCTTTGCCTTCCACACCGTAAGTCATACAACCTACCTTGGAATTAACCTACCCTTTAGAAAACCAAGCTTCAGCTACTTCTACTTCTCAAGAATCCAACTCGCCGATGCAATAGGACAAGTTCAACTCGCGAAGTTAGGGAAGTAAAAGATCATCCTATCACTCAAATCATTGGAGATCTTAATGCCGGTGTTCAAACTAGACAAGCTTCAAGAAATGAATGCATGTATTCTACCGCATTTGTATCTAACATTGAACCCAAAAGATTGATGAAGCTATGGAAGATCCAAGTGGGTGGAAGCTATGCAAGAAGAGCTAAACCAATTTGACAGATGCCAAGTCCGGTCACTAGTCCCTAGGCCTAAAGGACAAGCGCTATTGGCACAAAGTGGGTTTTCGAAACAAAATGGATGAAAACGGCAACATTACAAGAAACAAGGCAAGACCGGTAGCCCAAGGATACGACAGGAGGAGGGTATTGACTATGATGAGACATTTGCCCCGTTGCAAGATTAGAGGCTATCGATTATTCTTGGCCTATGCCTCTTACAAAGACTTCAAAGTTTATCAAATGGATGTAAAGAGTGCATTTCGAATGGAGAACTTCAAGAAGAAGTCTATGTTGAGCAACCACCGGGTTCATAGACTGCTCAAGGAGAGAAGATGTCTACAAGCCGAGGAAAGCCCTTTATGGACTTAAACAAGCTCCAAGAGCTCGGTATGAGACCCTTTCAAAGTTCTTGATATCTCAAGGCTTTGTAAGAGGTCAAATTGACACTACTCTTTTCATTATGAAACATAAAGGTCATTCCTTACTTGTTCAAATATATGTTGATGATATTATCTTTGGTTCTACTAATGAAAATCTTTGCAAAAGGTTTGAAAAGCTTATGCAGAGTAAATTTGAGATGAGCATGATGGGAGAGCTCAACTTTTTCCTTGGTCTTCAAATTCAACAAAGTTCAAATGGTATCTTCATCAATCAAGCCAAATATGCAAAGGATGTCATCAAGAAATTTGGTCTTGAGAATGCAAACAAAGACTCCTATGGCTACTAACGCCATCTTGACAAAGATGAGAAGGGCAAGAAAGTGGACATGACTCTCTACGAGGCATGATTGGTTCACTTTTATACTTAACCGCTAGTAGGCCCGATATCATGTTTGCCGTTTGTGTTTGTGCTAGGTTTCAAGCCGATCCAAAGGAGTCTCACCTACAAGCAAATAAAAGAATCATCGATATCCGATAGATACTCCCAATTTGGGAATCGGTATCCTAGAGATTCATCTTTTAATCTTATAGGCTATTCGATGCCGATTTTGCTGCATGTAAAGTTGACAGAAAAGCACAAGTGGGACATGTCAATTCTTAGGAAATAGACTTGTCTCATGGGCCGAAGAAGCAAACCTCTCGTTTCAACTTCAACAATCAAGGTAATACATAGCCGCCGGTAGCCGCCGCCACAACCGCTGTGGATCAAACAAGAACTAGTGGACTATGAGATCAAAACCGATGATTGTCCTATAATGTGTGACAACACATCGCAATTTCGCCTCTCAAAATCTGTCATGCACTCCAAAACAAAGCACATTGATGTGAGATATCACTTTCTTAAAGATCATGTTGAAAAAGGTAACATCGCATGCAATATGTGCCTACAGAGAATCGTAGCGATATCTTCACAAAACCACTTGATTCAACCAGGTTTGCATATTTAAGAGGAGAGCTTGGTATGCTTGACCTCAATCCTTAATCCTTTCTAGCTAATTCTTTAAGTTATTTCATAAACCGCTGTTATTAAACCGCCTATGTGATCGCCGATCTCAACTCTACCGAGTAAATAGACAACCTTGGGTAAGTGTCTATCTCCACATCGGCAGCCTCGATAAAATAGGCAGACTT
This sequence comes from Platycodon grandiflorus, assembly GCA_016624345.1. Lineage (NCBI taxonomy): Eukaryota > Viridiplantae > Streptophyta > Magnoliopsida > Asterales > Campanulaceae > Platycodon > Platycodon grandiflorus. The sequence goes on along the minus strand of CM028361.1, from coordinate 50,990,802 downwards.
TGATAATATAGGCGACTTAAGGGCGCCATACGCATAAAGAACTCATCGTAATAAATGCGGACTTCAAATTTTATCAAATTCCATTTAGGGCCTGTCGAGGTATAAAAGGGTAAAATGTACGAACTCTTCACAATTCTCAACAACCGCCATTTTCAAAGTTTCAAAAACCTCTCAACTTCCAATCGCAATCCTCTCAAATCCTCTAAATATTCTCAAATTCCGTTTTCAAGCTTAAAATCATCAATGGTAAGAATTTCTACACCTTTCATTTCATTTAAATCCAGCTTTTACGGTCTTGTTTTGACCTAATTTGAGCTTTTAAACCGTCCGCCATTGATAAACCGTGCTATCTTGCGATTGTTGCTTGAATCATGCATTTGGGTGTAAAATGTGTTGTAGAGATTCCTATGTACTGTTTTCTTATATCGCTTGTTTGCTTGAATGACAAACTCAGATATTTGAAAACCCGATGATGAACTGTCTTATATTTTGGTTCAATTTGTCTATATTTTGGGTTTTGATCCGAACAGACTGTTTATGTTATTATCTGCCGATTGCATGATTATCTCGCGTTTCTTGCATATCCGCCGATTCCTATATGCCGTTCTCACATCGCCGATTATGTAGGGAAAGTCTAAATCCTCAAAGGCCGCCACCACTTCATCTTCGCCTCGCAAAGCCAACCAGGGCCGCATTGCCGCCGAGCTCCTATAAGGACCCTTCCCTGTGTCAAGCTATCACCCAGGGATGACTATCGACATAGACTCAATCATTTGCACATCCGCTGATGCCTTGCTAAAAGATTTAACCGAGTGTGGACTCCTCCCCTGTTCCAACTCAACGACACCCACTACAAAGAACTATCTAGCCGAGGAATTCTATACAAGGATGATTCCGCCTCCTCCTCCGCCTAATGCCTCGAGCCGCTCAACTTAAGCTATATCAAGGGCTACATCGAGGCCACTACATCAAGTTGACCTACAAGGATGTTGGAGAAATCCTTGACCGCCTTGAAGGCAAATTGGACTTGACCGATGCCGAATCGGCACTTGCCTGGGAGATGATGAGGGTCCGCCCAACCGAGAGGTTTTCCGAGATGTCTAGGAACCTCTTCCCGAAAACCCCTATCATATCGCCATCCGCCGACAAGAGCATTTTATTCAAAAATGGCTCGAGGGACATCTTCACCTCCCAACACTGATGTGGACCAAGGCCGTGGTCCTTCGCAAGCAACTCAACCGGGCAAAGATCATCTTTTCAATGCCGTCCCGAGTGTTGCCAAGTCCAAGCTCACCCGTCCATGAAGAGGCCCTTTGTCGTGGTTATCAATGTCATCCTCCGCCGTTATGAGGAGATTGATGAGCCGGTCGCTTCGACGACCTCATCAAGGTGTCCAACACCTACGTCTTCACGGCCAACAACATCACCCGCTATAGGGATGATATGGCCAAAAGGACAACCAACGCGCCTGCCGCCGCCGCTGCCGCTTCGTGCCGCCGCTGCCGCTGCTGCCGCTCGTGGCCGCTGCTTGCCGCTGCGCTGGCCCTCTACCCAAGCCGCAAGGGTAAGAGGAAAGTCACCTATACCGCCGGGTTACCGGCCGAGGAGGAGGAGCCTACACCCATTGGGCCGCCCGCTGAACACTTTGACCTCGAGCTAGACCACGATCCATATGAGCCTCGCGAGCCTCCTACCAAAAGCCTAAACACTCTCCTCTCTCACCCCAAAACTCAAACAAACCAGAAACCTCGCCGCTCAAAGGCGCTGTTGAGAAGGACACATCATCCTTCCAACCTGACCTCTCCAAACCCTCTCAACCTACCTCCCAATCCTCCAAACCCAAAACCAAACAAACCCTCCTACCCACGACGAATCATTTGGCCTTCCTAAGGTCTCATCCACACCCCTGCTCCTCCATCGGTGTTCCTCCACCAGCCTCCCACCACAACATCTCAATCACCAACTTCGCCTCTTCCACTCCTACTAAGTCCAAGCATGGCAAACGTTTTAAAAGAGTGCAAAGAAGAAGGTACATTTTGTGGGAACCGCCGATGAAACCTCTTCTCCTCCACCTTCTCCACCTTCACCACCTCTCGCCTACTACCTCTACCACCTCACCTACTTCCTCACCTCCTCCATCTCGCTCCCATCCCAACAACCACCACACAAGAGCCATCCTTCTCACCTCGCCACCTCTTCTCAACCACCATCCTCCAAACGACCTATCTCTCCCTCTTCGACCGCCTCCTCCCAAACGCCTCAAAACCAACCCCTATGCCAACCTACACCCCGAGGTGCAGGCTCGCTGTCCTTCGAGACAAGCAGCCTAAACCCAACCCCGCCGACTCGACCCTTCTTGGCCACCCTTGACTACCCCAAGAGATTTCCTGTCGCCCTATGTCTCGCAGTGAAATCATCTTTCAATGGGGTGCCTACTATGACCCTCTTCCTCCCGCCCGGTCCCAACTCTTTTTCTCCCACAACTCGGTTCAAGATCTTATGATCTTCAACCAATGGGTTGCAATCCATAAAGACCTAGGCCTTCCCCTTCCCACCAAATCGGACATCTCCCCTCTCTCGCCTAAACCCCCGCCTTCACCATTATCGGCCATCCTTCCATCCTTTATCACCCCGTGGTCTACACTTCATTGATGTAGTCACCACTTTCCTTGGCTTCAACCCTCTCATCCCTCTTCTCTTCCTTTCTCCTAGCCTTTCCCTTTCTTTTCTCCTCCCCTTTCTTCATTCACCCCCTTTCATATGTCATCTACATAGAAAGGCTCTTCCCTGTTCCTCGCGTCTTCTCTAGCCTTCCTTCCTTCTACCTCTATGTTCCCATTTCCTCCACCATCCATTCTCCCTCATCCTCCAGCCAATCCCCCCTCCTCCCCGCCCATCCTCCACCCTCACCTACCCAAGCCACCACCATCTTCCCCTCGCAGACCATCGAAGTCATCCCGACTCGTCTCGATACCTATCCCGCCGAGGCCGTACAAATTTTTGAAAGATTTTGAGGTCATCTCGTTGACGACCAAGGCCCCGCACCAACTCTCTCGCAGATCGCCTCACATCACCCATGTGCAGCCGACCGCATGACCCAAGTGATGGAGATTTCCAAAGGTGCAAAGGCCGCTTTTGATGCCTCGCCACGATCCATCTCCGCCCAAGCCGCCCTTGCCCAAATCTCGCCTCTTCTCCAAGACGTCCGCCATCTTCGAAACCAACTGGGACAACATAGCAACTAAGCCGATGCAGTCGTCGACATGGTTGAAGCCGCTACAAGCTTGTGCTTCACTCTCAACGCCAGCCAATCGCTGTTCACTCCTGCGTGCGAGCAACGCGTAATCTCACGGCCAAGCACTTGGCTTACTACCGCAAGGAGCGCAGAACTACCGAGCACCGCCTCGGCTTTATTGATGCCTCGCTTGCGTCCATGAAGGAGGAGATGGCCGACTCAACAATGATCGCAGACCAAGCTCATTGAGCATAATGCTCGCTCAAGCGTAAGAACAAAGAGCTCTCCTCCGAATTGGCCGATACTAAAGAAGAGCTAGCAAGAAGAAACGAAGAAATTGCAAGACTTAAGGCCGCGTTGACTCTAAATGGGCATCAAGGGCATATGGGCAATCTTCATCGCAAAGGCAAAGGTCGTGCATCATCTCGGTCATCCTCTCGAACCACCGATAATATTTTGTATAATCTTTTGCTAAACTTTGTAATTAAACAACTTGTTTAATTAACAATGACTATGTTTTAAAACTTTCATGTTTATTATGAACTGCTTATTATGTGATTGCATGAAATTTAAACCATCGGTTTAAAGACATGTCCTATATTGCCTATTCTCGCTATCTCGCATGTCTTTAAATTCGCCTAATTACAAGTGTCTGCTTAATTTCCTTTTGTAAACACTTTGTAATTCTTGAATACAATGACCTTTATGTAAGTTCATCTAGGGCATGCTTATTTAATATATCAATCTTACAAGCATGTTATTACTAGACTTGAACATGGTCACCGATATTGTATTCGTAGGGTCATGGACTCAAGCAAATAGGAGGAGATTGTTGCATCTTAGCCTAGATTTGCTTGAATCCATAACCTAAGTCTAAGTCAAGGTGACTAATGGGCTGCGTGTCTGTTAGAGTGGCAACTTGTACTTAGGCATAGCTTGAATAGTTTAGGGTTGCTTATTGTAAGTTGCCTTGAAGAAGATAGCCTATAGGACATCGGACGCCCTCGCACAATAGGCAAACAATGCATCGCCAGTTTCGTTTGAATATCGGACAAGTTCATATCGGCCAAGCTTCATCGCAATGTTGAAGAACCTCAAGAACGTCGATAAGAGAACCGCCGAAGACATGTCCCGATTTGAGGCTTTCATTGACTTCGATGCAACGTTAACCCGCAAATCGCATTCAATGAAGGTTTCCATTCTTGGCATACACTCGAAAAGGACATTCCTCCCGCAAGCACGCACGCCTATTTTTAGCAAAGTGTCGAGACAGACGCAAGCTACAGTCGCCTATCGAGTCAACAACCGATTAGAGCATTAATTGCTCTTAAATTCAAATTAGAAGATCTCCAACGGCTCCAAGCTTCCTCCCGCATATAAAAGGAGACTCCATTGCTGCATTCAAGATACTTCAACAACTACAACTCGAATATTCTTCATCTTCTTCAAGTGCATTAAAGCTTAAACGTCCTATCGTATACATACATTGAAGAGCTTCATACTTAGACTTCTAGTCCATTAAAAGCTCTTCATTGATTGCAACACCCAGCTTTTCATAGCTCACGAGAATTGTATCTTATTGATATCAATTCTCCCACACAAACACTTGGTCAACAAAATTTTTGTACACTCTCCATTAGAGATTTAGTTTGTAAAATATCTAGTGGAAAAACTTAGTACACGATTTTCAAATCCAAAGTTGACCACTTTGGTTGTGGACGTAGCACTTATTTATAAGTGTGAACCATATTAAATATTCTGTCTATTTGTGTGTGATTGTGAATTGATTGTGTTGCTTTAAATTTCCGATTTCCAATCGTTAAGAACCGCCGATCTTGTCCCCAAGATCGCCATTCTCAACTTGTCCTATACTTCACAAGTCTTCCGCCTGCAAATCTTTTAAAACCCTAGTGAAGTAAGATTTTTGAATCAATTTCAAAAATTGAATATAGGCTATTCAACCCCCCCCCTTCTAGCCTATATAGAGCAACCTTGGACCTAACATAATGTTTACTAGCACACTTTGTTGATTTGTTGTTGTAGGCTTATTGTGACCTACTTGAAACATTCGTATCGTTATTGAATGTGATTGTTGTGGTATGCTCCCTACTTTGGAGTATGACCGTTTATTTTAAATGTCGAGTAAACATCTACTTGTGCATTTAGTTAAGTCCATGGCATATTTGTTGGCGGTGTATTGACGCTCGATTATTGCGTGAGCTGGGGCTACGTAATAGTCGAAGGCCAATACATCGGGCCTCGCCCTACCGTTGGCCACGGTAGGGGTATAGCGCCATTTGTTGTATGGAATAAACGCAACCATGGTAAGCTATATCCGTGGTAGATTCTTGGGTTGTAGGGACCGAGATCACCCGTCGACGTGAATACAGAAGATGGTTCACATGTGTTTTGGTTATTGGTTTTCTTGTTCGAGCACGTCAACAACGGCTCTACACTTGGTATATTATTGGTTGGTTGGTTGGAAGTATTGGTTTGGTCGGAGGTGTACCGACACCGTATCCCTTTAAATGTGTTTACTTACCGCTCTTATGTGCTTCCTACATAAGCGAATGTTGGTCATGATTTCCAACTGTATGGGACGGTTGGCGATCATTGAGCCTCTCGCCGATAGGGTTGGTTGCCTTTATATGCTCCTACATGTTTACTTTCCTGCTATATTGTTGTGCATAATGCCATGCCATATAGTCACACGTAGTAACTTGTCGATTATTGGTTAAGTTAAAATTATTACCAAGATTAGTGCATATAGAGTCTTGGTTTACTATTACATTCATACTTATAACACCCAATACATTATAGTATCTTACGGAGTCTTTTAGACTCACCCAACAACCTCCTCAGTTTGCAGGTTAAGTTCCAGCGAGTCTTGGAGCTTGGAGTTAGCAAGATGTATTTTTATTGCCATTTCCTTCTTATTTCTTGTATTGTGAGTTTGTGAGGTTCACTAAGTTATGTAAACTTAGTCTATGGGTAGAAATAGTTGTATTCGTTAGATTTGTATTTTGGTGCCGACTAGTGTAGTCGCGCCGGTTGTCGTACTATATTATTATTATTTTGGATTCCTGACTCGTGGTATTTAAGTATTATTGTTTCTCCGGCTCGTGTATTTAGCCGTCGAGGTTTTAATTATTGGGTTTATCTTTAGTGTTGTTCTCCGGCGTAATGTTTAGCCGTGGAGGTTATTATTATATGTTGGGATTCTTGTTATTCGAGCTTTGAGGCTCAAGTTCATTTGTTATTCCGCTGCTTAGTTTTAGTTTTGAGCTTTTGTAACACGCTCTTTTCGGCTGTTCTCGCTTGTTTGGCGCACCGAGTTGGGGTTCATCATCGAACCCTGGACTCGGGTCGTCACAATTTACAGCTTATCCAAAACTGCAATTTGCCTCATTTTGCATTGGTACAGCTTTCTTTTGGTCACTTCCCAACGGGTATAGACTCGGGGTCCGAAAGTGAACCATTCACACACTACATCTTTTACGTTTCAAATTTCTTCCCTGAAGAGATTTGAACTATGTTTTGACCTAATTCTCTTTATAGAGATACGTAGGCAGTCTCCCTTGGAGATCCGGTCGCTTTTTGAGACATGTTGTCACCCACACATATATACACATGGTCGCACAAACTCCGATGCGAGTTTGACCATCCAACTGCTAGTACGAAACTGGATGTCTATTCTTTTTCGATGACGCTCGCTTACTTCTAAGCAAACGTAGTCGAGGGGCTCTGTAGACACTAAGAATTCGTACACCTACATTATACGAATTGTCCAATAAACAACTGTTTATTTACAAATGGACTAACATATGTTTCTATGATTATTTCAGGAAACAACATACACAACGGACCAACAAACATCCAACAAATACAACAAACTTCGGTTAGATCAATATCAAGGGTCAAACTCGAAGACACAACGGACCAACAAACGTCCAACAAATACAACAAACTTCGGTTAGATCAACATCAATGGTCAAACTCAAAGACACAACGGACTAACGACGTCCAACACATAAACAAAGCTTCCATTAGATCAACATCAAGGGTATAAACTGAAGACACACAATTTAGAAGGGCCAAAGTACAAGATACAAAGCCTGAAAAAACCAAAAACAGGGTTTGGTGCGCTGAAGACATTTCTGGTGCACCAATACACCCAAACAGGGTTTGGTGCGCGGGCACCATGCCAGGTGCACCGCGCACCAAACATGCATTTCCTCAACAGTTCATCAGCCGGCTGCTGAAGAGGAAGCTTCCTCCAAACCTGCCTCCGTGGGTTTCCTTCAGCCCAGGCCTCCTATAAATAAAGATGATCAGCGCTTTCTACATATATCAAAAACTCTCTCTTTAAGACACACACAATCTCTCTCTATCAAGCCTCTTTTTTAGGAAGAAAAGAGAGAAAGAAAAAGAGAAAAGAGTATTGACTCTATCTCAACACACACAAAACGTAAGTCTTCCTTTCCTCGATTGGTAGCAGTGGGAGCACAACGGTCAGGCTACGAGCTAGCTTGATCCAGTATAAGCAATAGCCTAGAACTTGGCCCGATTTTCTATAAAACGACATAAGGTAACCCCTTCCGTTCGTTAGTTTAGAGATGTAAATAGATGTAATAAATGTATGTAATTATTTTTAATACATTGTAAATACGTTTTGTAAATATATGCAATTTATATTCTGTAAATATACAAACTTGCAATAATTAAATACGAGCATGCAAATGTGTAGAGACCAAAAGGGTGAATTGGGTGCGTAAAACCTTCCCGATTCGTAACTTGCCCCCGAACCCATAATCTAAAGTTTTTCTCCCGTTTACTTTATAAACGAGAATGGCGACTCTGTTTTTTAAGGATAAACATGTTTTCTCATGTTTATCAAAAATCATTAAATAAATAGAGGGGAACCACAAAACGCGAGCGAAAACCCCCCGAGAGGAAACGATCCTGCGAGATCGGGGCGCTCACACTTTCTCCATTTGAGGTTGTGTATGGTGGTAATCCTTGTTCACCTGTAGATATGGTGCCCATGAAGAAAAGAGAGTTGGTACAGCCAGATGCTATAGAAAAATTAAAGACCATTGAACAACTACATGAGCAAGTTCGTGCAAGGATTGAGAAGGTAAATGAAGCATACAAAAAGAGAGCCAACAAGAACCGATCAAAACAACCTGAATTTCAGCCCGATGATTTAGTAAGGTTACACTTCTGAAAGGAACAGTTTCCTAGAAAAAGGAAGAATACATTAATGCTAAGGGCTGATGGACCTTTTTCAAGTGGTGAAACGGATAAGAGACAGTGCATATAAGTTAGATCTACCTGGAGAGTACTCGGTGAGTGCCACTTTTAATGTGGGCGATTTGTCTATATATGTTGATGACAAGATGCTTGAAGAATTGAGGCCAATTCTTTTCGAAGAAGGGGAGAATGATGCAAGTGAATTAGGGGATTCTGTGAATAAAGTTGTGGATGCAATGCAAACGGATAAGAATAACTTAACGTTGTCACTTGAGGCCTTGATGATTGGGATTGACAGGACACACGGCTTGGGAAATCACTTGGGAGTCACATGCATTGTGAGGAGTGAACAAGAGGGCGTGCAAGGAGGCGTGACCTAGCTTTTAGAAGCCTTGAGGTCGTGCAAAGCAAAGAGGCCAGCCGTGTTTCCTTTATGGATTTGGAATCCTTTTCTATCTTGGTTTATTTTCCTAGTTGTTTTATGTTTTCTAGTTGTTTTATGTATTAAAAGTCTGTAGGTCCACTTAAGGCAAATAATAAGGGTAGGGGGTGAATAGTCTTATAAAATTTTTTCATAAGTTTTAAAACATTTGAAAACTTAGGCAGCAAAAAAGCAGTTTTGAAGATATTAGCCTGATCAATTGAAGTGACCAGTTGCAGAATCAGGTTATGAACAGTTTGATGGGCTGACTGGTATCAAAGGTTGACTAAAGTTTTAAGTAATGAAACAATTCTTAATGATTTGATCAATTTGGTCAGGTAAAGCAAGCAATAAATAAACACAGTATGTAGAGTGGTTTGCAGTGTGAAAACTGCTACGTCCACTACCAAGTTGGTCAAACTTGGATTTTGAAGTGCACTAATATTAATAATCTAAATAGTTACTAACGGATCAGTGTACAATCAATGACCAGTGAGATATAGAGATTGAATGTTCAAAGGAATGAATCAATCTCATGTGTTACAATCAATGATCCCTCAATAACTAAGCAGTTGGGAGGGATTCAATACAATGATTGAACTTTAAAGGCAAATATAGAGAATGAAATAAGAAGTAAGTGGTCTAAGTAATGCGCTTTAAATGGAGAAGTTTCAGTGATTCTTGGAATGTTATGAATGTTGTGAACTCTTGAAGGCTTCTTGTGAAACTGGTTGTTGTTCTTCAATGCTCCTTCGGCTTTATATAGGCAGAGCTAGAAAAGTTTCCGTTGGAAACCTTTGACATTGCATTAAATGATCTTATGTCGTACAAATCAAATGTAGTGAACAACTAATTCTCGAGCTTTGAGTTATCTCAGAAGAGGTAGGTTGAACCTGTCTTCTCATTCTAAAATAAACAAAAGTGTGTCAAAATACATTAAATGAAAAGCAAAAAGCATGTTTAAAAATAACACGCAAAGGTCTGACACAAATTCAAAATAATTACAGAAGCTTGTCAAGGAAGCTTCTGTTAGAAGATCAATAGACTTACGCAAGAGATAAGTCAAGGACAATTTTAGTCTACTGTTCTTATGCCAATTTATCAGTGACTGAGTCATTATCAGTCACTGAATCTTTGGTGGAATCAGTTGACTAATTTGTACAAGCAAATCAGTCATCAGCTTAAGTATGGCGTTGGTTGATTTTTAGTGATTCCAAATAAATAGAATGGTTTTAAGTAAATTGTGGGAAGGACCAACAAACTCCTCCTATTTACTTAAAGTCATTCATACCAAAGCAGAAACAATATAAGCAATTTAAGTAAGTCTACTTTGATAAGAAGATTGTACCTCAGTTGTATATAAAACACCCTGCTGATACTAGAGTTTGGCAGAGATAAAATATACAAGGCAAAACTTGCCGTCCAAAAACTAAAGTAAACAGCACTAAAATAAATAACTGAAAGTAAAGTACTAAAAGTAAAAAGTTTAAGGTTAGAAGGGAGATATATCAACTGCTCTAATCACTGATGTCCACAGGATCAGACCCGGCAGAGGATGAGGAGGAAGGCTCAGGGAGGAAGGTTCGGTCTCTTCCTCAGCTCCGCATTCTCTTAGGCAAGAGCTTTGTTGATTTCCTTCTACTTCTTCTCCTTCTGAATGGCTTTAAACAGCTATTACTGGAGTTCATCAGCCGCTTCCTTTTAAAATGAGATATTATCCTCCCATTCTTTAGGATTATCAGCCCGTGGATGTCCTATAGCAATGGCCTTGCAAACTTCATAGAAAACTTCCCTGCGCATATCTGGGAATGTTAAGCACAACTGGTGACAAAGATCATCTTGCGAACGAACTAAGTCCCTGATAGTAATGTCCATCTACATCTGCTGATATCTCAAAGCATCAACCAATCCCATACGACTTGTTAAGTCTTAGATAAAATTGTTCAGAGTAAAAAAAGTGTCAGCAAGCCTCAATTGTGCTTCCCTCAAAGCTTCAAAACCTACAAAAGTGATAGAAGGAGTCAATTTGGAAGGGCCAATAATGTTAGCAACAGCTTCAGCAGTGGCAGCAGCAGGAGTCTTAGTTGTTGTTTCATCCACAGTATTAGTAGTTGCATTAGTCGGAGCAGCTTCAGCATCCTTAGCAGCTTCTTACTCATCTACTTCGTCCTCACTTTCAGAGGAAAAAGTGATCTTCGTGTTCTGCCTCTTGGTGGGATCACGGATGACCTCATTTACAAAGGCATATTCCCATTTCCTCTTTGCAGCAAGTGAAGGAAGGGGGACAGCATCAACTTCTATTGCATGTTCATTATCAACCAACTACTCAGCAAATGTGAACAGATCTTCAGCAGCAGAGTCCTCAGATTCCTTCAAGTCACACTGAATTCCCACACAAAGAGTAGTAGAACTAGTAGTGACTAGGGGGACAAGTGTAGTAGAGGCTAAGGCTGGGGTTCAGAGGTTATGGCTTCAGTTGCGGGTGGTTCAGTGGGTTGGCTTGCTGAAGGCTGGCTGGCAGAAGACTGAGGTAAGGAGGTTTTAGCTGGCTAAAATAGAATATCAGTCGGTTGATGTGTAGAAGCATCAGTAGGTTGAAGGCTTTGTGTTTCAGCTGGCTGAGGGAAGGGTAAAGGAATGGTGTTTATTGGTTCTGGCTAAAGTGTTTGGGTAGGTTGAGGTTATGGGAAGGATAGAAGAAGAGGGGCAAAGATGATGGTAAGAGGGGTTTAAGTTAGAGGTTGAGTGGGTAAGGTCTTTTCAGCTTCAGCTCCATCATCATTATTATCATCTTCATCATCACCATCATCACTATCATCCTCATCATCATCCGTATCCTCATCATCCTCTTCAATTGAGCCTCCTCCTCAACAAAATGAGGGGGTTCAGTAGCTGCATCTTCAGCTTCAGCTTCAGCTTCAGCTTCAGCATCAACTGCAAGCTCTCCAAGGACTTCTTTTATAAATGTATCCACCGAGTCAATCGCAGCAATAGCTTCAGTTCTAACCTCAGTTTCAGCAGCTTGAACATCAGCTAGTAGAGGGAGAGTGACAACTATAGCATCACCAGCTTATCCAGCTGGCTGTTCTTCAACTGGATCACTTGGCAAGGGATCAGTTGGCTGAACAACTGTAGTGGCTGATGTCTGAGCTTTAGCTTGAGCTCTCTGTTCAGCTCTTCTCTTGACAAGAATGCCATATTTTTTCTATGCAAGTTGTACCCTCTTCTATTGTTGATCAAGGACATGTTCCCTGACCTGTACTAGATCTGAAATCATCACAATTGGCACCCAATCCTGGTTGACCTCATCATCATCAGGTCTGACTTCACTGCCTACCAGGTAAGGATCATCTTTACCAATCTTGGGGAGATTGAAGTGTCTGTAGTAGGCTGACCTCACACTATAGAAAATCTCGTCTTGTAAAAGTCAATCACAAGCGCAGTAGAATTGATTTCAGCCTAGCCCAAGAGGTTCGAAGAACTTCCCATAGTTTCGCACGATATCAGTCTTGGAGAGGTTTTGGACAGTGGGATACAGGACATGGGTTTTGCTTGAGAAGTCTATTTTTGTGTAAAGGTATTTAGAGAGAGAGGGAATATGGGCTCTTTTCTTCAGCTCTTCATGAAATCTGAGGAAGGCCTGGATGAAGAATGGAAGGTGGTCTATGGGAAACACCTAGTTTGGAGGAATAAGAATAAGATTTGGGGTGTGTTTTTGGTATTGGTGTTAAAAGGTAGTTTCTGATAGGTTTGAAAAATTTCTGAGACTTATCAGTCTCAATATGTAAAAGAGAAGGGTCTAAAGGTGGAGGTGGTGATGGTGGAGGTGCAGTAGGTGAGAGAGATTCAGTAGAAGTGGTGAAATGAATAAAGTTATGTGGGTCAAGGTTTGGGTGGCTAATAGTTGAAGGGATAAATCTTAACCGAGGGAGATCAGCTTTTTCACCTATTGGTTCAGTTGGTTCATCCACAAGCTGATGTCTTCGCGGCGACTGACGCGACAATACTTGTTGAGCCTCCCTAATCGAAGGGGAGGCTGAAATTGTAGTGTCTGAAGAAATAGCAGCTAAAGCAGCTTCAGCACATATTTCAGCAGGTCGTTGTTGTGCTACAGCTCTCCATGGATTTATCCTAGTTGGTAGACCTTCAGCCGGTTGATCTCTAGCAGCTGCAGGCTGACCTCTAACACGTCTTTGAGCAGGTTGAGGCTGAGCTGGGGCATTAGCTGTTGGCTGAACAGGAACAGGACCAGGCTGAGGTATTTTGCCAAAATGACTTGAAGATAGGGCATTAATAATGACATCATTTCCAAACTTCTTGAATCATCCAGCTGGTATACAATCCTGTGGATGGATCAGCGAAGCAAGCTAAGGGATTGATCACAGGAAGTGTGTGATTATCATGTGGTGAGTGGGTCTGGCTATCCTATTGTTCAGCCGATTGTTGTGGTACATGGTGATATTATCAGTTATGTAGTCCACCATGACACCAACCCAGTTCATAGCATGACCTTCCACCACAGCAGCCATCAGGTGCCACTAAGCTTCTGTCAATTTATCATGGCCACCGAACTTGATCAACAACCACTTATCCAAGAGAGTGAATAGTGCATAATGGAGGGGCCTAAACTTGTACTTATTTCTAAAGTAGGCTTCATCCACTGCTACGTCTCCTCGCATCCTAGCCCATCCGGTATTCTGAACATTCACCGGAACTTCAACACTACCATCAACACCTAGGTTTGGGAAAACTCCTCTCAAGGTGTTTGTGTCCATAACCACTTGGACACCACAAATTATGCCGGAGAGAGAGTAGGGAACATTTGGTGTAGGAACCATGGCATTGAAGAATTCAAGCACCATGTCAGTGTGGCAGGAGATGGCTGGGAAGGAAAGAATGGGTGTAATCCTAGAGGCTATACACATTGGTGCTAACTCACGGCCTATAGGAGAGGCCTGAAGGGATGTGATATCGACAAGGCAGTCAATAAGGTTTTCCTCCATTAGAGATGAGAGATGCAGGTCTAAAAGTAGAGGAGAGAGAGAGTTATAAACTGAGAGAGAAGGTTTACGGGAATTTGTGAGTTGGAAAAAATATGAGCTTAAAGAGGTAAGGGGTTGTTGGTTTTGACTTATAAAGGGTTTTAGGTAATGAGTGGAGATGTCTAACAGTTCATAGGCTTTCATGGGAACGTGGGCTGAGCATTAATGGTACTTACATAATGGGGACGTCGGTAACCAAACCGTCCTATCAATGTCAGTGTTGAGAGAAACGTTTGGCTTCTCGCATAAGCTTCGAACTATTACCAAGGAAGAGGACAGAGCATAACATTTAATGAAGGAGTGACTAATTAGTCGTTAGAAATCACTAGAAACTGAAAGTTTGAGGATCAGTCACCCCTGAAGTTTTTAAAAATCAGTCAGGCGGTGGTGACTGAAAAAAAGAAAGATTAGTCAAGCGGAGGAGACTGATGCCATGGTAACTGATTCCTTGAAACGCTTGAGACTGAAGTGTAGGTGATTGATTAGCCACAAAAATCAGCTGCTAACGGTTGACTAAAATTGAGCATCTCTAAGGTGGCTGAAGTTGCATGTGTTTGGTATGTGAGGCAATTTTTAGCTGAATTAAGTGACTGAAATACTCAAAAACAATCAAACACACTAGTTCAACTCTTAAAAAAAAATCTAGTAGAGTCTAAGGCTTCAGTAAATATATCAGCTAATTGTATTCAAGTTGTATATTACACTTCTCCACATGATCCTTTAAGAAATGATACCTTATATCTACATGTTTGGTCTTGGAATGCATGACAGGGTTCTGAGACACTGAAATTACTGATGTGTTGTCATAAAATATAGGGCATTTTTACACGTTGAGCTCATAATCAACCAGTTGTTGTTTCATCCAAAGCATCTGAGCACAACAGCTACCAGCAACAATATATTCAGCTTTAGTTGTAGAGCTGGAGACTGAGGCTTGCTTCTTTCTACCCAATGAGATCATTCTGCTACCATGGAATTGACAAGTACTACTAGTACTCTTCCTATCTACTCTACAAGCTGTAAAGTCAGCATCTGAATATCTAATTAAATCAAAAGAAGAGTCTTTGGGATACCAGATACCAAGCTTTTCTGTGCTGATGAGATATCTAATTATTCTCTTAACTGTTGTTTGGTGTGACTCCTTAGGATCTGCTTGAAAATGAGCACAAACTCACACAACAAACATAATGTCTGATCTAGAGGCAGTTAAATAAAGTAAAGAACCAATCATACCTCTGTACTCAGTCATGCCAATTGATTTATATGTTTGGCAGTTACAACTATTTTTATTCCTAATGTGAGTATATGACCATATTATGACTCCTTTTAAAAAGTGGTGTGGCTCTAGTCGGTTAAGAAAAGAGCTCTCGTCTGTATCATTGTGGAGCTGGTGAGGGAGACATAAAGTAATTGCAATATTAAAGTAATCGAGAAGAAAACATCCCGGCTCTAGGCACAACACATTAAGTCCCAAGTCTTTATGCTAACGACTTTTAGATTTATAGTCTTCATTGAATCGAACGTGCAATATATATAGGTATGGACAGATTTCTTACCACTCGTCGAAAATTGTTGTCAACTAGGTCTATGCTACAATTCTCATACTTCCTAAGATAAACAAGAAAGATGATCACACCCTTACCTACCTCTTGGCAAAGTTGTACCACTAGATTGATCCAAAAATGGGAAAAGGAAAGGCCAAAATACTAAAATCACCCTAAAGTATACACCAAATCCAAAAGTCCCCCCAGCCTACGATTTGCCCCATAACCCCATCTGATGTTTCAAATTTTCCCAGTTAGCCCCCTCCCCACGACGGACGTTACAAAAGTACCATTAAAACACACGTGGTCTTGCACGTGTGGGGCAAAAAGGACTTTTCCTCTTGTAGGAGTTAAGCAGGGGGATTATTTGGATATTAAATTGTTTCCTCGTCTTCATCTTCGACAGTAAAGTAACAGAGCTCGCATACCTCTCTCGCTCTGGCCATGGCGGACTACTGCTTCTGTGGTCAAAGTAGTGTGCTCAAGACATCTTGGACTGAAACAAATCCTGGGCGAAGGTTCTTTGGTTGCCCAAATAATAAACATGTAAGTGTTGTTTCAAATTTCAAACTTTTGATTTGTAAACACTAAAATAGTAATTCTATTAGGTTTTGTTCATTTTAGATTTTGGTACACCCTCTTTCGATTTGGATGAGTTACATCCACAAATAGTGCAAAAAATTATCATTGATTAGTTCCTATGCCACAAATGAGAATTAATAATGTTGTGTTAGGTCCATAAGGATGTGCTCAGAATATAGGCTAGATGGGGGGTGAATAGCCTTTATTACCTTTATTAAAAATTTCATCAAATTTAAAGATTATGTTGAAAGACAGTGATGAAATAATTAATAAAATAGGTCATCTTCCATATTTATGCGACATAGCTGATATAGTGGGATCAGCTGATGTGTATCAGTAGACTTTAAGGACTGCTGGTAGGAAGATTATGTTATACTTAGCTGGTATAGAAGAATTTAAGCAGTGGAAAAACAAGTAGCATAAGTATAACAATTTAGATTAAAGTTGCTGTTAACAAATAGATACATATTTATCAAAGCAGCAAACTTAAATCTTGTATTAGATGCATCAATTACTTTCCACAACCAGATTGCACAAGATATATATCATATATTACAGAAAAGATAAGTAAAGGTTGAATATAATCAAATTTATTTTATATTAAAATTCAGCAGAGGTTTGCTCAAAGACAAACATGCTTAGTACATCAACCTAGACTCTCTAACCTAGCAATCTCCCCGGGTTAGAAGGAAAGTCAATTGGGATACCGGGAAGACTCATAACTAGAACTCTAACCTTAGCAGTTCCTAATCCCTTAGGAAGGTGGACAAGAGAAGTGCTAGAGTTAGAGTAGTGTCAGAAGAGAATATTAGGCGTTGTTCAAATAACTAGTATTTGAACAACTGAGTACTGAGCACTCTGCCAAGAGTGATTACAGTTCATTGCACAATCGACAGCCCTTATAATGTAGTATAAGTCTGCCGATATGAATGCATTATGGATTATTAGGCTCTAGTTCTTCATCGGACATCTTCAATCTTGGTCAGTCTTCAACAGTGAGCAGGATGCTTAGTCTCTAGCTATGGATTTGGAATATAGCTGCTGAAGAGACTGATTCTTTCGAAGGATGAAAGAACTCAAATCAAAAAAGAAGTTCTTGATCAAGCAGAGCTTCTTTGCCTTTGGAATTTCAGATTTCTCTCCCATAAAGTGTTTGTTCTTACACTTGTGATTTTCTCACTCTAAGTGTTGTTGCAGATTGGAAGCACTAAGATCACTACTTCACACATGAATGCGAAAATGAGAGTCTTCTTTTATAGGCTGGAGAAGATGAAAAAGAGTCGTTGAAACTTGGATGAGTTTTACCCGTTAGAGATCTGATTCATCAATGCATCAGAGTACATTGTACAAACTATTGGGCAAAGACCTTCCGTTTAAGCTTTGTCTTGAAGTCTATCCGTGATTCAGGCTGTCAAGATGGGAAGTGACATGCAGGCCTGGGATGTAGCGCATTGTGTTTGGCCTTTTATGGAGTGTAGCCTTGAAGACTGGGACCAATACACGAAAGAGGAAATGTCTTCTGAATAATAGTCAAAGCACAGACATCGATGCATATCTTAAGCTGTCAGAAAGATCTTGTAACGGATCTATTTTGAATTATAGCTTCGAGCAACGACCGATGTTCCTCTTGAGAATTATCAGCTTTCTTGCAGTTGTCTAATGAAGAGCTTGGCTGAAACTGAGATCTGCCGATTGCAAGATTGATGTGGTAAAGATTGCTGATGAGACATGGCTGGTAGAAATGTCTGCTGGTGAAACATTGCTCATAGAGATGTCTGCTGGCGCCGGTAGAGCTAATCCATATGAAGAGTCATCTTTACTTGGTAAGACACAGACTCGGACATGTACAAAAACTTCCTAGTGTAATGACTTATGCAATGTTTCATCAAATTGCCACACTAACCGGTACGAAGCCCTTTTAGCCACTTGTAAAACATGCGTCGTAATGGGAACATGCAAATCACTGTGTTGGAATATGCAAATATATGTATCAATTGTTTCACAGGCATATTCCTAACATGTTGATTTCCATTTTTGTAATTTTGATAAACTTTAGTGTCATTCGTATTATTTGGACAAAATGTTGATTTCCCTTTTTGTAATTTTGATGATTTACAGGATGGAGGATGTCGTTACTTTTCTTGGCATGATCCCCCAATGTGCCCTCGATCCACCATTATGATTCCAAGTCTATTGCAAGCTATTAATCACCATCAAAAAGAGATAATGCAACTGAAAATCAAGCATGCTAGAAAGCTAATGATTTTCATTGCGCTACTGTTTGGGTGTTGTTGAATTTCAATTTTTGCTTGAATTTCAGATGTAGTTGTTGATTATTGGGGAAATGTCTATGCAACATTGAAGCAAAAATACCATGTACGTGATGATCATGTAAAATACCCCTGTAATGAATATGATTATCTAATCATTCCACTTTTGCTCTATTTTTCTATGTTTTGTTGTTTTTGTAGCACAAGTATTGTACTCAAATTGATGGCAATTCCTCTGTCCACTATAGGAGCTTTAATTGGTGAAATTGAACTCAAATTGAACTTACAAAAGCAATGTACAAACTTGGTGAAATTGGCAAAACTATTGTACTTAACTCAAATTGAACTAACAAAAGATATACCATTCATTAAAATGCACAATTTACAAGAGAATTGGTCCTTTACAAAAGGCCTTTTTTTTTTTAGAGAAACAGGGGCGGCACCCTGCTAGATTTTATTAAATAATAAAAAGAAATACAAACTTGAGGGGGACAACCAGCCTGGCCCTTATAAATGGGAGGACAAAGGAGCCTAACCTCGAAAAGAGAATACAACTTAGGAAATTCTAGCATACGGAGTGTCCCTAGAATCCAGAATAACAGATCCCTTAACAAACTGAGGGAGAGAACTAGTAGATAAAAAATAAAAGTTTGATCTAGAACTACAAGCATAGTTGGCTAGACCATCAGCTACAGAATTTGCTTCACGAAAACAGTGCTTGAACACAAACCTCTTATCTCTTTGCATATGGAGGATGTCACGATAAATATAGATGCATTTCCAAGGAGGACGGAAGCCTTTAGTAAACCAATCACAAATAAACTTGGAGTCAATTTCAATAATAGCATCATCAACGCCCTGATCATATAACCATAAAACTCCTTGATGGAGAGCCTTTAATTCAGCCAAGTTGTTAGAACACTCCCCATAATAAGAAGCATAAGCATAAACAAGATCTCCTCTGAAATCCCTAATAATGCCACCACCACCGCCAATCCCAGGATTCCCTTTACAAGCACCATCAGAATTCAACTTAAAAGTGCCTGAAGGAGGCTTTTCCCAATAAACAGAACGAATCATAATTGTCTTCTAGGGCCAGAATAGGAGAAACACCCCGAAGAGGATTTAGAGAACTGGAACTTGGCAGCAACAAGGATAAGATGCAAGTCATATTGAATAGAAGAAATAACAAGAGGGACAGGCTGAATAGAGTTCTCAAAGAGGGCAAGATTGCGCCGTTTCCAAATATGCCAGAGAATTAAGGAGGGCAACAGCGTATAGATCTTAGATTTAGAATCCATCCACCAATAAAAACACCTTTGTTCAATGGAATGGGAATATAACGAAATCCCATAGGACTTATGGAAGAATCTCCAAACCGAGGCTGGAGCAGAACTTTTAAGAAATACATGATCGAAAGTTTCAACTTTGCCAGAGACACAGCATGAGCACTTAGAAACAATGTGAATTCCTTTGGTCCAAAGCCCTTCATCAAGAGCAAGCTTACGGAGAAATAACCTCCACATAAACACACTAATTTGGGGAGGCAGCAGCCTATTCCAAACGAACTTAGCTGAAAGCAATTTGGGAGATGAGGAAGAAATCAACAACTTGGCCGATGAGATGGAAAAGAGCCCATTCGGAGTAAGCTTCCAACATGGTTGATCCTTATGCGAAGAAATGGAGATATTATTGTGAGTAATAACCTGTTGGACAGAAGAAGGAAGCCAACGAGCAGCAGCAAGAGATATGGAGGAACTGTCTACGAACAGCTCGTTAACAGTTTGAAGAGAGCAGCTGGCTGGTTTAGAAAAAGAAACCCCATCAATCCAATTATCATGCCAAATAGAGCAATAACCTTCCCCAATCAACCAGAAAATATGAGGTTCTACAATGGGCCGAATGCTACGAAGACGATGCCAAATATGGGAGCCTTTAGAAAGACTGAGAGCAGGGTGAATGGAAGAGCAATATCGGGCAGACATAAAGCTGGACCAGAGATTCTTTTGGGACCGAAATCTCCACCATAATTTGACAGTGAAAGCCTTAATAAGAACTTTAGTAGAAATGATGCCTATACCACCTTCACTTGAGGATCAAGAGAGGCAATCTGATAAGCATTAATAGATTGCAAAACATGATTGATAAGAGTAATACGACCTGTCGCATTCAGAAAACCTCCCATCCACGACCAAATTTTATTTTGTAATTTGAGAAGGAGAGGATCAAAAAGTTGCCTACGCTTACGACCACAGTAGAGAGGACACCCCAATAGTGTTTTCATCTTCATAAACTATGCAAAAGAGCTACATTTTGGGTATGCTTATACCAACTGTGCAACATGAAAAAGACCTAATTTGAACCCAACAAATAGAATTCACCAAAAGATATACTTTGTTCTAACATGTACATCATCCAACATAACCAGTTCATTCACCAAAAAATAACATTGTTCAAACACTTCAAACAACCTAATCAATTCAAGGTTAATCACCCTTTTTATCACCCCTTTATCACCCTTTTTCCTTGAATTTTCTGTAGCTTGTAAGCTTCCAAGAGTAACACATCTATTCCCCCTCCATGTCCAGGTTGCAGCAGGAACTGATGTGCCATCATCATTTTTGGCAGCAGGAACCGAAGTGCCACCAAATTTTGTTGCAATAGAAGCCATATCAGTCACTTTCATCCTTTGCCCTGGTCTCTGAATATGAAATGAACAACAATATTAATAAAGTGATAAATAATAATCAAGTGAAACATTAAGTAGATTTAAATCAATAAGACTTACAAGCAATGTCATAGCAGAGTCTTGTGATAATGAAGTAGGAAACAATAATGGTCCTCTTGTTACCTGAAACATTAACTAGATATCAACCAACAAGATATATCAACATTCATATCTGTGACTTGACTTCAATATTACTCACTATGAGTGTGTGATTACAAAGTCTTGAGACAGGGACATTGTTCTTTGAAGATCTTGGTAGAAAGCATTTGGACTCCCAGCTGGCCTTCTCATTGCACTTTTTTTGTCCTCTCTGGGCTATGGCATTGGCCACTATGCAATTGACTGTCATTAGAGGTTGTTTCTTCTTGGGGCAAGACTATATCCATAATATTGATCCCTTCTTGTTTGCCTATGAAACATAAAATGAAAACACAAACCATTTGCTATTAAATTATAATGTTTGCAATAAACTACAAAATGAAAACACAAACCAACATAATGAATCCACTTACTGTCCTTGTTGTTTTCTTCTTAACCTGCAACAAAGATAGAGATTTTAGTGTTATTAAATGAAGTGAATTGAAGCAACAAAATCAATTTCAGCCTATAAATTAAGTATTCCACTTACAGGTTCCTTTGATATTTGCTTTGTTTGTGTTGTTTGTGTTGCTTCTGCTGCTTGTGTTGTTTATGTTGTTATTGTATCTGCACTTTCAATCTCTGGTGGTGGCCTCTGAGGACAAGTCCTAGCATGGTGATATTCTTCACCACATATCCTATACCTTACAGTGTCTTGGTACTTTCTCAATTTGTGTGGTTTCCCTTACCCTCATCTAACTGTTTTATTCTTCTTCTTTTGAGCCTCCCAGGCAACCTTCTCTCATTTGGGGGTGCAATTCTAGGTTGGTTTTGGGCCATAAGTCTATGCCCTAAATTGGATATATAATGTACTTATAAGCCTTCATGTAAGTTGTCTTCTTATAGCAATCAGCCACATACTCTTCAGCTTCAAGTTGGTTGTGGTTTAGGACAGCAATTGTATATGGGCAAGGGATGCCTGACAGCTGCCACTTTCTACAAGAACACTGCAATGTATTCAGATCCACCTCAAATATATCCCCATACATCCCTCTCACTTCATGCTTTCCATTCCCAGCTTAGACTACAATGAACCTGTTGTAATTTATATAGATTTGTTTGTATCCATAACCTAAGTCTAAGCCAAGGTGACTAATGGGCCTGTGTGTCTGTTAAAGTGGCAACTTGTACTTAGACATAGCTTGAATAGCTTAGGGTTTCTTATTGTAATTAGCCTAGTCTTCAGAAGATAGCCTGTAGTATATCAGCCGTGTTCATATCAGTCGTCTTCTAGTCATCGGCCAAAGTTTGCATCAGCAGAGTCCATCAAGTTATCGGACAAGTTTGTTTCAGCCAAGCTTCATCAGCCAAGTTGAAGACCCTAAGAACGTCCGATCTAGAATTGCCTGAGACATGCCTTTAGACATCAGCAAAGTCTTTCATTGACTGTGACACAACGATAACCTGCAAAACGCATTCAATGATTCTTTCCTTATTGGGCATTCATCTCAGAAAAGGACATTCTGCCTGCAACCACAGTCTACCTATTTTTGGCAAAGTAACAGAATTCAGTCTGAATCCTGCAGAACTACCTATCAGATCTCAACAGCAAGATTAGAGTATTTAATGCTCTTAAATTCAAATTCTCCAACAAATGAAGATCTCTAACGGCTACAAAGCTTCCTCTGAGTATATATAAAAGACTCCAGTGAAGCATTTACTACAACACACGAAGCTACAACTCTGAAATCTTCATCTTCTTCAAGCTAGTTCATTAAAAGCTTAAACGTCCTATCTGTAAAATCATTCTTTGAAGAGCTCCAAACTGAGACTATTAGTCTATATAGCTCTTCATTGATTGCAACCCTTAGCATTCATAGCTCACGAGAATTATATCTTAATAGATATTAATTCTCCCGCAAACACTTGGTCAACTAATTTTTTTGTACACAATCCATTAGAGATATATCTTGTAAAGATTCTAGTGGAAAACTTAGTACACATTTTTCAAATCCAAAGTTTACCACTTTGGTTGTGGACGTAGCACTTATTTACAAGTGTGAACCATATTAAATTTCTTGTCTATTTCTATGTGCCTGTGAACTGCTATTGCTTATAGATTTCCAAAATGCCAACGATTTGAGAACTGCTGATCTTGTCCTATCAAGATCAGCTATCTTGAACTTGTTATATACTTCACCAATCTTCCGCTGCAAAATTCTTTATAACTCAAGTGAAGTAGCTTTTTAAATCAATTTCAAAAATAGGACATAGGCTATTCAACCCCCCCCCCCTTCTAGCCTATATTGAGCACCTTGAGACCTAACAATTGGTATCAGAGCTTAATTCTTTGAAAACAAGTTTTTCTAAGATTAAACTCTTGAGAGATTAAAGATCAAATGGCTGCTCATCAAATGTTGGAAACCTCAAATGTGAATCATTGTCTTGTATTGGATGAAGTTCACTTTGATATCTGGAAAGAAAAAGTTAAAAGACACATGAACTCTATTGACAAACATTTATGGAAATGTGTTACAGATGGACCAAGAATTCCTATGAAACCAAATACTCTAGCTGCACTTGATCCAACTGCTGATCCTGAAGTCCCAAAGCCTGAAGAAGAATGGGATGAAGAAGATAGAAAGAATGATGCTCTGGATGGAAAAGCAATCAACATCATCACCAGCTGTGTTGATATCAAGATACCACAGATCATTAACTGAAACTGCTAAGGAAATGTGGG
Organism: Platycodon grandiflorus; assembly: GCA_016624345.1. Classification (NCBI taxonomy): domain Eukaryota; kingdom Viridiplantae; phylum Streptophyta; class Magnoliopsida; order Asterales; family Campanulaceae; genus Platycodon; species Platycodon grandiflorus. The sequence goes on along the minus strand of CM028361.1, from coordinate 50,966,906 downwards.
AAGCTATACTGGAATACCTAGAAGGTGATGGTGAAACCAAAAACAACAAGTTGTATACTTGCATCCAGAAGTTCGATTCATTCAAGAAAGATCCTAAAGAGACCCTGCGAAGTGCATACAACAGATTCTATGAGGTAGTAAACTCTTGCTATTCTTTAGGAAAGAAATATGAAAAGAAAGAGATAAACATGAGATTTCTTAATGCACTAGGCAGTCTGTGGCATGTAAAGATCACTGCCATGAAAGAATCAAAAGACTTAAATAAATTATCTCTCAGAAATCGTTATGCAAGTCTTTCAGTTTATGAGCTTGAAATCCAGCAAGCTCAAGAAATGGAAAAGAGTTTTAAAAATTTATCCTTACCAGCCATGTCTGTTGAACCTCCTTGTTCTACACCTGATGAAATCCCATCTACATCCAGTGATGGTGATGATATTCTTTCAAACGAAGCCTTTGCAATGTTTGTTAAGAAATATCAACGTTTCAAAAGGTTTAACAAGTCATCCCATAGGCAGTCCCCTCACAAGACTGTCATTCCTCAAAGAATAGCTACTCCTTCAAAAACTGCTGCTCCTTATAAAACTGCTGACTATCAAAAGGAGAATGAGCTTGTCTGTTTTAACTGTAGGAAGCCAGGTCATTTTGCATCAAAATGTCCAAAGCCAAAATATGAATTTTACAAAAAACGTCCCGAGTCTAAATTTCAAAAACAAAAAGGGATGGTGGCTGAGGACTTGGCTGAAAGCAACTTGCCCACTTGGTGTGACACAAATACTGATGAGGATGATTCCTGTGACTTTGCTGAGGAAGCAAATATATATCTTATGGCTAGGGAATCATCCCATGACTCAGTAAGGTCACTACCATTTCAACAGGACGATAGTGATGATGATGAGCTCAATGAACCCTCAAGGGGAGAACTCATTAAAGCCAACAAAGACATGCTGGAAGAATTCTCTAAATTCAAAACTGCCTATGTAAAATTAGCCAAAAAGCATGAATTAGCTGTCTCTGAGAAATCTACCTTGATGTCTGAAATCAAAGATCTCAATAGACAACAAGCTGAGAGTATCAAGATTCAAAAAGAGAACAAAGCTTTAACTGAAAAAGTGGAATTCCTACTAGAACATATAAAGAAAATCAATTCTGAGAAAGATGACCTTCAAAAAGTTGTCGATACTTGGAATAATTCAAAAGAAAATTTTGATACCATTCTTTCAAATCAAAAAACTCTTGACGACAAAACAGGTATCGGTTTCCAAAGTGAATTCAATGTAGGAAGTCCATCTGGTTCTCAAGGAAATGAGACAACTGAAGTAATTGCTGAAGAAATGGCTGAAGAAGTTTCCTATAATCAGCATCCTCCTAAAGAGGAAAAGCAAGGACTTGGTTTTAACAAAGTTCCATTCGTTTATCCCAAAAACAAAATAGACAAGTCCAAGGGTAAGCAATCTGTCAACATCTATGACACTGCTAATAAGGAGTCTGAGCAACAAAGACCTGCTATCATTCATCCTAAGAAACAGTGATGACTGGTAACAAGTCAAAGAATTCTCAACTCAAACCTATTAAATTTGTCAAAGGAAAGATTGCTGACCGATGAATGAGTATTTTACTCATTTATTGTGTATTTATCCGGCTTAGATTTAGCTATTTCTCGAGGTTTTTGTTATCTAATATTGTGTTTTAGTGTTGTTTTATAGTTTCAGGGGTTTAAGGGATTAAACTTGCAAAGTTGGATGGCTTGGAAGTGATTTCAGAAGATTTCGTTACACTCCGTTAGGAATCATAATGGAAAAGGACTGTTTTGCAAAAGAAAAGTTAACGGAATGTGTACTTTTGATGAATGGCTCAAGTTTTTAGAAGAATTAATGAGGACGAAAGTCAACTCAAGACATCCCAAGTCCAATGAAGTTAATTCAAGTCAACTCATGCTGAAGAAAGTAAAGAAAAAGTCAAAAATGTCAATTTTGGGGTGTAAAGTGCAAATTACAGAAAGTTGAAGGTAGAAAGCTGAAATTCGGTTTCTCTTAACTCAGGGCAGCCGCCATAATGTCTCCTTGGTTGGTGTGCGACACCTTGGGGTTATTTTTGGACAGTTTTAATGTATTGTACCCATTTTTCCTTGGTTGTTATACATTATTAGGTTATAAATATATCCCTTTTAGGTTAGAATTGGGAAGAGTCGTCTTGTATAATTTTTCTTTGTCTATGAAGAAAGTTAATTCAAGAATGGTTCAAGTCTTTGTACTAACAATTATTATGAGCTAAATTCATCTTTCTAGGGATTGGAGGTAAATTGTATCAAATTCTTATGCTCTAATTTTATTTAATATTCATTCAACATCTTGTGTTTCAATGGAGTATTAAAATTGAATCTCTTCTGGTATTTATACGTGAAGGTATATTTTACCGTTTTGATTATTTAGATATAGTGAATTGTACGACCAGAATACATAAGCTATATGTATGCCATCTCCATTGTTACTTAAATTCTATTGATTCATGACCATGCTAAGATAGAATTTAGGTATTATAATCTTCGTGTTCTTAAAGGGTTCTCGAATTGTTATATGGACGGACCAAGAAAGTATAACAATTTGAGAATACTAAGATTGCAAACCGTGACCCAAGCGTCCCAATCTTTATTCATGTGATTACCCTTGATGTTGATTGATACATTATTTGCATGAGCATAAGAAGGCGATACAATTGAAATCCAATTCCTAGATTCTCTCCATATTTGGTAAACTCTCTATTTATTTGCTTTGATAATTTAGTTGATAATTTTAGGTGATAAATTAGTTTAAATTTCTGTCAGTAGTTTTTAAGAAAAATCAACAAAAACCCCTGTCTTTTATTTTTGTTTTTTAAGTTGCTAGTTAAAATATTCAATCATTCACTTGTCTCTGTGGTTCGACCCTTGTTTTTTGTACAACTATACTCCGGTATTCTCGTACACTTGCGAGGTAAAATTTTCATTCATCAAGTTTTTGGCGCCGTTGCCGGGGACAAGTTAGATTGATTGAGTAAGTTTAACTGGTAACGTCGTGGTGTCTGAACTTTTATGTTCGGTCGCCGTTTACTGAATCCCCCTAAATTTGTCCATGTCTGTTATGGATGAGTCTGTTGAGATATCTGTGTTTGATGCTATGAAATTGCCTGATGATATGACTGAATGCTTCTCTCTTGATAAGTTAGACGATATAATCTCTGATAATTTGGAGAATGAGCGTATTTGTGATGAAATTGAGGCTTTGCTGAAGGGTGGTGAGAACAGGGATAATGAGGAAGTCCATGAAATAAAAGCTGTCTTCGATAAAATCGAAGCGAAAGTTCCTAGTGACTCTCCCTTTCACCCCCTAGGGCATTTCAAAGAAAAATTTGTGCCATCTGTGGTGTCCCCTCCTAAGTTAGAATTGAAATAATTGCCTGTGATGATTGCCGCTGATTTGAACAGCAAGCAAGAAGAGCAATCGCTGAGTGTGTTGAGGGCACATTTTTTTTTTTTAGAGAAACAGGGGCGGCACCCTGCTAAATTTTATTAATAATAAGAAAAATAATACAAACTTGAGGGGGACAACCAGCCTGGCCCTTATAAATGGGAGGACGGAGGAGCCTGACCTCGAAAAGGAAATACAAGCAAACATTAAGAAATTCTAATATGAGGAGTATCATTAGCATCTAGCCTAAGAAGACCACGAATATTTCTAGGCAAGGATTGTAAGGAGGAGAAAACAGAGTCCTCACGAGAGTCACAAGCTATGTTAGCCAAACTATCAGCAACTTTGTTGGCTTCGCGAAAACAATGCTTGAAAGAGAAGCGACGAGCAGACTGAATATTAAGAAGATCACGGAAGAAATAAGCATACTTCCACGGAGGAGAATGACCTAAAACAAGGCAGTCATGAAGAACTTTAGAATCCATCTCAATGATAACATCAAAGAACCCTTGGTCAGAGAGCCATAAAGCACCAAAGTGAAGGGCGCGAATTTCCGCCTCCATATTGGAACAAGCTCCAAAGAACCGAGAATAAGCAAAAATCATATGCCCCGAACTATCTCGAACGACTCCCCCTCCACCACTACAACCCGGATTGCCCCTACTAGCACCATCAGAGTTGAGCTTAAGCATATCAGACGGAGGCTTAGACCAAAGAACCTGTTGAATACGAACCTCTTTAAAACGCTTATAACGAATTTTCAAACAGCTGTGAATATCGGAAACACTCAAGCCTTTGGCATGGAGAATAGAAATCAGGTCTTGCTTAATAGCTTAGATAATTCTTGCAACAGGAAGCAATAGGTTGGACTTTCGACAGCTTGATTCATCTTGAAGAAGGTGTCAAGCCTTCTATAGAGCACCAGAGAAAACGCAATTCTCACATGGAGGATGTGGTGAGAGCCGAAGTGCTCAAGCTTTTAGATGTGGGTACCATTTACCCGATTTCTGTTAGTAAGTGGGTAAATGGGCACCGTGTGAAGATGTACAGTGAAGGATTCTCGATTATGGAAACGATTGAGACAACAGATTTGTGGGATCCCTAGTTTTTGTTGCTTCAATCTGCGTCGAGCCAACGACGTTAAACAAGTGCGCTTCTTGGGAGGCAACCCAACTAGGTAGAATTTTTTTATTATTATTATTTTTTAAATTTATTTTTCGCTTTTGTAGGTTAATTTAGTGACTTCAATTCACAAACCTTTGGCATGCAATTTTTTTTTTTAGATATGAACTTTGAGGACATTGCATGTTTTAAAGTTTGGGGGTAGAAGCCTATTAGTTAGTGTTGTATTTATATGTTTTGAGTTTGAGTCACTCTTTAGAGTCTCCTTGAGTTTGTGGGTTTATAAAGGAGTGATTCCTCCAAAAAGATTTTATTTTATTTTTATTTATTTAATTATTATTATTATTATTGTAAATTAGTGTTTCCAACTTTAATTTTTAGCCATAGTGTTATTGTTGTGCAATTTAGAATGCAGGTGAGGCCAGTTCAGACTAAAATGAAAAAAGGGAGCAATCTAAAGGGGGTTGAGTGCCAAAAAAAAAAAAAAAGTTTAGCGCGCCGTGCATCTTCCAAGTAGCCACATACATTAATTCGAAAAGAATGGTGTAGGGGCAATTCAAAAAAAAAAAAAAAAAGAGAAAGAAAGAAAGAAAGTCAACATCCCTCCCTTCCTCCCCACGATCACACTCTCTCTTTCCCTCACTCAATGTCCGGTCCGGCAGACCCGCCCACAAGAATGCGGCGCTCCGCAGCAAGATCCACTCCGCCCTCTTCCTCTCCACGCCATACTCCCGCTTCTCATCTTCCAAAGAAGCCGCAGAGCACCCCAACTCTGGCGGCCTTCCTTCCTATCGCCGTGCACTCTCTCTCTCTCCCAGTCTCCGGCCAACCCCCATCTCACAGCCCCCCGCAATTTTTCAGCCGCCATGTCTTCTCCGGTTGCCCTCCATCATATCTGGCCAGCAGTTCGCCGCCCTATCCACTGCGATTACCCGCCTCATCGCCGGCGATTTCTGGTTGGTTATTCCGGCACTCACGCGAGTTCTCCATTGCACCTACGCTCGTGCCTTTCCTCTCCTTCACCACAGACTGCAATCCATCCATCTAGGGCTTGGAATTTTGGGAACACACTTCTCAGCTACAAGTAAGATCTTTCCATTACTTTAGATTATGTGTTGCAATTATTTCGAAATTACCGTTTGGTGAGACATGGTGTGCGATAACTTTTGTTTCCCTTCGAGATGAGCTGCTGTTCACTAAAATTTGAAAAATGTTATGGGGAATTGTCAACCTTGTGGATCTGAGATTTCTTGGTACTTGTTTGAAATATTGAGTTTTAAGAAATTTGGAATGTTGAGATTATTGGTATTGGTTGCCAACTTGTCTATTGACATGAATTGAGATTGGGACACATTCGTTTCTCCGGTTGTTATTTATTGTTACACATTGAGGACAATGTGTCCTTTAAGTTTGGGGGTGAGAAATTGGGAGTGCATTGACTGAAAAAAAAAAATGGATTTGGTTCTTGTTACCCATTGAGGACAATCTGTCAATCAAGTTTGGGGGTGAGGCATTGTATTATCTTATGCTTATATGATATGCTTGGGAATTGTTCTGTTATCTGTATCGAGTTTAGGTGTTTTTTTTTTTAATATTTGTTAGTAGCTTAAGTTTTAGTTTAAAAAAAAAAAAAAGAATCAAAAAATATGAAAGTTTTTGAGCGAGTTTTTAGTGTAGGCATGGTTACTACCGCCAATGATGATAATTTGTTTGGTATTTGACATTTTGCTAACGAGTGATGCATTTTGCACTTGTTTATATACTGAAATTTGATCTAGTTGATGGAACTTTGAATCTCCAATCTTTGAGCACTTTATGCCATGAATTGATTTGTTGAGAGATTTGAATGACTTTATAGAGTTATATAGTGCACATATCATTCCCTAGAGCCTTTGATATTGAAAAAAAAAATAAAATTAGAGTATTCATGAAATTTTTTAACTGTTTTTACTCCTTGAAGTTAGGCCTAAACAGAGTTTAAGTAATCCGAAAAAAGAAAAAAAGATGAATATCTTTGTGAAGACGTAGTTTAGCTTCGTAGCCTTTTTAACTCGAGTTAGTAAGCTCATAGGGGTGTTTATACACCTAATGCCTTAAAGCCATATGGTTTGAGAGTCATTAGCCTAATACTCGTTACATGGGTTAATTAGAAAGCTTAAGGGAGCTAAACATTGCACAGTCCACAACTTTGCTCGAAACTTGCAAAAGGAAAGAAGAAAAGAAAAAAAGTGAAAAAATTTCGGTATTACTACTTATGTTTGTAGTAATGGAGGGGAGTAATTACTAGTTTTTATGTTTCATGAAATAGACTTTGATATATATATACATGCAAAGGTTAATACTTGTTATTTTTAGGGAATGTATGAGGTACTTGGCTCTATAAGGAATTTCAGTTCTTGAAACTATTGAGTAATGGCGCACACACACACGGAGATTTAAAGTAAGATTGACGATGATTGAGTGGAAGTTTAGACTTGTGGCTATGTGTTGTTATTTGCTTAGTGTTGATAATCTTACTCTGAGGCATTATGTGGTGCTATGCCGAAGCTCGACTCGTGAAAAAAGAAAAAAAAAAGTTTTGCTTTTGTTTTGTATAGTTTGTGTTTGTGTTTTTGTTTATTTTTTGTTTTACTCGAGGACGAGCAAAAGTCTAAGTTTGGGGGTATTTGATGAATGAGTATTTTACTCATTTATTGTGTATTTATCCGGCTTAGATTTAGCTATTTCTCGAGGTTTTTGTTATCTAATATTGTGTTTTAGTGTTGTTTTATAGTTTCAGGGGTTTAAGGGATTAAACTTGCAAAGTTGGATGGCTTGGAAGTGATTTCAGAAGATTTCGTTACACTCCGTTAGGAATCATAATGGAAAAGGACTGTTTTGCAAAAGAAAAGTTAACGGAATGTGTACTTTTGATGAATGGCTCAAGTTTTTAGAAGAATTAATGAGGAAGAAAGTCAACTCAAGACATCCCAAGTCCAATGAAGTTAATTCAAGTCGACTCATGCTGAAGAAAGTAAAGAAAAAGTCAAAAATGTCAATTTTGGGGTGTAAAGTGCAAATTACAGAAAGTTGAAGGTAGAAAGCTGAAATTCTGTTTCTCTTAACTTAGGGCAGCCGCCATATTGTCTCCTTGGTTGGCGTGCGACACCTTGGGGTTATTTTTGGACAGTTTTAATGTATTGTACCCCTTTTTCCTTGGTTGTTATACATTATTAGGTTATAAATATATCCCTTTTAGGTTAGAATTGGGGAGAGTCGTCTTGTATAATTTTTCTTTGTCTATGAAGAAAGTTAATTCAAGAATGGTTCAAGTTTTTGTACTATCAATTATTATGAGCTAAATTCATCTTTCTAGGGATTGGAGGTAAATTGCATCAAATTCTTATGCTCTAATTTTATTTAATATTCATTCAACATCTTGTGTTTCAATGGAATATTAAAATTGAATCTCTTCTGGTATTTATACGTGAAGGTATATTTTACCGTTTTGATTATTTGGTTATAGTGAATTGTACGACCAGAATACATAAGCTATATGTATGCCATCTCCATTGTTACTTAAATTCTATTGATTCATGACCATGCTAAGATAGAATTTAGGTATTATAATCTTCGTGTTCTTAAAGGGTTCTCAAATTGTTATATGGACGGACCAAGAAAGTATAACAATTTGAGAATACTAAGATTGCAAACCGTGACCCAAGCGTCCCAATCTTTATTCATGTGATTACCCTTGATGTTGATTGATACATTATTTGCATGAGCATAAGAAGGCGATACAATTGAAATCCAATTCCTAGATTCTCTCCATATTTGGTAAACTCTCTATTTATTTGCTTTGATAATTTAGTTGATAATTTTAGGTGATAAATTAGTTTAAATTTCTGTCAGTAGTTTTTAAGAAAAATCAACAAAAACCCCTGTCTTTTATTTTTGTTTTTTAAGTTGCTAGTTAAAATATTCAATCATTCACTTGTCTCTGTGGTTCGACCCTTGTTTTTTGTACAACTATACTCCGGTATTCTCGTACACTTGCGAGGTAAAATTTTCATTCATCACTGACCCCAACTTTGCTGATAAAAAGCTCAAAGGAATTTTGCCTGAAAATATGAAATCTTTTGATAAAAGGTCTACCTTTGTTAAACCTAATATCACTAAGAAATTGCATTATCAGCCTAAATCCAATAAGCTTGTCATCAGTAAAACAGTCATTTCCAAAACTGCTGATAATAAGAAAACTTCAAAAGAAATTGTTAAACATGTTCAAGGTTTTCATAAATGCTATTTTTGTAAAGACCATGGCCACGAAATTCATGAATGCCTTCTGAGATTCATACCCAAACCTAGAGGATTCACACCTCCAAAGATTAAACAGGTATGGATTCCAAAAGGTTGCTAACCTTAAGGACCCAAAAATAAACGGGGACCATATTCTTAAATGATTATATTTCAGGAATGCTTTATGGCCGTTAGTGAAGAAGAGAAAGATTTATGGTATCTAGATAGTGGCTGCTCAAAGCACATGACTGGTGATCAAAATCTTCTCTCAAATATTGCTGAAGCTAAAGGTCCCTCAGTAATTTTTGGTGACAACTCAAAAGGGAAGACAATCGGCTATGGAAGTATAATTAGAGGAAATCTTTCCATCAGCAAAGTATCACTAGTAGAAGGGTTGAAACACAATCTCCTAAGTATATCACAATTCTGTGATAAGGGATTGATATGTCAATTCACCGCAAGACACTGCTTTATCAAGGATAGTGAGACCGGCTCAACGATCTTAACTGGTTTCAGAAAAGGAAATGTCTATGTGGCTTATCTGAATGCAGTAGCGAGAAAATCAAGCCTATGTTTGATGGCAAAAACATCAAAGGATAACAGCTGGCTGTGACACAAAATACTTAGCCATCTTAACTTTAAATATTTAGTGAAGTTATCAAAGGGCAACTTGGTTGTTGGTCTGCCAAAAATATCGGCTGATCCTGACAAGCTTTGTAAAGCATGTCAGTTGGGCAAATTACACAAATCATCATTCAAAAGCAAGCCATGCTTATCAACTTCCAGACCTCTACAGCTCCTTCACATGGATTTATTCGGTCCAGTTACTACTACAAGCCTTGGTGGCAGCAAATATACACTAGTAGTAGTTGATGACTACTCAAGATTCACCTAGGTTGAGATGATGTCTTCTAAAGATGAAGCATATGACATCATAACAGAAATCTTCAGAAGACTTCAAACTCAGAAACTGGATGACATTGTTGATATCAAATCAGACAATGGGACAGAATTTAAGAACAATGGTGTAGCCAAATATTGCGATGACCATGGAATTGGTCACAATTTCTCTGCAATTGGTACACCTCAACAGAATGGAGTTGCTGAAAGAAAGAACAGAACTCTTATCGAACCTGGGAAGACCATGATTGCCGAAGCAAAACTGCATATGTACTTCTGGGCTGAAGCTGTGAATACTGCCTGCTTCACTCAAAACAGGTCCATTGTCAACAAATTTCATAACAAAACTCCATATGAAATATGGAGGGGCAGGGCACCCAATATTGGTTTCTTCAAAATATTTGGATGCAAATGCTATGTTCTTTACAATGGAAAAGAACATAGAGGTAAATTTGAATCCAAAAGTGATGAAGGAATATTTCTGGGATATGCCAAATTTTTAAAAGCTTATAGAGTTTATAATAAAACCTCTCTTAGAGTTGTTGAATCTGTTCATGTCTCTTTTGATAAATTTGATTTTATTGGGCCACATATGGCTCCTAAGGTGTCTAATGATTCTGATGAGTATGAGACGGGTATAGAACAGCCAAGCTCCAACTCTGCTGAACCTACATCTTCACAAGTTCCTCCAAGGATTAACTTGATAGAACCTTCTAGAAGTGAAAATGGACCAGCAAATGAAAACTCAGAAAGTCCAGAATCCACTTTTCCTTCTACACCAGAAGTATTACAACCTACATTAGAATTAACATATCCTCTAGAAAACCAAGCTTCAGACACTTCCACTTCTCAAGAACTCAACTCTGCCGATGTAATAAGACAAGTTCAACCTGCTGATGTTCGAGAAGTTAAAGATCATCCTATCACTCAAATCATTGGTGATCTTAATGTTGGTGTTCAAACTAGACAAGCTTCAAGAAATGAATGCATGTATTCTACAGCATTTGTCTCACATATTGAACCCAAGAAGATAGATGAAGCTCTGGAAGATCCAAGCTGGGTGGAAGCTATACAAGAAGAATTAAACCAATTTGATAGATGTCAAGTTTGGTCACTTGTTCCTAGACCCAAAGGACAAGCGGTGATTGGAACAAAGTGGGTCTTCAGAAACAAGATGGACGAAAATGGAAATATCACCAGGAATAAGGCAAGACTTGTAGTTCAAGGATACAGATAGGAGGAGGGAATTGACTGTGACAAGACATTCGCTCCTGTTGCAAGACTAGAAGCCATCAGATTATTCTTGGCTTATGCATCCTTCAAAGACTTCAAGGTATATCAGATGGATGTGAAGAGTGCCTTTCTCAATGGTGAACTGCAAGAAGAAGTCTATGTGGAACAGCAACCTGGATTCATGGATAATTCAAGAAGAGAAGATGTATACAAATTAAGGAAGGAACTGTATGGACTAAAGCAAGCTCCAAGGGCCTGGTATGAGACCCTTTCAAAGTTCTTGATATCTCAAGGCTTTGTGAGAGGTCAAATTGACACTACTCTCTTTATTATGAAACATAAAGGTCATTATTTACTTGTTCAAATTTATGTTGATGATATTATATTTGGATCAACTAATGAAAATCTTTGCAAAAGATTTGAAAAGCTTATGCAGAGTAAATTTGAAATGAGCATGATGGGAGAACTCAATTTCTTCCTAGGACTTCAAATTCAACAAAGCTCAACCGGTATCTTCATTAATCAAGCCAAATATGTAAAGGATGTTATCAAGAAATTTGGGCTTGAAAATGCAAATAGCTTCAGTACACCCATGGCCACCAACTGCCATCTTGACAAAGATGAAAAGGGCAAGAAAGTGGACATGACTCTCTATAGAGGCATGATTGGCTCACTTTTATACTTAACTGCTAGTAGGCCTGACATTATGTTTGTTGTTTGTATTTGTGCTAGATTTCAAGCATATCCAAAGGAGTCTCACTTACAGGCTGTCAAAAGAATCATCAGATATCTAATTGATACATCTAACTTGGGTATTTGGTATCCAAGGGACTCATCTTTTAATCTTATAGGCTATTCTGATGCTGATTTTCTTTGCTTGTAAGGTTGACAGAAAAGCACAAGTGGGACATGTCAATTCCTAGGGAATAGACTTATCTCTGGGCCAAAAAGCAAACATCTGTTTCAACATCAACAACCGAAGGTAATATATAGGCTGCGGTAGGCTGCTCACAATTGCTGTGGATTAAACAGCAACTGGTAGACTATGAGATCAAGACTGCTGATTGGCCTATAATGTGTGATAATACATCAGCCATCTCAGTCTCTCAAAATCCTATTATGCACTCCAAGACAAAGCACATTGATGTGAGATATCATTTCGTAGAAGACCATGTTGAAAAAGGTAACATCAGCATGCAATATGTGTCAACTGATCATCAGTTAGCTGATATCTTCACCAAACCCCTTGATTCAACCAGGTTTGCCTATTTAAGAGGAGAGCTTGGTATGCTTGATCTCAATCCTTAATCTTTTAAATACTTCTTTAAAGTTATTACACTTTATCCATTTATAGAACTGCTCATCTAATCAGCTAAGTGTAACTCTGCCGATATTATAGGACAACCTTGAGTAAGTACTTCTCTCCCCTTATCGGTAGTCCTCAATAAAATTAGTCAAAAACGAATGTTATATGAACAGTCACCTATCAAGGCATTAAATGCGGATTTCAAAATCTATTAAATGCTATTTATTGAACCTGTCAGAAGTATAAAAAGCAATTTCACAAATTGACTGTTCATCTTTCGCAAAAACTGCCTTTCTGCATTTCAAATCTCTGAAATCGACTCTTCCTAAAAGCTTCTAAAATCTTCAAAATCATCAAGTATTCTGCTTCTAATCTTCAATGGTGAGTAATCCTACCTTCTTAAGATTCGTTTAATTTCAGTTTCGTTATCTCTTGATCTAATATGAATTGTTTTGGGTCTTCTGCCATTGATGAATTTCGAGTGCTTGATTATATTGCTTAAAAACCTATCTCACGAGTATTGAATGTGTTTCAAGTTATCTATACAGAAATGTTTTCACTTCTTACTCTTCTATTTGATGAAAAATGATAGAATCTGTTCTTATTTAAAACCAAGGAGATAAACTGTGCTATTCACAAATCTTTGTTTAGCAGTATATTTTGGGTTTTAATCTGAACAGTGTATGTTTATCTAAAGATCTGCTGTAACTATTATATCAGCTATCCTTAACTCTGTCGACTGTGTGTAGGCTAAGACACAAGTTTCAAAAACAGCTAGTACGTCCTCCTCTACTGATATTTAAACAGGCAAAACATCCAGGGCTACTGAAGCTGCTAAGATCCCAATCAAAATTCTTCCATGATCCAGCTATCACCCTGGGATGACCATTGACACCGAATCTGTTCTAGGATATTCTTCTGGAGAAGCCCTCATAAAAGACTTAAAGGAGTGTGGTCTTCTTCCCTTCTTTCAGCTCAATGATACTCACTACAGCAATGCCATAGCTGAAGAATTCTACACAAGGATGACCCTTCCTCCTGCTCCTACCTCCAGTAATGATAAGGTGAACATGAGCTACCTCAAAGGTTACATCCGAGGGAACCTAATCAAGTTGACCTACAAAGATATAGGCAATATCCTAGGACTGCCTATGGAAGGAAAGCTAGAGCTGACTGATGAAGAATCTGCCCAAGCCTGGGAAATGATGAGGGGATCAGCTCAACCAGAACGTTTCTCTGAGATGTCCAGGAACTTATTCCCTGAGGGTGCATACCACACCAGCCATCTTCTTGATAAGAGTATCCTCTTCAAGAATGGATCCAGGGACATCTTCACATCTCAGCAGCTCATGTGGACAAAAGCTGTGATCCTTCGCAAACAGCTGAATTGGGCCAAGATTGTTTTCTCAATGCTCTTCCAAAGTGTAGCTGAAGTTCAGGGCAATCCCAGCATGAAGAGGCCATTTGTCAGGGTCATTAATGTTCTCCTCAGGGGATTTGAGGAGATAGAGCAACAAATGTCTGGTGATGATCTCATTAAGGTGACTAACACCTATGTCTTCACAATCAACAACATCACTAGGTATCGAGAGGACATAGCCAAGAGGGCTACTACTACCACAACTGTTGGTCCCTCTACCCAAGATAAGAAGGGTAAGAGGAAGGTGACCTACTCTTCAGTAGGGCTTCCTGTTCAGGAGGAGCCTAAGCCTCTTGGTGCTGAATTACCTGAGGATTTTGACCTCAGTAGACTCGATCACGACCCTTATGAGCCTGATGAACCCTCTCCGAAGAAACAAAAACAATCATCTCACCCATCACTAAAACCTAAACAATCCAAGAAGCCAGCCAGATCCAAACAGGCTGCTGAAAAGGACACCTCCACTTTTCAACCTGCCAACCTTGAAAAATCTTCTCATCCTTCAACTCTTCCTCCAAAATCCATCTCCAAAACAGACAAACCCAAAACTAAGCAGACTCTCCTACCAACAGACGAATCCTTTGGCCTCCCCAAGATCTCATCTACAACTCCTCCCACACAAGTCACTCCCCCATCAGACACTCCATAACCTGCTCCTACCTCTTCAACTCCAACAAGGTCAAGGCATGGCAAACGAATTAAGAAAAGCGCCAAAAAGGTTAAGTTTGTGCCCTCTGCTGATCAACCATCTTTGCCTCCATCTTTCCCAACTCTACCTGAACTTCCCATCCACTCTCCTGTGTCTTCACCTATTCATCCTGCTCCAACTAACCCTCCCATGTCCATACCCTCAGACTCAGAAGTCTCCCTCTCACCTGAATCGGAACAACTCAAACGTTCTAAACATCCTCTCACTTCTCCCTCCGATTACTCTACTCCCAAACGAACCAAAATCAACCAATACAGCCATCTTTACCTTGATGTGCAAGAACTGCTGTTCTTTAAGGACAGCCGACCCAAGCCAAACCCTGCCGACACTGACCCTTTCCTCTCCACACTGGACTATCCTAAGCGCATTCCCTATCAGCCTATGTCTACTGGGGAAATTCTTATCCAATGGGGAGCCTTCTATGATCCTCTGCCACCCTCCTGGTCCCAGCAGTTCTTCTCTCACAACTCTGTTGTTCAAGATCTCATGATCTTCAAACAGTGGACTGCTATTCACAGGGACCTAGGAATACCTCCTCCAACCAAATCAGACATATCTCCATTCCTCTCTCTTCCACGACCCCCTGTCTTTACCCTTATCAGCCATCCTTCTGTCTTCACAAAGCCTCTGGTTTGCGACTTCTTTGACGTAGTCGCCACCTACATTGGCTTTAACCCTCTTTTTCCTGTCCTCTTCTGTTCTCCTCATACACCCATTTCATTCTCTCTCCCCATTTTCATCCACACACTCTCCTATGACGCCTACATCGAAAAACTCTTCCCTGTTCCTCGCATATGGTCCAGCCTACTTGGAACTTCATCTTCCCAATCCTATACCGGCCAACCTCAAATCTCTATCTGTCATCCTCAATCCTCCACCAGCCAACCTCAAATCTCCACCAGCCAACCTCAAACCTCCACCAACCAACCTTAAACCTCTACCAGCCAACCCCAAACCTCTACCAGCCAACCCCAAATCCTCTTCGGTCAACCTACTCCTCCAGTCAGCCAGCCATTTCAACCTGCATCCTTCAGTCCCTCCTCTGTTGAGGATCTTTTGAAAAAATTTGGTGTTATATCGGCTGACCTTAACAAATCATTGCAACATCTGGCCGCTGCCCAATCTCACACAACTACGGTAACTTCCGATTATATGACACAAGTCATCGGCGTTGCCCGAGGTGCCAAAGCTGCAGCCGCCGCGTGCCAACAGGCCATTGCTGCCTCTCAAAACATTCTGCTTAGTCGACTCTCAGCCTCTTCCTCTGCCTCCAATGCCCTCTTCAAAGAAAATTGGGAGGCTCTTTCTCAAGGAATGCTGTCTATGATTGAGCTCATCGATACTGGCTACAAACGTTTGCTTCAAGCTCAACGCAATGCCAATCGATCTGTCCACTCGTCTATTCGTCAAACTCGGAGGCTCACCAACAAGCACTACCACCTTTTTCGCAAGGAGCTTAAGAATAATGTACTTCTCCTATCCAACATGGACCAGTCGCTTGCGTCCATGAAGGAGGAGATGAGCAGACTTCACAATAATCAGTTGACCGAGCTACACGAGAGGAATGCCTTACTAAGGCTGAAGAACAAAAATCTTTCCTTAGAACTGGAAAGTGTCAAGGATGATCTAGAAGAAGCCAAAGCAGAAATAGCTAGACTCAAAGCAGCTGCTAGCTCAAGACAGGAAGGACAATCTTCAACTTAACTTAGCTGGTATACCTTTCTTGGTCTCCGATTTTGTGAACTCCTTGACAAAACATTGTATTAAACTCCTTGTTTAATAAACAATGCCTATCTTTTTAAATTTTATGCTTTATAACTGATTGATTATTCTGTGTGTGCATGAAATTTAAACCACTGGTTTAAAGACATATCCTATATAGTACTTTATCTATATGTCTTTAAATATAGTCTTCCTACAAGTTTTCTTATGCCATAATTCAGTATTTGTAAACACTTTGTAACCTTGAATACACTGACCCTTCTGTAAGTCCATCTAGGACATGCTCATTTAATATATTACTTCTGTAGCTTGTTATTACTAGAATCGGACATGGTCAGCTTCCATTGTATTCATAAGGTCATGGACTCAAGCAAATAGGAGGAGATTATTGTAATTTATATAGATTTGCTTGTATCCATAACCTAAGTCTAAGCCAAGGTGACTAATGAGCCTGCGTGTCTGTTAGAGTGGAAACTTGTACTTAAACATAGCTTGAATAGCTTAGGGTTGCTTATTGTAATTAGCCTAGTCTTCAGAAGATAGCCTGTAGTATATCAGCCGTGTTCATATCAGCCGTCTTCTAGTTATCAGCCAAAGTTTGCATCAGCAGAGTCCATCAAGTTATCGGACAAGTTTGTTTCAGCCAAGCTTCATCAGCCAAGTTGAAGACCCTAAGAATGTCCGATCTAGAATTGCCTGGGACATGCCTTTAGACATCAGCAAAGTCTTTCATTGACTGTGACACAACGATAACCTGCAAAACGCATTCAATGGTTCTTTCCTTATTGGGCATTCATCTCAAAAAAGGACATTCTGCCTGCAACCACAGTCTACCTATTTTTGGCAAAGTGACAAAATTCAGTCTGAATCCTGCAGAACTACCCATCAGATCTCAACAGCAAGATTAGAGCATTTAATGCTCTTAAATTTAAATTCTCCAATAAATGAAGATCTTTAACGACTACAAAGCTTCCTCTGAGTATATATAGAAGACTCCAGTGAAGCATTTACTACAACACACGAAGCTATAACTCTGAAATCTTCATCTTCTTCAAGCTAGTTCATTAAAAGCTTAAACGTCCTATCTGTAAAATCATTCTTTGAAGAGCTCCAAACTAAGACTATTAGTCTATATAGCTCTTCATTGATTGCAACCCTTAGCATTCATAGCTCACGAGAATTATATCTTAATAGATATTACTTCTCCCGCAAACACTTGGTCAACTAATTTCTTTGTACACAATCCATTAGAGATATATCTTGTAAAGATTCTAGTGAAAAACTTAGTACACATTTTTCAAATCCAAAGTTGACCACTTTGGTTGTGGATGTAGCACTTATTTACAAGTGTGAACCATATTAAATTTCTTGTCTATTTCTATGTGCCTGTGAACTGCTATTGCTTATTGATTTCTAGAATTTCAACGATTTGAGAACTGTTGATCTTGTCCTATTAAGATCAGTCATCTTGAACTTGTCCTATACTTCACCAATATTTCGCTGCAAAATTCTTTATAACTCAAGTGAAGTAGTTTTTTAAATCAATTTCAAAAATAGGACATAGGCTATTCAACCCCCCCCCCCTTCTAGCCTATATTGAGCACCTTGAGACCTAACAGAACCCATGTGATTCCTTTTTGTACTTGTCCAACTTGTTATTAATCCTTGGACACACTAATCCATCATATTTTCTTATCCATGCCCTACATTTTTGCAACCTTGACATCATATACATCCTAATTCACTCAAGAAATTCTAAAATAGACCTACATCTTGCCTTTGGAATACAAGAATTGAAAGTCTCACAAAAACTATTTAGCAACATATCACAGCAGTGGTCTATTGCAAAAAAGGCTCTACTCTAATGTTGTGGTGTTTTCCCAGCTAGCCAATACACTTTTTTGTTTCATCTTTTCTATCTTAATGTTCAATTTTTGAATGTATGAGACTTTGGCACATGTATACAACTATTTTTTCAATGCATGACCCCTGAATTTAAGCTTGAAGTTATCATGTAGATGTTTCACACAAACCCTAATTTCTGCATTAGGGACAAGGGCCTCAAGGCTAGGAATAAGACCCTTTTGCTTGTCAGACATAAATATATAGTGGTATGAATTAACACAATCTATGTCTACCAATAATAGTTCCAAAAACCATGTCCATGACTCTCTGTTTTCATCCTCAACCACTGCATATGCCACAAGCCACAACCCATCATTAGCATCAACACCAATAACTAAAAGAATCATCCCTTTCACTGGACCCTTTAAGACCCCAACCCAATAACCTTCTACATCCTTCTAAAAATCCTTTTTTCAAAGCCCCAAGGCATACATACATTCTCTTAAACAAAGCCTTCTAATTCTCATGTTCACAAAGTATTTCAACTGTTGTTCCTGGATTTGACCTAATCAATTCTTCCTTATAGTCCCACAAAGACCCATACTATTCTTGAACACTAACATTAGCATTATCTTTTGCAACCTTCAATGCTCTGTAAGCATTTCTCCTTGAAACATGAAGCTCAAGCTCTTTCCCAACAGTACTAAAGAAAGACTTAGATGGCCAGGTAGGATTTAATACAGATCTGTCAGTGTATTTGTTCCCAATCCACTAGAGTTCACACATCTACTCTTTATCACCTTACTGTAACTGTGATTGTCAACATATGTCCTAATTCTGAAAGCCTTTCCCTCACTTTTTAACTGTAAACCATAGATATACCAAGGACAACCCTCCTTACACCTAGCATTCATCTTTTTTTTATTTTTTAGGAAACAGGGACGGTACCCTGCAGATTATTATATTAAAAAAACCAAATGATAATAGGAGGGGGACAACCAGCCAAGCCCCACAGACGGGGAGGACAAATGAGCCTTACCTCTAACAAAATACAAAACCCAAAAACAAAAAGATTATTTCCTAAAACTATATAAGCCACTATCATCCAAAATAAAACCCATCACAGCCTCCTTGGGCAGATCCTTAACCCGCAAAAAACAATAGTTCACCTTATGCAAACGGGCATATGCAGTAAGTCTATCTGCAACCTGATTTTGCTGATGAAAGACATGAATAATATCATATTAATCCAATAAATCTTGGCATCGACGAAGATCATAAACATACAGCCAAGGGGGCAATTGGAGCTGTTTTATAACTGATACTGCAACTAGTGAATCTGACTCAACCAATACTGACAACAAGTGTAACGAACGACACATCAGAAGGCCATCCCGAAGGGCTAAAATCTCCGCAAGCATATTAGTGCCTTGTCCATAAATCTTCAATTTCTCATTCTTGATAAATCTTATCCCCTTCCCATTTTTTATTGAGTAAGACCTCACAACATCTTTGAATTATTTACTATTAGTGAATTCCATTCCTAGCTCAAACTTAGAGTCTTGTATATCTGTCAAAGGGTTAAATCTCTTAAACTTTGGGGTATTTTTCCTCCCCATAACAAGTCTAGGGTCATCTTCATCAAAATCATTTGAGCCATCAAGGCTTTCAAAATCATAAGCAGATTCTAATTCTGAGTCAACATTAAAGTCATCCATATTACAATCATCCACAGTTTCCTAAATTACTATACATGTTGACCTTTTTTTGTTGTTTTCCTTACCCACTGACTTTCCCTCAACCACTGGCTTTCCCTTTCCTTTTTCCTTTGCCTTATCATTAAGTGGTTCATCCTACCCATTAACTGGTCTTCCCTCGTCCTCCTTCTCATTAAGTGTCAAATCAACAACATGTAGATCACTATCACTATCCCCATATGCACTACCACTATAACCTGAAGTACTATCCTTTTCAGTGTCACTACCCTTCTCACTATCACTATCCTTCTCACTGTCATTAATCTCAACACAGTTAATTTCCTTTCTCACCCCCTGATATTCCTCATTATGCTTGCAATATATATCTACTACAATATTGTTCTGATCAATAGCTCTTACCATTTACATAACTGCCTCATCAGTTGACACTAACACCAATCTTGAATCCATAGGACTACCAGGGAAAAGATAGTAGAAGCTAGCATAGTCCTTATACCTTAATTGCTTGTAAAATTTATTCAACATTGTCATTGATAATCTATCCTTATCTAATCTTGTGACAGTTCCTACTTCACTACCCATATAGACAGTTTATGGTGGTAGACAAACTCACCACCATGATGAATCCTAACAGTCTGGATCTGTATTTTAAAGAGGACAATAGGAATACAAATAAATGCATTAAAAATAGCTCATACACTATACATGCATGCAGACTTAGTACAAGGCCAAAAAAGGGACAGGGGTGCATTTTCAAAGTATTGACACATTGTCCCATTATACCAAACACATATCACTTTAAACAACATTTGACAAAAAATAAACTACTATCAACATAATTTAATTACATGATAAACATTAAAATAACACTAGGCCAAATAAAAGGGACAAGGGGGGGGGACCATTTTCAAAGAGTATTGACACATTGTTCCCATTATACAAAACACACCACACTTTAATCAAAATTTACCAATTAATACTAACAAAAAACAACATAATTTGTATAATAGTAAACAAATGGCATAAATTAGACAACAAATCTCCACTCATATACTTAATTTATTCAAAGTAAATCAATAAAAAAAACCACATATACTCCAACAACACTACATATGTCTACAAATACCAACATATTACCGTAAAGATAACATTAAAGTAGAGAAAAAGTTCACACAATAGGCTGACATCGAAAATTAAAGAAAAATGAACTATAAAACTCACCTTCGAAAGCATGTTCATCTTCATCTTCTACAGCAGTTCGACTTTGCGCTTATGCTTTCCCTGGTGTCGTCATTAGTCTTCAATCGCTCTCAATGATCGTATGTTGAATAAACCCTAACCTAATTTGTGTGTTTGTCGTCTCAATTTGGACCTCCCTCCCTCGCAATTACTACCACTCTCAACTCAATTAGTTCGCAATTAGGGATTTAGGGCTTTGTTGGGTTACAGATACCCAAATAATCCCCCCCCCCCCGCGCTTAACTCCTACAAGTGGAAAAGTCATTTTTGCCCGCACGTGCAAGACCACGTGCGTTTTGACGATACATTTGTAACGTCTGTCGTTGGGAGGGGGCTAACTGAAAAAATTGGCAACAATGTTGTATTTTAGCCTAGATTTGTTTGAATCCATAACCTAAGTCTAAGACAAGGTGACTAACGGGCCTGCGTGTCTGTTAGTGTGGCAACTTGTACTTAGGCACAGCTTGAATAGCCTAGGGTTGCTAATTGTATAAGTCTTGAAGAAGATAGCCTGTAAGGATATCGGTCATCCTCTCTACATCTGCTGAAGTATGCATCAGCAGAGTCCTTCAAGATATCGGACAAGTTCATCTAAGCCAAGCCTCATCAGCTAAGTTGAAGACCCCAAGATCGTCCGATATAGAACTGCCGAAGACATGTCCTGATTTGAAGCTTTCATTGACTTCGATGCAACGTTAACCTGCAAAACGCATTCAATGAAGCTTTCCATTCTTGGCATACAACTCGAAAAGGACATTCTGCCGCAAACACGCCTACCTATTTTTGGCAAAGTGTCGAGACAGAACTTGCGTAACCGCCATCGAGCTTAACAACACCATTAGAGCATTGAATGCTCTTGAATTCAAATTGAGCAACTCATGAAGATCTCCAACGGCTCCAAGGTCCCCCCTGCATATAAAAGGAGACTTCATGGCAGCATTTATCATTCTTCAACAACCACAACTCTGAATCTTCTTCATCTTCTTCAAGTGCATTAAAGCTTAAACGTCCTATCTGTACATCCTTCTTTGAAGAGCTTCACACTAAGACGATCAGTCCATTAAAGCTCTTCATTGATTGCAACACCTAGCTTTTCATAGCTCACAAGAATTGTATCTGATTGATATCAATTCTCCCACACAAACACTTGGTCAACAAAATTTTTGTACACAATCCATTAGAGATTTAGTTTGTAAAATATCTAGTGAAAAAAAAAACTTAGTACACGATTTTCAAATCCAAAGTTGACCACTTTGGTTGTGGACGTAGCACTTATTTATAAGTGTGAACCATATTAAATATTCTGTCTATTTGTGTGTGATTGTGAATTGATTGTGTTGCTTTAAATTTCAGTTTCCAATCATTAAAAGCGCGATCTTGACCTGCCAAGATCAGCCATTCTCAACTTGTCCTGTGCTTCACAAGACTTCCGCCTGCAAAATTTTTAAAACCCTAGTGAAGTAAGATTTTTAAATCAATTTCAAAATTGGACATAGGCTATTCAACCCCCCCTTCTAGCCTATATAGAGCAACCTTGGACCTAACAAACAACAAATGGGGTTATGAGACAAAACGTAGGCTAGGGGACTTTGAGATTTGGTGTATGCTTTAGGGTGATTTTCGTATTTTGGCCAAAAAGGAAATAGAGGAGAAGTTGACAATCCCCTTTTTTTTTTTTTTTTTTAGGGAAACGGGGACAGCACCCTACTAGATTTTATTGAAAAGAAGAAAAAAAATAAAAAGGAGGGGGACAACCAGCCTTACCCTTATAAGAGGGGGGACAGAGGAGCCTAACCTCAGAAAACAGAACAAGGGCTTAGAAAGCCTTACAAACCCTATAAAACAAAAAGGAACAACAAGAGACAAAGCTCAAACTAGGAAGACCGAATCCACGCAACAGCCTGAATGTCAAGAATGATCTCACTCCTAATAAAACGAGGAAAGTCATCGAGGAAGAAAAACTCTTTGCCAGAACCTGAATCCACTGCTAAATTGGCAAGCCCATCTGCAACAAAATTAGCTTCTCTATAACAATGACGAAAAGAAAAATTAAAAGCTTCCTTGATATGCAAAATGGCACGAACATAATAGGCCAACTTCCAAGGAGGATCATGGCGTTTATTGATCCAATCACAAATAGATTTAGCATCCAACTCAATAATTGAGTCTCGGTGGCCTCTCTCATACAGCCAACAAGTGCCCTAAAAGAGTGCTCACATCTCAGCTTCAAAATTGGTAGTATCTCCAAAGAAGGAAGAGAAAGCATAAATAACCATACCATTCGAATCCCGAATAACACCCCCACCTCCACTAAGCCCAGGATTACCTCTACTAGCCCCATTAGTGTTGAGCTTAAAAGTGCCTACAATCGGCTTATCTCATCTGATAGCTCGAATAGAAATAGTTTTCTTCAATGCAAAGGAATAGGTAATACCATTATAACTGCGCACTCCAACATAATTACCCACCCTCAAAGAATAAGATAAATCACGATCAATGTCCAGGATAAGAGAAATAAGAGACTTGGAAGAGCCATTATGCATCACCGAATTACGAAACTTCCATAAATTCCAAAGGATAATAGGGGGAAGAAGAATATGGGCAATGGACTTAGAAGAACACCAACCAGACATGAATCTCTGCTGAATCGAATTGCCTGCAACAGAAAGATCGTGAGAAATACGGAAGTAATCCCAAACAAATTAGGCTATTTCACCACTTATAAAAAGATGATGAAAAGTTTCTAAACGAGGAAAGGCACAACACCAGCATTTAGAAGCAAGCTGAATCCCCTTCTTGCCAAGACCTTCATCAACTGGTACGCCGTTTCTGAATAAACGCCATAAGAAAATACCTATATGATTTAGGAGAAGCTTGTGCCACATATATTCAGAAGACAATGTCGAAGGAACACCAGAATATAGAAGAAGCATAACAGAATCAATGGAGAATTTGCTAGACACCGAGCTAGTCTAGCAAGGCGGGTCCGGCTTCTCAGAAATGCGAATGCACTGGGACGCGATCATGGATATAGTAGCACTAGGCAAAATATCCATGGCTATAGGAAGTAAATTACCTGAAGAATCAAACAGCTCGTGCACCAGCTGGAGAGGGCAGTCTGGAGGTCTAGTAAGAAACTGACCTGGCAGCCAATTGTCGAACAAGATAGAGCAGTTCCCTCTGCCTATAATCCAGCAGATGTAAGGCTCCGCAGAAGGTTGAATTTTTTTTAAACGACGCCAAATGTGGGAGCCCCTGGCAGAAGTTTGTGTTTCATGAGAGAGGGAGCAGTAGCGAGCACGTAGAAAGGTAGCCCAAAGACTATGCTGAGTTCGAAACCTCCACCATAATTTAATCGAACAAGCTTGAACAAGATTGAAGACAGAAGATATACCAAGACCACCTTGAGTCCTAGGTTTACAACAATTACGCCAAGAAACCCAATGAGATTTCTTCCTTCCTTCAAAGGATCCCCAAAAGAAATTAGCAAAAGTCCGCTCCTGCAAATTAATAACCGACACCGGAGGTTTAAGAGATGCAAGGAGATAAGCCGTCATAGAATGAAGAACGTGATTAATCAACGTAACTTTACCCGCAGAATTGAGGAAAGAGCCCAGCCAAGAAGCCACTCTATTTTGCAGCTTGAGCACAAGGGAGTCAAAAATATTTTTCTATTTACGGCCAAAATAAATCGGACACCCGAGATAAGAAATTGGGAAAACTCCCAATTGATAACCCCATGCCATTGCAATGCGGTCAGCCCTAGCAGTAGAGACAGAAGGAGCCACGAAGACTTTACTTTTATGAATGTTTATCATCTGCCCCGAGGAACCCTCATATGATCGAAGGAGATTGGCGTGCCTCTGAATAGACCCTTGGTTGCCATTGCAAAAAATAATCACGTCATCAGCAAAAGCCATGTGGGAGATGATAGGACATAGGGGTGTTAGTCCGAACCGCCGAACAGCCGAATCGAATCGAATCGAACCGAATCGGGCAGTTTGGTTTGGTTTTGGGTTAGGACGGTTCGGTTTAGGTTTGAAAATTTTATAAACCGAGCGGTTTGGTTTGGTTTGCGGTTTTTGGTGCCAAACCGAATCGAACCAAACCAAACCGAACCACCACCATTTAATTTTTTATTTTTATTTATATATATATATATATTATTTAGTAATTAGTAATTAGTAATTGAATTTAATAAGAATATTATTGTTGTTTGCCTACATTTTGATTGAACTATTGTAATTTTAAAGTGAATTTTTTTACTTTTAATTATTTAGTTTGTGTTAAAAGTATTTTTTTGATATTTAAAAGTTTTTTTTATTTTTTCAATATTTAAATAATTAAACCACGGAACCGAACCAAACCGATCGGTTCGGTTTGAAGTTTGTGGCGGTTCGATTCGGTTTGAAATATATGGAACCGTTAGGGGGTGGTTCGGTTTGTGGTTTTGGCTCAAACCAAACCACCTTCACCCCTAATAGGACATCCACTAATGGTTGAATAGACAACATTAGAATTTTGAGAATGCAAAGTAGTTAGGCTTCGGCTAAGCACTTCAGAAGCAATAATAAACAAGCTTGGCGATAAAGGGTCCCCCTGGCGAAGACCTCGAGTGGAATTAAAGTAACCCACTGATTCTCCATTAAGCAGCACCGAAAACCAATTGTCCGAAACCAAACGCCAAATAAGATCAATAAAAACTTCATGGAAACCAAATTTGCGAAGAACTTGGGTGAGAAAAACCCAGGACACCCTGTCAAAAGCCTTGGCCATATCCAACTTAACAACAATATTTAAGCCATTAACTTTCTTACCCAAGAAAGTAACCATCTCTTGAGCTAATAAAATATTATCTTAGATAACTCTACTTTTCGTGAAGGCACTTTGGTTCGGGGAGATAATGTGGGGTAAAATTTTTGCAAGCCGGATTGCCAAGATTTTGGAGAGGATCTTGTTACAGAAGTTGCAAAGACTTATAGGGTGCAAGTCTTTAAGAAACTCAAGAGAGTCAACTTTAGGGATAGTGACAATAAGAGTGCTCGACCAAGCACATGGCATAGTAAATCCTGAAAAAAAAAATTCCCGAATTACCATATAAAGATCATCTTTAATAATATCCCAGCAAGCCGTGAAGAAATGGCAGAGAAGCCATCTGGCCCAGCTGCACTGTCCCCACTAAGGCTCGATATTGCCAAAGAAACCTCCTCAATAGCCGGCATCGCAATAAGATCTCTTCATTTTAAACATTTCATTGTGTGGACATTATAGGGTCTCTTCTCGTTGTGTGATTTAGTGATTCGGCTTGTGATTCTAAACTTTTTTTCTCTTTGGTTTTTATATTTTTTTTTCTATCTCTCTCTTACCTTTTTTTTTTCAAGCATTACAAAACGAAAATCCAAAATTTAAAAAGCAAACTACTAAATCACGAAGCAAAACACACCCAGTATTTTGTTATAATTGACTAACAACCAACTAAACAGATGGATTTAATTATGTAGGCGTTGTGCACATCATATCATATGTAATATAATGGGAACCTGATTAAAACTGGTCAACGTTTTTGGGTGCTTTTGAAGTTTCTGGCCTTTATTTCTAGAAAGGTCCGGTATCTCTTTTTGAATCGTTTAAGAAAAAGTAAGTTTTGAGCAAGTTATTTTCATCGTTTATAATTTATTATTTCTTAGTGTGGACTTGTATCGTTATATATGGATACTAATATATACGTGTTATTAAAATAATTCAAAAACTAACTTTCTTAATTTTATTAAAAATTGACACTCATTTTAGGATAAAGGAGTTTTTTTTTTCTTCCAAAAATATACGTACAGTGATGCGTAGCTCAACTATAGAATACGTGGCTAGTTGATCCATCAGTTGTAAATTCAATGATTGAGAGGTTTTAATTTATAAGCAACACTTTGATCCACATATTCAACACAACTGTTATTTTATTTTTATTTTTACAAAGCACATATTACTGTTTGAAATAAATATATGTTTGCTTAGAAAGTAAATACGTGATGAATAACAATGTGTATTTTTTTTATTTTTTATTTTGATAAAACGTTTATATTTGGTCGAGTATAATAAGTACTCCCTCCGTCCCGGATAAATATTCCTAGTGGATAAAATACAGGAATTAAGAAACATAATTAATGATGCGCTGTAAAATGTGTTCTGACCATAATACCCATGAACATTAATTGAGTTCAACTACTTTAAATAATTGAGTTTGTTTGAAATGTGTTATATTAAATGAAGTTTTAAGGGTATAATAAGAAGAATGGTAGAGAATAGGTAGATCAAAAGTCTTTAGGAACATTAGTTGGGACATCTTAAAATAGAAAGTAGGAACATTTATCTGGGACGGAAGGAGTATATAAATAAGTAATTATAACCGGACACGGTACTATTTTCTTGACAATATATATCTTATTTCAAATATGATCGAAGAAAAAATGATTTGTATGTTTTATTGTGATTGATTTTTTATGTACTTCAGACCAAACATTAAAAAAAAAAATTGATACTTATATATTAAAATTATAAAATTTAACAAAGTCGTGAATTGGGTCTGAGCCGCATGGCAGGCCGAAAAGAGAAAACCGGAAGATTAATTGGTTAATTGGTCCGGTGCTGCCTCCTCCTAGTAGAATGTCAATTAAACCCTAGAGTTTTGGCATTGGGCCCACCACATTCAGATAGTTGGCAAGCAATTCATAATGATAATATAGAGTTTGTTAATCAACTTTAATACTAAGTCTTTGCGCGTATGAAGATAAGATATGGGGTTTGAATGAACCCAAGGAATAGTTTCTTTAGAGATAGTTTTGTTGACACCCCCTACAACTTGGTCGAGGAGCACTAAACCCTTTTGTCTATTAGTTTTCGGCATTCAACTCCTTCAAGTTTTAATTAAGTATTGTCACGGAGAAAATTTTCCCACAAAGTGATCGTAGAGAACGTTTTTGACGACATCCAAGTTGGTTATATGCCTTGATAGTGAAAAACTAGTGCAATGGTCACAAGGTATAATCGTAGATATTGTTTTCTATATACACCATTGTACTCACAAACATTAGGTTTTTTGACAAATTTTATGTCCTATTAATTTAGTTTGAGGGAGTTCACTGGGTATATACAAGTGGTTTAAGTGTTGTATACCGGTAAGCAATAACAATTGTTACTTGATCAGTACATCGTAAAAAGTACTCCACATGATTATTTTTTTTTGCCATCAATCCATTTTATTACAAACATTTTTGTTTTGATATGAACGGCAAGAGACATTTTATATTGCAGAATACGACCACCTTGTTAAGCCAACCCTAATCCATGTTTAGTGTGAGGAAGAATTATTATAAAATACATGTGCATGGTTATTTTTTTCTTTAGTAACTAATTGTTCACATAGAACAAATGTTAGGCTAAACTATATTTACCTCCCTTAATATTTGGAAAAAATTACAATTACCTTCTTCTAGTTTGGGAAATTATAATTACCTCCCTTATATCTAAAACTCAAAGTAATAATGCCTCTAGCTGCTAACTTTCATCCAAGAACTTGATGGTTCCTCTAAAGAAATATAGATTAATTGGTTTTTTTTTTTTTATGCATTTTCTATTTTTATCTTACTCATGACTAATTTTAATTGAAGTCAAAGTTCTTTTAAGGAAACAAATTTCCTTCCCTTTAATTTTGCTTGAATATCAATATAAAGTCTATTGATTTGAAAATGTAATTGTAAAAAAAAATATTGAATAGAGAAATTCTTTAAAAACTCTAGAGAACTTATAATTTGATATATTCGTCTCTTTTATAAATGCAGAGAACACATTGCTCATATTATTTATCACGAAGCAAGTATTAAAAATAGAATGTAATTATGATTGGACACATTTGTAATCATAACTGAGTTCCATAATTTCAAAGATAAGGAACATCATTTGTTATATTCAACATAATTTCAATTTATTATTATTACCTGATGCTTTTAAAAATTAATGGAGGCAAATGTAATATTCCAAATAGAGGAGAGGTAAGTGAGAGTTTTGTAAATATAAAGGAAATAAATGTAATTTACACTAAAATGCTCAAGGTTAACTATTGGGTGCTTTGCTGCATATGTTTTAGAAATAAGGGAGGCAAATGTGATTATCCATACAAGAGAGAGATAGTTGACATTTCCCTAAACCTTAAGGGAGATAAACATAATTTAATTTGGAAAATTTACAAGGCCAAGTGGCAAAGCACCAGTCCCAAGATGGGAAAGCGATTAGAGAATAAAGAAAGAGCTATAATAGTCACTTTCGGCAACCCAAAGTTGAACTTCTCTTCTTTTCTATTGATTTATTTGAACTTGGTTGAAAAAACCCTTCTTGTTGACCTTACTTTAGTTAATTACACTTTCCACCACTGAACTTTGGTGTTGGTTGTTCTTTGTTCTTTAATAATTCTAATTGCTCAATTATAGCTTTAAAATAAAATAAAAATTGCACTATAGCTCATTTGATACAAAACTCTTAAGTTTTCTAAAAACGTAGTTAAAGAAACTCACAACAAAAAGAAAAATGGTGAATTAGTATGGAAGACCGCTCAAACTTTAGTCTTTTCTTTCTATCATTAATCACTTGTGTACTCTAGTAATACAAGTAAATAAATTCTTTTGCTAAGTTATTTCTGGATAAAAAAATAATAAATATTGAGGAGATAGGAAAAAAAAAAAACTATAGTGTTTGATTAATATAGTGATTCAGAGTTACAACTAATCAAAGAGGAAAAAAGTGTAAGGTTCGGAAGTACTCATATGAACCGGATGCTAAAATGAGTCTTGTTGTATCATGAATGATTTGTCTTATTAATATGCACTATATGATGGCATCATCCTATATCGACCTCAGTTTGCCCTGTCCCAAGGTTATTGCCATCGAGGTGTGCCATATTTCGGGAAGAGCAATAAAGCCTACTTTCAACCAACCTCGTCCATCGTCCCCATCCTTCTTAAGTCTGTTTCAAGGCATGATGTGTCATCATTCTTTCGCCAACCACACTTGATTGCACTTTGGTTGTGCGACTCCCTGAACCTCCTCATGCTCAATCGGACTTGGTCAAGACTAATGTGAATTTACTAATAACGATTGTGGATTTTATTGTAAGCATTTACTAACCATATGGGAGCATTCCATCTTTCTCATTTAATAGTCATGAGACTTTATTATATGTATGGACTCCTTTAGGTAGCTCATCAAGGAAGGGACTTCATAGTTCTCTCGAACGTTTTGACCCACCCCAAAAACTACTTATAGCTATTGGACCATTTAGTCATATGGTGCCTTCAAATTAGGGTTTAGGACACCTTACATACCTCTTTGAAAGGACTTACTCCCAATCATATTGAGTGACTTCAAATCTTTGGTTGATTCTACAATTACGGCGACCTCTTCAATAGGGTTAGTGTTTTTGCTAGCTCTTCAGAAGTGCTTGTGCCAGCTTTAATAGCTCTCTATCTTGGGCTAACATGCCTTTCAAGGGTGAGTTAGGTTAGGGCGCGTCTCGTGAAGAGGTATCTTTGCATAAAGTGACTCTGCCCTCTAGTCACAGAAAAAGTTGTTAGTTTTTCTATAGAAATAGTTGTTACGTTTCTTTTGTTAAAAGTTTGATCACACTAGTAAACAGAAATTATAAAATCATGAATCCACATTGAAGAGATAGTTGGATCAAGTTGGTCGCAGCCATTTGTTTAAAGTGAACATGTCTTGTTAGCGATTATAAACTTGAGATACTTTATTATTTTCAACAAACATCCCAAAAGAGCTTAATTAAATCGTAAAAAGACCATTTTCACTTTTGTTGCATCAAAGATGCAAATGAGCAACTACAAAAAAATTATGCAGCAAAGTGCAACTAATGTAAAACTTTAGTGGTGCAAAGTGCCAGATGGACCTCAAACAACTTTATCTTTGAGGTCATTACTTCACGAAAATCTTCGATGCACCCGGACCTAAATGCCACGTTGTAGGGTCCTAACTAATAAAATTGTACCAAATTTGTAGGGTTCTTGCATGAGCCACCAAAAAAATTACACGGTACTCATATATTGCACCTCTCATTCGGTAGTTCTTCTAACAATAGATTCATGTTGCACCGCCGCAGCAAATAAGTTGTTTCAATCCACTCAAATTTTCGCACCAAGTTAAAAACGTTCATAGTTAGTAAATTAGCATACAGTACGCGTATAATATACGTACGTTTGAATAATTGAAAAAAAAAATGTTTAGTACTATACTTGAGCCAAACTTAATTAAAAATATTTGTACTTTGAGTTGAACCTTATAATACACGTAAAGAACTTTAAACGTATGTACTTCACATATAAAACTCCGGTATATACAAAATTTTGATATAATTTTATTACTTTAATTATTCAATTTATGTATTATTCTTTTTCAAATTGATCAAATAAGATATTTAGAATGAAATTATTAATTACTAAGTCCATGAAGCATTATTTGTTATTGCCCCATACTTTTTGAATACACACATAAGAGTTTATATGCTTAATTAAGCTTTTATTTGCTACTAACTCATAGTTATTTAGATATTGAAACTTAAAAATGATAAAAATATAAAGATATCCATACACAATATGGCTTATTTTTTATCCCGTATATTTCAATAATATACGTATTATACCCATACAAATATATATAAAAATATTTTTTTCCGTTTACATATTTTTACACCAAACTTTTTGGCGTAACTTTGGAATAAAAAAATCAAATTATACTTGTACATTTTTTTTTTCAACGTACTATACTCGTCCCACTATGTGAAGTTGTGAACATTGACACCCGGTAGAGTGGGTGCATGTAAGCATTTAACATATTGCTCCCTTCCAAAAAGAGAGAGAAGCATTTAGGAATTAGGGTTAATTACACCATTAGTCCCTTAATTATAGACTTTTTCACGATTAGTTTCTTAAGAAATGTTTTTCAAATTTTAATCCCTAGATTACCAAAATTAGACATGCTTAGTCCTTTTGGTGGATGTCATTAGGATTTATCCGTTAAGTCAATTATGTGCCCAACACGTGACTTTGGTTAAGGGCATTTAGGAAATTTCATGATGGTTCATTCTTGTCTCCCTTTCTGAGTTTCTGATTCGTCTTCATCTTCAACCCTTTCTCTCTCTCAATCAACAACAACCCATTGCCCACTCATATCTCTCTTTCGACAAACCTTGAAAACCATTTCATCTTCGTCTTCGTCTTCAACCCTTTCATCTTCATATTCTGTCTTTTATAACGCTTGAAAACCACAAACCTAAAGAAAGTGCTGGAATTGGAATTAACATCGTTACATGCACCGAAATGTTAGGTTGAGACCCAAAACGACAACGTAGGTTCATGAATGATTATCGAAACAGCAAGTTGCTAGCGGGGAGAGGGCCAAAATTTCCGCCACCAAAAAAAGTGTTGGAATTGGAATTAACATCGTTTATCATGAGAAGAAATAGAAAGAGAATCTTTCTCTTCATCTTTTTTAGAGTAATCTTCAAAAGACCCATTCTTGAAATCATTATCGGGGAGGTCAAGGAGGTTGTCAACGGAAAAATCCTTGGAATTAACATTATTAATTCCGGTCACACACCAAAACTCATCAAAAATTGCTCCTTGCTGGGTCAATTTCATGCTTGGAATTCTCAAAAGAAAACTTGATTTCAATGCCCTTGCTTCAATGCACTCCATACTTTTGTTTATCTAATTTCAAGAAACAGAGAAAAAAATTAAAACCCTCGAACAAGCTCTTGCTTCAATGTGCTCCATACTTTTATTTATCTAATTTTAAGAAATAAAGAAAAATATTAAAACCCTTGAACAAGAATTACCCAAGCAAACTTGAGAAGATATTACATACACATATAACAATTATATACCTGGTAGAGTTTTGGGTTTTTGAAGAAAGAGAGAGAATGGATGTGACGCCCCGAGTTCGGGATTCGGTATTAAACCCCAACTCGGTGCGCCAAACTAGATGAAACAACTAAAGTCCACAGAAGTAAACGAGCTACACGAGCTCAAAACCAAGATTATGCAGCGGAAAACCACAACTAATGAAAACCTGAATTTTAAAAACTCAAATAACAAAACAATAACTATAAAATCTCCACGGCCAAAAACAAGCCGAAGAACAATACTAATAGAAACCCCAACAATAGACCTCGACGGCTAACTACAGAGCCGGAGAAACAACAACACCAAATACTCGCGAGCTAACATGCTCGAGGAAACTACAATAATAAACGGCTCGACATCGAGTGTCGGCTCCAAAAGAATATAACATTAAAGGAGTTACAGAACAATGCTACCCATAAGTAAAGTTTACATAACTTTACATCAACCATCGTTCTCACTGAACTAAGAAAATAAGAAACATAATTATACACAAGCTCCGGAGAGCAACTACCCAAAGATCAATCTGCAGCACCCGCAAATCTCACCGATCGCACTATGTCGTCCTTCGATTGCAATCTAAAAGAGTTAACACAATAAGGGTGAGTCTAAAAGACCCCGTAAGTCACTATAATGTATTGTATGCTATGAGTATGAATGCAACAGTAAACCAAAACTCTACATGTAGCTAGTCTAAGTAGCACTACCGGCTTACCTAACATCTCAGCCACAACCGGCAAGTCAAGGAACTATTCTAACTTGACCAATAATCAACAACTATCACATGCAACTATATGACATGGCATGATGCTCAACAGTAGGAATAACATGGTAATAACATTTATATATCATAACGATCATGTATCATATTAAAAGTATACAAGTCACATAATTCACTTAGAACTTTGGTGTTCACATAAGTGCAACTTAATTAAACCATATCATGAAGGATATTATTTCTCTTTCTTTCAACTTCGCGTTGCTCCTGCAATACACGAGAAAACATATGTGCCTCGATACCCGTGTACGTAGTATCGACGTCCCCGATTAATACCATCGAGTTCTAACTAGCAAACCAAAGTCGCGCGTATTGCTACAACAGTGGGGCTACATCCCACCTGCGGCCAACAGGTGAGGGGTGTGTGCAACCGGCACGGCGACTTATAGCGATTACAAAACAAATTCGTAAAGACTATAGGTCGTCCCACCTTGATTAGTCAACCAATGCCAGCTGGACTTAATGCAATACACAAGTAGATATTCACTCATCATTCTCAACAAATCATCATGTGTTCTTTTGAATCACATATTAAATCCACTCAATGCGCTTATAAATACTAAACACACAATCAATCATCAAAGTAGGATGATTGTCCTACGATCAACCATCAAAGTAGGATGATTGTCCTATCTCATACTAGAACAATCACAACATGTCCGTAATCATGGAACATATAGACAAACAAGACAATAAGCAAGGTAGGCCAGTTGTACAACTCAACCACCAAACAGTGTCTGTGATAGCTAGACACATACATAAACCCCAATGTAAGGTATTTATACCTTATAATCAACTGTCAAACAATGTCCATAATGTGGAACCCATATAACACAAGGATAGGCTATTCATCCTAATCCCAAAATAAGGTAACATGTTTCTCACACGTACGCAAACTCATAACCCCACGTAGGTAAGTCTACTCGTACTTACAACCATTAATTAGGGCGTAATAGCTACGCTCGACTAAGGATCTCTAAGTATCCTATCGTCACACAATATCTTCCATCTCATGCGCATCATAATATATCACATATTCTTATCGTCGCATACTTCAACTTTATTCGATTTAACTCGTAGTCAGCTAATGTTTGACTAAGTCAACCAAGGTCAAAGTTTCACTAAGTTATGAACCCGTCAATTCGTCATCCTACATGGTAGGGAATTAATATATGTCATGTAGGAATTACTACTACCCATTACTCAACTCCGTAGAGTCAACTATACACATTAATGAAATTATCACAATAATCGACGTTTATTTATTACGTCCTATTCGACTCCGCTAGAGTCAGTCACGACTAGTATATAGTTCGTACAGTATTTAAGTACAATCATACTATCTCATATTGACTCCGCTAGAGTCGTTTCCAATATTTAAAATGTCGGGACAAGTCGTAGTATCGTCCCTACAAACTGATATCAATTGCCATGCCCAACGCACGAAGAATCTACTACTCGTAACAATTTCATAAGGTTTTCGCTAGTGCGTAAACGACAAAACTTCAATGATTCGATATACTCAAACTTAAGAATAACATAGTGAAGTACAATTAAATTAAACAAGTCTTCGGCGACATTACGGCCGGAACCCAACTAATAATACATGAGTACACTTCAACCTCAATGAGTTTCTATTACTCGGCATAATGATTACCAGGACAACCGCAACAACAACAACAACTACAACAATAATAGTAACAACATCGAGCTCTACGAGTCTCTATTATTCGAAGTCTACGAACTCAACATTAATTCATCAATTCTTTCTTTATTCCGAAATCCTTAAATCAAGAAAGCAACGAAGTATAACCTAACTTCATTCGTAGGGACAATTATATATATTTCTCCCGATAGAAAGTCACGAAAATCATCGTTAACACATCCTACACGCTTTACTCTTCCAATTCAACTCATAGACACATAAAACATTATAGTTATTTACCTTCACCGCAAATCCACCACAAAATCAAGGGCTTATGGTGGAAATACTCTTCTTGACGAGCTCTACACTTTTACAGAGTCCAATCGTCGAACTCACACTCGATCCAAGCCCGAATCAAGCTTTCTCTCTCTCAAAACTTCACTTTCTCTCTCTAAAACGTGGGAGAAGAGATGGGGTGATAATTCCTTAATAGATCGGACGATCCTTTCAGTTAGAATCGTTCTCCTCATCGCCCTCTACGCTATGGCGAAGACGGATCGTCGATCCTACTCCAAACGCTCAAAATATCGCGAATTCTTTCTCTACTCTCTCTCCTCTCTCTCTTCATTCTCTCTCTCTAAAAATCTGGTTTGGAGGAAGAAAGAATGAGGAAAAATGTGTTGGGTTATGTTATTAATACCATGGGTAAGTGTTTGGTCCAATCCCGGGCTTGTTTGAGCATTTTAAACCACTTAAAGATGTTAAAAACCGAGAAAGAACGAAAATCGGACGAACAGAGTGCCCATCTGTCCGACTTCGCACGGCCGCGTCAAGGAAATTAGCACGGCCGTGTCACTCTCGCACGGCCGTGCCAAGGAAAGGCACACGGCCGTGCAAAACATTCTGGAATTTCTGTCTTCTATATGCACGGCCGTGCCAAGGAAAGGCACACGGCCGTGCAACATCAACACGGTTCATTTCCGCATCTTTTTACTTTATTTCCTAGGTTTGATCACTTGGTCACTCTTAGGTGTGATTACACAACACTTATAGCACATATTTACGATATCATGGATCGCATATTAAGGCATAATCAATCTAACGATTCTTATAAGTATGAAACGGAATCATGAACTAAAACATAATTCAACTAACATGTTACTACAACAAGTCTAACATGTAAATCACGCATAACATAAACAAATCACACGTACAAGGGTTCAGGGTGTTACAATGGAGAAAGGGGAGAAATGGGTAAAAGGAAGGAAAAAGGAAAACTGAAATGGAGGTTGGTTCTTGGGCGAAACTGAATACGAAGATAAAGACGAAGACGAAAATGAAAGGGTTTTCAAAGTTTGTCCAAAGAGAGATAGGTGTGGGCAATGGGTTGTTGTTGATTGAGAGAGAGAAAGGGTTGAAGATGATGACGAACCAGAAACTCAAAAAGGGAGACAAGAATGAATCATCGTGAAATTCCATAAATGCCCTTAACCAAAGTCACGTGTTGGGCACGTGACTGACTTAAAGGATAAATCCTAACGGCATCCACCAAAAGGACTAAGCGTGTCTAATTTTGGTACTCTAGGGACTGAAATTTGAAAAATATTTTTTAAGGGACTAATCGTAGAAAAGTCCATAGTTAAGTGACTAATGGTGTGATTAACCCTAGGAGTTATCTATACTTGGTTATAGTAAAGATCTCTTTTTGTAAGGTTCACTTGGCAGGTCCAATTATAGAGGTTCAGAACTCATATCGGTAACTAAGTTCACCGGAAACATGGAATTTGCCGCGAGTTCTCAGTTAGTCAACGGCTCAAACAAAATCTTGGGAGCAGAGTTTGAGAATTATGTGAAGAGAAGCCTGTTCTGCCGGCCAGCACCGATCAAGTGGTCCGATGGTGGAAATTTGGAATATCCTTTGTGGGTTTTCTGGCCCCGGGAAGATTCCGGTTGTTCTCCGCCCATTGCCGGTAAGTTTTCTGCTTTCTTGTGCTTCTCTTATCAAAATGAGATAGATCTGAGCTTTGACTGATTAGTATTGAGCTGGAATGCTTCTGCGGATTCAAACTCTTTGTTTCCTTTGTTTGAGTAGAGTTTGACCATGGAAGTTGTGAGTTGACTTGAATTTTGTTGCTAAGTTATGATATATATACTCTGTAACAGCCCAAAATGACTTAAAGCACTTGGTATTGAATTTTGTTCGAGTCTTCTAATTTCCATGTGATAGTAGAGAAACCTTAATTACCATAACGATCCGCATGTCATATTTAAAAATCCAAAAAATGAAACCTTGGAAATTTTGCGAAAACTCCATTTCCTAACTTAACATATTCTTGAGAAGCTAATCTGCTTATATGTCAGTAGGAACAGTTAACTTCATTCATCGTAAATTTTGTTAGCTTAGTTTACTATTTCACTGCAGAAATTGTTAAACTTTGTTTAATTAGTCTGTCCTCTTTGAATGAAGAGTAAAAAAAATTCCCCTGCTTTGGCATTTAAAATCTCAATTGATACAGATATTCCCATTCCATTGCCTAAAAGTTGGACTCAGAAGATCAAAGATGCATTTCAAAGCATAAAATTCAAGGACCCATGTGTCCTAGTTCAGTTTTGGGCTCCTAATCAACCAGCAGGGAGAGGGTGTCTACTGACTACATCAAACCAACCATTTGGTCTCACTGAAATCAGTGATGAACTTTGCTCGTTTCGTATAGCCTCTCTCAAAGAGGAATTTTACGTGAATTTGGAAAGTGAAGTAGGCATTGGACTTATTGGCCGTGTGTTCCTCGAAGGATCACCTGAATGGACTCCGAATGTTCAAGACTATTCTAGCAAAGAATATCCACAGCTTGATGAGGCTGTCCGCTGCAATGTTCGTGGATCCTTGGCATTGCCAGTGTTTGAAGATAATGGACATTGCTGCCTTGGTGTACTTGAGATTGTAACAACTATAGAGAAAGAAAGTTACGACTGCGAGTTTAAAGACATTTGCGGAGCCCTTGAGGTACGTCCCACCCCCAGACTTGTAATCTTATTTTCTTTTGTAGAACATGAAGTACATCAGTCAGTTGCATTAGAAGCATATTTTTGTGCCTTAGCGTTGGTACCAATTTCTTAAATAATTGCATTTGAACACACTTTATATGAAATTTTCTTCATGTTAGATGCTTTGAAAGTCCTCAAATAATCTCTATCCGTGCAGGGTGTGAATCTAAAATCCTCGGATGTATTTCATCACACAACCAAAAAAGTATGTAGAAACTCCAAGGCAAAGGTGAAATCTGATGTTGCTGTTGTTCGAGGAAAGAAAAAATCGAAAACAAAGACATCTGGAATCACTTACGAGGATCTCAGCAGACTTTTTGATAAGCCACGTGATGTTGCTGCTGTGGAACTTAAGAGTATGCTTCTGGCAGCCAACCCTATGCATTAATCGTTATTATTTCGTGGTACCATTGGAGAATTTCTTCTTCACCTGAATTTATTTTTTTCCTTTAATTGCAGTTAGTAAGTCTACGTTTAGAAACAAATGCAGGCTGTTGGGGATCAATAAGTGGCCATATAAGAAGAGAACTCGCATCCCTGGCAAGTATAATAAAGAAACCTTACGACAAACTGAGTTGGATACTACAACAATGGAAGACTTGAGCACTCTCACCAGTGAGGATGAATATGGAGCCGAAATCATGGATGATCAATACCCTGCTGAAGTAATTGAGCCAACTTCTCTTTACATGCTGGATGCTGCAGCAACGGAAGGGTTGAGCACTCTTCCCACGGAAGATGAATTTGAGGGCAATATCATGGATGATCAATCCCCTAAGGAAGTGTTTGAGCCAAGTTCTCTTGTTGAGTCGGATGCCACAGCAAAAGAAGACTTGATCCACGTTAGCAAGGAGGATGAATACGGAGCTGATCAAAAAACGGATGATCAATCTCACGAGGAATTTTGGGCGCAATTGGGCGATTTATTAAAGTTGGACCAGGATTACTGGAATGGTATTCGAGGGTAGCGCCATTTGTTCAGAGTAGAATCAGGATGATTGAGAACCTGGAGCTTGCTTGTTCATTACTTTGCTGCTCTATTGTGGCTATTTTTTTCGTTTTCGTTTTTTTTTCTTTTGTGTGTGGAAGAATAATAAGCAGGGGAGCTTAGGAATACTTATCAAGGAATGGCGAGCAAGTTAGATGATGTAGTAAATATTGATTGGAACCTATAATAGTTTTTTTTTTTAATTAAAGCGATAATATTTCTTTTCTCTAAGAGCAACTCCAACCCAAAAACCCTAATTTAGGGCTGTTTCAGCACCATCTAATATTCCAACTCCAACCCTTCACACCAAATCTTACACCAAAATGAAATATTCTATTTTGATTTTCTACTAACATTTTAAATTGTAATTATCAAGATTACACAATTAATAATTTCATTATATTTAATAAGTTTATTATAATTATTTATTTATTTCTATATTAATAATAAATACAAAATAATTTACATAATAGACCAATATATTATAATTTATTGAATTTATAGTGTTTAATACTTTAAAATAAATTACATTATTAATATTCATTACATAGCTATAATATATATTATTAGTTATTAATCAATTGAAATATTTTTAAATTAATAATATCATATTATTAATACTTTTTTGTATTTAAAAACTACTTTTTTATTTTAAAAAGGAGTGGGTCCCATCAACCCAATTTGGGGTTAGATGAATAGTATTGCCCCAAATTTGGGTCGGTACTATTCATCACACCAAATTGGGGGGAAGTTTGGGGGCTCGGTTGGAGAACTTTGGGGTGGGTTTTGCCCCAAATTGGGGTTTTGAGGGCTCGGTTGGAGTAGCTCTAATATCTCTCACCTCCTTGCTTCGAACTTGTCACCACATTATATTAAGAGCAAACCAAACAAATAGTCCATGTGCTCTACCATTTTTTTGGGATTGGTCCTTACTCAACGCCAGTAATTCCTGTAGTGGGGTGACTTACACCATTGGTCCTTCCGTTAAATTATTGTCGTTAAGTATAGACATGTGCAACTCACGTGATTTCTACAGGGATAAAATAGTCATTTCAAAAAAAAAGTACAAGGACCATTTTTTCCTCTTTCCATGGCTACTGCTCATCACCAACACAATTGAAAAAGAAGGGCCCTTTTCCATGGCTTATCTTGTGATTTCTCTTTACTGAACCAAAGCAATTTGAACTTATCCTGGGACCACCTCAACAAGCTTATTTATGAAGGCAACCAACATAATGGCAAACCAGAACAACCAATTTCGACAGCGACTACACCGCTACCCTCAGCAAATCTTCCAAATACCCATTGCTTGCTCAAGACATACTCCACTGCCTTGATTCAAAATACCCATTGCCCAGACGCCTTCAATTTTAAGCTTTGATTGGAAGATTTGCTGGGTTAATTGAAGAGAAAAAAATGGGGAAAAATTAGAGAGAGAAAGAAAGGGGAAAAGTTAGATTTGCTAAGTTAGTCAAAGATTTGAGATTTGAGATCTGATTTCAATTTCAAACTCTCTTGCAAAGATCTAATTTTTTTAATGGTGAAGTAGATTGATGTTGGTGTGGTTGAGATGGTGGTGGTGGCCGTCAGTCGCTTGGTTTTCAAAGCAAAGAAAGTAGTGGCGGCGGCCATGGCAGAAGAAGGTGACACTTTAACTTTCAGAGCTCGAATGTTTGGTTACCTTCTTGAGTATATCATTTGAAATAACTTATCAAAAAAAGTATATCATTTGAAATTTTCGCTTTTGACCTTCACTAAAGACCGGCTTCAGAAGTTGTATTGTATGTTCTGCGAAAGTTTAGTTCCAATCTGAATCCTTGGAGTTAGGAATAGCAGCAGTGAGTAATGCCTTCAGGTATACCGTAAGGCTTCCTTGAACACTGATTCAGTAGCAAGTTTGTAGCTATTTCTTGATGGCAAAGATCTTATTTTCTTGTTTTGGATTTTGTGTTCGTCGATAACGGTAGTGGTGGTGGCAGCCATGGTGCAACCAAGGGGAAGGGGTTGGAATAAAGAAGAAAGGGTTTAAAAATTAGATTTAGCTAATTACGAAAATACCCACGTTTAAGTTTTAAAAAACAAAAACATTATGGCTAATTTTGTCCATTCAAAATAAAAGAATGCATGAACAATTTTACCCCTGGGCAAAGGCATGAGAGTTGCACGTGAGCATAATTAACGGAAAAAAACTAACAGAGTTTAACAGAAGGACCAATTGTGTAAAAAGTTTCAGTACAGGGATTTAATTTTTTCGAATTTCAGTTCAAGGATCAATCCTAAAAAAGGGGTAGAGCACAGGGACTATTTGTGTAGTTTGCTCTTATATTAAGCCAACCCTGATAACAAAGTGCAACTTAAATGGTAAGACGCTTCAGTTACAAACTACAATCGATATATCAATCCTTCGTATCACCAAGGGGGTAACTGGGAGACTACTGTTGATCCTAAAAAAAAAATTGAAGCCAACCCTTGCATTTCAATTTTTCTTAGAATAAAGCTACAACCACCAAAAAATGCACTAAATTTTATGTTGAAATTGATGCAAATTTGATGTTCAATATCTTGTATGCTCCAATTTAAATTAATTAAAATGCAAGGTAAGTTAAAAGCAAAACTAACAAAATGACATATGAAATACTCCTTTTGTTCCACCCAAAGAGCCACGTTTGAAAAGTCTAATTATTAAAGGATATATAAGTAGTATTGAAGTTAGTCATAATTATAAAAATACTTAAGCACGACAAAGATAATTACAACCTAAGTGGAGGGTAAAGAAGAAAGATTATAAAAATTGTAAGCATTATTTTTTAAAAATAGACATTTTAAGTGAAACATTACAAAATAGTATAATAGAATTTTTGCCTGAACGGAGGGAGTACTAAATTAATTTTTGTACATAATTTATGCGCATTTGTTAGCCGTAACATGATTCCTTTTTGCATTCTTCATAATTTTGAATTTTTGAGTAAATATTGTATTAAGTGTAGCGAATTTGTACTCTTAAGGCAGCTGTAGTGGAGGGAGTAAAAGGTTTTTAAAATAGGCAAAAAGGTTTATACCAATAATGCTTTGTGAGTAAAAGGTAGAAAGTCTTGCTTTTTGTCAATTTGGAGCTTTCATATGACCGTTCTGTACTCTTTTTCTTTTTTTCTTTTTTTCTTTTTCTAGCCGTTGCATATAACGGTAATTTTGAAGTCTTTTTTTTTATTTATTTCTCCTATAAATAGTTTTCCAAAACAATTTTTTCATTACATTCAAACATACATTTTACCTCAAATTCTTTCCCATTTAACTACCTAAAATTCTTCTTTTCACTTCTTTTGTTATGGATAATAATTATTTTATGAATTTATTGAGCTCTTCAAATGATAATGATTCTGCAAATACCCAAACTCCTCCGAATTTGCAAGGTCCTCAAAATTTGCAAGCTCAGAATTTTCAATATCCTAATTTTAAAAGTCTTCCACATTTCCCCGTTCCTCCAACTAATCAAGGTACTTCAAATGTTCCTTATCCTTTATTTTCTCAATTTTCCATGTATCCGCAATATGGATATTTTCATCCAGCTATGGCGAATCAATACACACCCGGATATTATAACTCAAATATGAGTAATGGAAATCCAACAACACCGACGGATACAACAAGGGTTAGTATCGATGAGTC
Organism: Platycodon grandiflorus; assembly: GCA_016624345.1. NCBI lineage: Eukaryota > Viridiplantae > Streptophyta > Magnoliopsida > Asterales > Campanulaceae > Platycodon > Platycodon grandiflorus. Next base: position 50,923,895 of record CM028361.1, on the reverse strand, counting down.
TGAAATTCCTTCTTTTTCCACTCAAGAAGGGTTGGAAAACATCGTTCTAGATGAAGAAGTAAATAATCAAGCTGAAGACAAGCAAAAATCAAAATGGAGCATTGGAGATGACAAACTGCTTGCAAGTGCTTGGCTCATTATTTCAACGGATAGCGTGATTGGCAACTCTCAACATGATAAGGGGTTTTGGAAACGAATCACCGAGTACTACGATAAGAGTCAAAAGACGGGAAATTCAAGAAAGTTAACTGTCTTGAAATCATATTGGTACATAGTTCTTCCAATTGTTAATGAATTTAACCAGTACTTCATTCAAGTACAAAATCAGCATAATAGTGGGTGGTCCGATGACCAAGTGAAAGAAGTCGCACGTGATCTTTTCTTCTCAACACGTAAAAAACATTTTAGATACAAGCATGTGTGGAAATGCTGAAAGATGAGCCAAAGTGGAAAGGTGGAAAATCAAGTGAGCATTCCTCTAAAAAGACAAAGATATCCGAAATTGGGGCATACACATCATCATCCGATGCGCATACGAGCATCAACATTGACGGCAATGAGGTTGAAGTTCGCCCGATTGGTCAAAAGGCTGCAAAGCGGAAAAGGAAAGCAAAAACCACCAACCAAATTGAAACAAAAAATGATAATGAACGGGCTGCAATAGAAAAAGAAGATTTGTGCACTCAAGGACGTGTCAAAAGCAATAAACATGTCCACACTTGCTAAGAATTATAAAATCCTCTGTAAGGATACTAGTGGCATGACGGATGAGGAACTGCAAATTCATCAACAAGTTTGTGCTATTATCAAGGCCAAATTTAATATTGTCTAGTTCAAGTTATGTAATTTTTAATTTATGAAGTTTCTAATTATTGTAATGTGAATTTATGTAATAGTATATTTTTTATTCACGTGATCAATATTTATGTACTTTTAATTATGTTACTTCCGTTATGAAAATTAGCCGTTACAAAACTAGTCGTTATGAAAACTAGCCGTTACAAAACTAGCCGTTATGAAAACTAACCGTTGTAAAACTATTGAAAACTGACTATATATAGACACTTCAGCCTCCATATTTTCTGCAAACACAATCGATAATTCATACAACAATATCCACACTAAAAATGTCTTCTGACTCCGACTCCTCTTCTGATTCCGATTCCTACCTTCTGCCAATCCTACAATTCATACACGATGAATTGAAGGACGATTCTACCAATCGAGAGCGCAAAGCTGAGAGCTCCCACGATCGTAAACGCAGTCGAAAATACATAAATCGAGAGCGCGAAGCTGGACATGATCGTCTTTTCAACGACTATTTCTCCAATAAGCCGGTTTACACGGATCAAATGTTCAGAAGAAGGTTACGAATGAGTAAGGAGCTATTCCTTCGAATTGTATAAGCTCTTTCAAATCATTCCGTGTATTTTCAAATGATGCGTGATGCATGTGGTAGAGATGGACTTTTCTCACTGCAAAATGCATTGCTGCTATCCGTCAGTTGGCATATGGCTCACCTGCCGACCATTGTGACAAGTACGTACGACTTGGCGAAACCACTGGAATCAAATGCTTGAAGAAATTCTGTCGATGTGTGATTGAGGTATTTGGAAGAGTATACTTGAGAAGACCCAATGCTAACGACGTCCAACGTTTACTTTAACTACATTCTGATTACCACGACTTTCCTGGTATGTTAGGAAGCATTGATTGTATGCATTGGCCGTAGAAAAATTGTCTAGTTGCGTGGAAAGGTCAATTTACCTTAGGAGATCAAGGGGTTCCAACAATTATGCTAGAAGTAATCGCTTCTCAAGACCTTTGGATATAGCATGCTTTTTTCAAGGTTGCAGGATCTAACAACGACATTAATGTGCTCAACCAATCTCCATTGTTCAATGATGTATTGCAAGGAGACTCTCCTGAAGTTCAGTTTACGGTAAATGATGCACAATACACGAAGGGATATTATCTGGCAGATGGTATCTACCCGGAGTGGGCTTCATTTGTTAAAAGCTTTGCATATCCAGAAGACCCTAAAAGGATCAAGTTCAAACAGATGCAAGAGGCTGCAAGGAAGGATATCGAACGAGCATTCGGAGTCCTCCAATCTCGTTGGGCAATAGTACGAGGTGCGACACGATTTTGGAGCTATGAAGATTTGAAAGATATAATGTACGCGTGTATCATATTGCATATTATGATTGTAGAGAATGAAGGTAACGCAATAAGTAACTGGTCGAATGAAGAAGTAAAGGCACCAATACACGTATCTCAGGGACATGTTCAAGACTTTCAACAATACATTCAAAGATACGCGGAACTACGTGATCGTGAAGTACATCAAAAACTTCGATCCAACTTGGTTGAGCATATTTGGGAACTCTTCGGAGACAATAACAATGAAGATTAAATTGTTTCGATTGAATATTTCCTATCAATATTTATGTACTTTTAATTGTGTTTCTTATGATTTTATATTCAATTTTGTTTAATAAAATCTATATTATTGCATCAATATTTTAAATTACTAATGATTATTATGTTGACATAATATATATTTTTAATAATTTTTATGTTTTAAGAATATATATTTATTATTGAAAATAAAATTATTACTTTTAAATAAATATTGTGAAAGAATGTAATTTTAAATAAATGTTGTAAAAGAATAAAATATTTAATTGTAGGTCCATGCTATAAAGTTTTTTAAAAGTTGATGTGAGTGTAGAGAATATGTTAAATGAAAAGATTTATAAGTTGATGACCTGATATGCTGATAAACCTTTTAAAATGTTGATGAGTGTGGATGCTCTTAATTTGATAAAGAGTGGAGAGAAAATTAGGTTTCTTCGCCTACTCCGCCACCAAGAAAATTAAAGACATAGGACTATAGGAGTAGTTGGGTGGTTGAAAGTTCCTTACTCCCTCTTTCTCCAAAAAATTGTTTTAGGTTTTATTTTATTATGTCTTAAAATATGTTTACTTTTTAAAAATAATGCAATTAATTACTTTAATACTTAGTATATTCCTTACTAGTCACCAAAATTTTATAACTTTCTGTAATGAGTAATAACAAAATTTTGCTATATTTAATAAAATAATGTAAAAATATATTTAAATTAAATTTTATTTATAAGGGAGAATTCGATCCCTGCAATCATAATATTAGAAACCTACTGCTAAAATGGATAAAAGAAAAAGACAAAACTTAAAAGTAGAAAGAGTCCTTGCTAAATGTATGTTTTACATTGGATCGATTCTAAACCGGTTCCGACAAAGGTTCAAATAAATGGAAATGGTCCAATTTATGGTCTGGCAGTGACAACTACTCCCTCTCCGTCTTTTAATTATTATTTTATTTAATTTAACACATAAATTAAGAAAAAAATTAATTTAATTATTAATATTGTTATAATATATAATTTTTTTAATTTATATATATATATATGTGATCCATAATTAAAGTAGAAAAAAATAAGAATAAAATAACAAAAAAAATGTCCTAAAAAGAATTTTTTTTAAATAAAATAATTATTTTAAAATAAAAAAAAATATATATATATATATATATATATATAGGGACGGATCCACTCATTGAGGTGGGGGAGGAGCAAGTGACCCCACTCAAAAAAAAAAATTTAACTTACAAAACTATGATATTTTGGATAGTAACCCCACTCAAATTTAGATAGTGACTCCACTCAAATTTTTTTTTCTTTTTAATTAGTAACAAGTAGATACTTATGGTGAATTGTGATTTTTAAATTTTTTAAGTGATTGTTAAATTTTGTAACTCCACTGAAATATTTTTCTGAATCCGCTACTGTATATATATATATATATAATTTAAGGACGTAGGAAGTATTTTTAGTCATAATGTGACGATATTGCGTGGTTGAGGTTGGTGAAGGAAAGAGCTCTTGTCTGCATCATTGCGGAGCTGGTGAGGGAGACATAAAGGTCGAGGTGGAACCCACGAAGAAAAGTAAAGTCAATATCTTTGAAGTAACGCATCCCCAAAGTAGTTCTAATCTCTTCTTGGAGGGTGCAATATTTATTTTTTAACAAGAGTCCAACCTTTTTGAAAGGGAGATTTTAATAAAGATTTAATTTTTAATTTAGTTATCCTATTTTTATAAAGGTTTCGGTGAGCTCATTTAGTAATTTTTTTCACACTTTCATTACTATAATTAACTTTTACTGTCACTTTAGTCATTCAAGTTTTTTTGGTCAAATTTTTTGAAAGATTATTATACCCCTGAAACTCTTAATGTTGACATAGGTAAAGTAATACTCACTTCGTTTATAAATTATTATCTTATTTGATTTCGTATACATATTAAAAAAATTTAATTTAATTATTAATATTGATAAAGTATATAATTTTTTTTAATATCTATATACATGTGACCTATAATTAAAGTAAAAAAATAATAAAATAAATTAGTAAAAATATTATCCTAATTTTTTTAATAAAATAATTATTTTAGAACAAATAAAAAAAGATAATAATTTAAAAACGAAGAGTAATAAGTCATATATTGATAATTAGAAGTAAAAAATAAAATAAAACAAACCCTAATTAAAACCCTTCCCTTAGTAATTACTAACCTATCGCGCCTCACCCTCACCCATCCCCCAGCGTCCCATGACCACCACCACCACCACCCCGGGTGACAACCACCTCACACCTACCCACGATTGTCTAACCTAATGGCTTTATCACAAACTCAACGCAGAACCGGTTGCACTGCAGTTAGACCTACTTCAACCAAGTAATCAAAGCGAAGACCGTGGCCCTTGAAGTAAAGAGAAAAGAAATGCATTTTTTCATAAGTTTCGAGGTCCACAATGATATATACAGCTTCCTCATATGCTACTACTTGAAGAGCCTTAAATCCATTTATGGTCTTCTTTGGCGGATCAGCTGGGAAATCGTGACACCCTTCCTTAATCTAGACCCATCTCATGTAGCAGAAAAATAATGAAAAGAGGGGTTTGTTTTTTAGACTTTTGAGCAACTTTACAGCTCAATTGCGTATGTCACATATAGCACTTGGAAGCAGAAATAAAGATGTTGGCGATCAAATATATCACCGCCAATCCCAAATCCTCCATCGTCGTCTACTCTCTCCAAAAACAAAACTAGATCTGAAAGATCCAACACAGAGTCCTCCAGCCCCAAGTGCTCGCTGCCACTGCACTTACACAATATATCGTGCTCCAGAATGTCGTCGAACGCCACTGTGATTCTCTTGAATCTCACCGGAATATTCGCCATCTAATCCCTCTCCGATTGGCTCCGGCCCTGACTCCCCTCTGATTCTGTCGCTTCCGTGGGCATCAAAATTTTAATGGATGAATGAACTAATTGTATTTGAAATACGTAATTGGTTTTGAGCTAATTCATTGTTGTTCATGTTCTTTGTTAAATAGGTAATTGATTTTCATTATGCTGGTTTGTTGTAGGTGAATGTGGAAAAAGGAAGGAAGAAGAGGTTAGCAAAGATGAGAGAAGCTGTCAAAATTCCAAGGTTTGAGTCAGTGATTCCAATTTCTGGATCAGATTTTGTTCGGGAGGTTTTGCAAGCTTCATAAGATGTGTGGGTTGTTGTGCTATTGTACAAGGATGGGTAATTAATAAATGGGTTAATTACACCATTATTCCCTTGACTATTAGCTTTTTTACAATTAGTTCTTTAAGAATTTTTTTTAAAATTTCAGTCCCTAGAGTTTTAAAATTAGACACGTTTAGTCCTTTTGATGGATGCCGTTAAAAAATTCTGTTAAGTATCTCACGTGCCTTGCACGTGCATTTAGTTAAGGGCATAAATGAAATTTCAAATGTCCCTCTTTACTAACTTCATCTTCAACCTCTCTACCTTTTTTCCAACATTTATGCTACCCTACACAGGGTTTTCAATCCCAAAAAAAGAGGAAACCCACTTAATTACAAAGACATATTTCCCCAATTTTGTTGATTTTCCCTCTTTATACACAATTCACACACACACACACATACTAAAGCACACTTTCTTTACAAACACATGGATCCTAAGCCTAAGCTTTGCCGGTGGGTTTTTCCTCCATCTTTGCCGCTGGGTTCTTCCTCCGTCTCCACCGCTGCAACCTTCAGCCTTGCCGTCGCTAAATCTTGACCATGCCTTATTTATGGGTTAAAGAATAACATGACCAGTCAAAGGACAAAAGCAAATTCAAAATTAATAACAACTCATTTCAATTAAAGAACAAACAATCTAACGTTTGGATTCACACCCATCGCCAAACACCCTGAAAACACCGAATGGAAAGTATCCAAATACGGAATTAGGGTTTCCCCAATATAATGAGCATTTTAGTCGAAAATCAACAACGAGCTCTTCATATATATGCTTAGGATTTTCGGAACTAAGGCAATTAAACATAAACGACAACAGCTCTGGCCAACCATTTTTCAGGGACAACTGAAGCGGTGAGCTCGAAAACTGTGTACCAGAGCTTTTTGGTTATGGTTTTGGTGGATTCGTTGATGACGAAGTTGAGAAGAGTTGACTTGAGTGTTGACTGGGTGGAGGGAGGGAGTGAAGGATAGAGATAGGAGTCGTCGTCGGTGACGAGTTTACGGAGGAGGATGGCGGACATGGTGGAAGAGTAGTAGGTGAAGAATACCCAACCAACCAAACACCCACCTAGAGAGAGAGAGAGAGAGAGAGACGAAAATCAAGAAAAAAATTCCCAAAATTTTCGAATCCATTTCCAATTTGAGGAAAGTACCTTCAGATCTCAATCGCTCTTTTTCTCCAGCTAACAAAAACAACAGTAGCCACTAGCCACAGCAAGAGAGAGAAATGTTTAAGGACTAATGAATTTCCTATAATACCTTTGAAAAATGGCATGTGCAACACACATGGGTGACTTAACAGAATTTTACTAACGGTATCCATCAAAAGTACTAGCCGTGTGACTTTTTGGTACTCTAAGGATTGAAATTTGAAAAATTTTTTAAGGGACTAATCATGAAAAAATGAATTGTCAAGGGACTAATGATGTAATTAACCTTTAAGAAATTATAATGACTGCTCTCAATTGTTGCTCCACAATGGATTATCGGAAGCTGTGAAAATGACACTGTTCCAATGAATTAGGGCTTTGATTTCATATTTGCTAAATACAACAATCCAAAAGTGTTAAATACATCCCTTGGAAAAATATTATTTTGCCCCTCTTTTGATGTAAATGAATATTAATATCAAAATCTCCCTTAATTTTGTATTTAACACAAATGGACCCCCTAGGGGTGGAATTTGGGATGGCCGCCTAGGGTTGGCGGCTCTACCAGTGATGGCCGCCTAGGGGTGGCGGCTCTTCCAGTGGAGGCCGCCTAGGGGTGGCGACTCTTCCAGCCCCTAGGCGGCTCTTCCATCTTCCGTTAAATTTTTAACGAATCCATTAATTTTTTAACATAATTGTTAACTTTAGGGGTTGAAAGTGTAAAAAATAATTGACGGAATAATGGATAGCCGCCTAGTATAGGTGAATGTTTGGAATATGACTGCTTAGGGGTGGCGGCCTTGTCTAATTTTTTAGTTTTTTTTAATTTTTAATTTTATTTATTTATTTTTTGCAGTTATAACACTTGTAAATATAAAGTTTCACCAAAAAATATGGGTAAAATAGTAAATTTTCTGGGGAATGTTATATTTAGCGCTTTTGGGGTGTTGTTTTTAGCACCTCCCTTTGATTTTTGCCATGGCTCTCTTGTAATGACTAAGGGTGAGAGAATCAACGTGACTAGCACTTGGTAATAGTAAGGATAGTTTTGAATTTTCATAAGTTTTTAAGCTTTCCATCCAAAAAAAAAAAAAAGAAAACTATACGGGGTGATTAACGTGAAACTTTTGATTAAATACAATTATTAAAGTGTGAAAAAAAATTATAGAGTGAGCTTAACGAAACCTTTGTGAAAGTAGGGTGATCAAATTGAGAATAAAACATTTTAAGAATATGGTGTAAATTACGTACAAGCAATAACTATCTCCTAAATAATTAATTCGATTGAGTAGCTCATTAAATTTACTTTTTATGAAGAAGCAAACAAGAAGAAAGCATCTCGACTCAAGGCAGAACACTAAAAATCCGATGTCTACGGTCATCCTCAGATCGAGCGTACAACTATAGGTATGGATAGATCTCTTACCACTCGTCGAAAATTGTTGTCAACTAGGTCTATACTACAATTATCATACTTCCTAAGATAACAAAGAAAGATGATAACGCCCTTACCTACCTCTTGGCAAAGTTGTACCACTTGACTGATCCAAAAATGAGAAAAGGGAAAAAGGAAATAGGGGAGAAGTTGACAGTCCATTGAAGGAAGTTTTCATTTTAAATAATTCATTGTGTGAGGACATTATAGAGTCTGTCCTCATTCTATGATTTAGTGACTTGACTTGTGATTTTGAACTTTCTCTCTCTTTGGCTTCATCAATTTTTTCTATATCTATCTCTTACTCTATTTTTTTTCAAGCATTACAAAATGAAAATTCAAAATTTAAAATTAAACTAATAAATCACGAAGCAAAACACACTCAATATTTTGTTAAAATTTACTAACAACTAACTAAACAGATGTATTTAACTATGTAGGTGTTGTGCACATCATATGTAATACTATAATAATTAAAATTGGTCATAGTTTTGAGGTGCAATTGGTTTGTAAATGTGGCAGGTGTGTATGTGTAACATGAGGTGACTCGTACGTAATTCAGTTTTGCCTAGTGTAAAAGAGGACAATTTAGTCTACACATTTTCTACTCCTATGACACATGCAACTAGTCAAGTATGCAACTAGTCTCGTGAGCTGACGTTGTTTGTTTTTTGACAAAATCCAGCCAAATTGGGGGGGGGGGAATGTGTGAGGTATTGTTAGTTTGATGGGGTTAAGTGTCAGACAAAATAGTTCAGGGAGTCAACCCCATACTAAAATAGTTTAGGGGGTTTGCTAATTTACTCTAATATTTAATTCTCTATGAGCCCTTATTTGCGAAACTATTTTTATAATTCAAACTCTTTCGTTTACACAAAAAATTACTCCCTCTGTCCCATATAAATCTTCCTAGTGAACAAAGCACACTGTTTAAGAAACCTAATAAATGATGTACTATAAAATATATTTTGCCTATAATACCCCTTAATATTAAAGCCAAACAATCTGCATTTATATATTCTTCACACTTTTTTATGGCCCATAATTTTAGGAGCAATTATCAAAAACTCTTCATTTATTCATCTACACGTTAGTTAGCAGTAAATCAGTAAATGAACACTACTCCTAATTGAACAAATTTTGATCTTCCCTCCAAAGATAACTCTTCTTATTATTCCCTCCATAATTTTAGGAGTTTTCTAAACGAAGAGTACTCCTAATTGCCTAAGGAATTTCGATATTCCCTCCAAAGATAACTCCTCTTTAGATTCCCTCCATAATTTTAGGTGTAATTTTGTTCCAGATTTTTTGGCTTTAAAAGGAATGTTATCCTGCCTAAACATTGCACCATATTCGTTCCTTCTTCTTTTTCTTTTTTTTTTTTTTTCACGCCCTCTTGTTCAATGGATTTTCAAGCTTATGAAGGAAATTCTGTGAACAATCTAGCCAAAAGAAAGTTAACAGTAAGAGAGCGTCATTCAATCATTGAAACTCTCTTGAAGGAAAGTACCAATGGAAGAGTGGCATATGGCTCCATGTCTCGTCTTGCCTCTCAATTCTCAGTTACTCCTAGAAGTATACGAAATCTTTGGCAAAAGGCTAGAGAATTCATGGCTAATGGGTCACCAATGACTGATGTTGCCATGAAAATTTCAAGAAGAGTGCGCGCAAGAACGATTGAGATTGATCCTTCTAAAGTCAAGGCAATCCCCTTTAATCGACGCAAAACCATCCGTGCTTTAGCTTCTGCGTTGGAGATGAAAAAATCAACAATCCATAGAAGATTCAAGGAAGGGGGATTAAAGAGACACACGAATACCGTCAAGCCTCTCTTAACAAATGAGAACGCAAGGCAAAGGTTAGCATTTTGTTATTCTATGGTTGATCTTACTAGCTTTCATAATCCGAAATTCATCAACATGTACAACTATATACATGTAGATGAAAAGTGGTTTTATATGACTAAAGAGAGTCAGACGTACTACTTGCTTCCCGAAGAAGAAGGTCCATTACGAACTTGTAAAAGTAAGAGGTTTATTACAAAGGTTATGTTCTTAGCCGCCGTAGCACGTCCACGTTATGATAGCTATCGTGGTGAGATGTTTTCTGGTAAAATTGGAATTTTCCCATTTGTTTTCAAAGAACCTGCCAAAATAAGAAGCAAAAATAGGGCAGTTGGAACAATGAAAACGAAGCCAATTATTTCAGTGACGAAAGATGTGTATAGGTCCTACTTGATAGACAAAGTGCTACCAGCCATTAGAGAAAAGTGGCTGAACTATGATAAAAATACGTAATCAACATCCAACAGACAATGCCAAGCCACACATTGAGAGGGATGACCCTACTTTTGTTGCTGCTGCCCAAGAAGGTGGGTTTAACATGGCATTATGTTTCCAGCCTCCAAATAGTCCTGACATGAATGTCCTTGATCTTGGTTACTTTAGGGCCATTTAATCTCTTCAACAACAAGAAGCTCCAAAATCTGTAGATGCTTTGATTGAAGCAGTGGAGAAGTCATTCGATTAACTCTCACTTGAAAGTCTTAGTAATGTGTTTCTTAGTCTACAATTATGCATGAAGCAAGTTATGAGGTTGGGTGGAGGGAACAACTATGATCCTCCTCATATTGGGAAAACAAGACTACAACAACAAGGTTTACTTCCTATCCAAATTGAGTGTGAGCAAGAGTTGGTGAATGAAGTTGCACTTGCATTGCACACGAGATGGGTACTTCTAGTTTTGTTTTCTTTTTTTGTTTTGTTTGGGAAGGTCAATTTATGAGTGATGCTTTTTTGAGTAGTGGATTTTGAGTACTAAGTGATGCTTTCTTTTTTTTTTTCTTTCATGAAGATGTAAGTACTCCTATCATGTGTTTGAATAGTGGAATACTCCAATTCTCGTGGTTTCTTTTCTTTTTCTTTTTTTTTTTTTGAAAAAAACCCTCACCCTCCCTAATTACTCCATCACTTTTCCCAGTATTGTCATATTAACTGTTTCATTGAAAGGCTTGCTTTGTTTCTTCACTATGCCCAACATAATGACTTCTCATATTGCCAATAGAAATTCTTTAATCCCTATAAAAAAGATACACCATGACAGAGCTAAAAACACGAGAGTAAAAAAACATGGGCAAGTATAACACCATGGAAAAGCAAAAAACTATTGAGGAGCAAAATTTCATGGAAGAGCAAACAATCAAACAAGAGCAAAATGTCATGGAAGAGCACCACATCAAAGAGGAGCGAATCTTGAATCTACAGGCAGATCGTGGTTTTGATTTGAACATCATACCTGATGATGAAGGAGAGCTTTCTAAAGAGGAGTTGATGGAGCTTTTTATGCGTGAGATATTAAGGATTTGGATTTACCAACCCATAGCTGTTTTGATTTAAATGTCATAGCATAACATGCTTAGTTTTGTATGCTTATCAATTGAAAAAAGAAGAGGAAAGATTATGTAAGCTGTGTAAGCACAATTGTTATGCGTGAAATATTTGTTGCTTTGATTTTGTTTTTGGTTTTTTTTTTTAATTGGGAAGAAGAGTAAAATGTTACAGAACCGTGTTCTCTGTTTTAAGCATGAAATGCTCTGTTGCAAAATGGAAAGACCTAACCTGTGTGTAAAATGCAATGTTTGAAATGCAAACATGGTACTCCTATCAGCAGGAACAGGAGCAGCTTGAACTGCTTGAAGTATTGTGAGGCTTTTGGTTGGTCATGGTGAAGTTCCCGTGAGTAATACTGATACAGCTCTGCACGTGAGTAATACAGCTCAGCACGGGAGTAATAAGCTAATTTATGTTTCTTTGGTTTTTGGATAGGAGTGATTAAGATTATCACTAATTGAGTTAAGTGGGTTTCTCATTTACTGTGTTAATATTAAATGAAGTATGAGGGGTATATTAGGAAGAATGGTAGAGACTAAAGTGAATAGGAATATTAGTTGGGACATCCCAAAATAGAAAGTAGGAACATTTATCCGGGACGGAGGGAGTAACTTTTAAAGAATGAGCGTTGTTATTAACACCCCCAATACATCTAAGAATACCCCCTCATATATTACAAAATTTTCATTATAATTTTGACTTAAATGTCCTTAATAGAATATTAAGAGGGCTGTTCGGCAGGGGCAACCGAACACCACTAAAGGTGTTCAGCAGGGGCTTTCGAACACCACTAAAGATCTTCGGTAGGGGGCTGCCGATCACCACTAAAGATCTTCTGTAACATAGGGCCGAACAACTAAGTGAAATAATGAAAGGGTATTCAGTCACCCAAGGGTAGTACTCTTTCTTTGTCGATCTTGCTTTGGCCTTTTGTTGTGAGTGAAGGAGATGGAGATTAAGCGGGGGAAGGAAAAACGAGCCACCTTTCGAAAGCCCTTAGTCCAGTGCTTTGGCGCCGATGCAAAATAAACTGGTGCCTAAGGAAATAGGAAAAGGCTGCAGCAAAGGCAACTACACTCCATCGAAGGCAAATAGTTAACTGTTATAGGTACTCATACTTGAAGGACTGATTACTATTCTACTTCCACAGAGTAGGCATAAAGATGGGTGGGATGGAGGTTCAAGAGCATCCACAGTGGTGTCCCAAAACCACCCTCTAAAACTTAGTTTAAAGATATTTAATCACCTTGGAGCCTACAGTGGTGTCCCAAAACCACCCTCTATCCCCAAAATCTTCTAAATCACTCTCTACCACTAGAGAGTAATTTAGAAGAAATAGTAACTTCCATTTTGTCTTTCTCACTCCTCCAGTTGCTTCTTTTATTATTTTACCTTTATTTTTTCCCCGTATTTTAATTATGGGCTGCATTCAAATGGACATTAATAAAAAATTACACACTATACCAATATTAATAATCAAGTAAATTATTTTTTTTATAAATTCGTGTGCCGCGTCAAACAAGATAATAATTTAGGGATGGAGGGAGTATTTTTTATAGAATATATATTTAAAATATAAAATATTTATTTTGATTGTGGTGGAAAAATAGAAATAAAATAGAGGAAAAATAGAATGGTAGTAAAGTTTGTTAGTTGAAATTATAGATATTTAATTTTTAGAGAGTTACATAGAGAGTGCTTGTTGGAGTGAATTTATTTTTAAAGTGTTAAAAAAGTAAAACTGAAAGATATTTAGAGTGTGAGATAAGGAGTTAACACTGTAGTTGCTCCAAGTTTGGGGAAAATATAAAGAAGGGTAGAATAGAAAAATAAAGGGTGTATTTAGTGTTTTGAAAGTTCTCTTCTAATTTTCTCTCTCTCCCCCACTCTCTCTAATTTTTCGAAAACTCCTCATATTCTCACTCATCAATTCTCTTCATTCCAATTGATCTTCATTCTCTCTCTCTCTCTCTCTCCAACCTTTGAAAAAAAAAAATCTTCTTAATGATGTCCATGTAGCAACGTCCTCCTTTTTTTTTATTTATTTTAAAATTTTTAAAACTTTTCTTCAATTTGTATTATCTTTTTTATTTTAAACTACTAATATCATATAAAAATTTATTTCGATTACTTTAAATACAATGACCTTAAATAACCAAAATAGTAATTACTAGAACATTATTAATAAATAAAAAAAATTACAAATTTAGGATACGGTTAAAATTAAAATAGTAATTAGAAAATCTTCTTATTATAAACTATTTTTATAATTTTTTTAAATTAAAATCGTATATAGTACGCTACTAACCTAGTGTAAGTCTTATTGAAGTTAGGTGAAACTACAAAACATGTTTAAATCAAATATTAACTTAAAAGTTGTGAAAAAACTTGGAAAGTTCGTTTAATTGTAGGAATACTCTATTAATGTGGACTATTTTAGCTTTATTCAATCGTATGAACCTTGAAGGAGAGATAAAGAACCATTTGGACGTTTTCTTTACGAACCGAAAAGTATTTCTTAGAGAGATGTCCGAACCGGCCGAATCAGATCGGGTTACGAACTCCACCCAAACGACCACGGAGCAAGGCCAAGGAGACGATGCACCTGCCGCCGATTTGGAATTTGAAAAAATCAGGCGCGATATCGCGAAGTATTTGCTGACGCAGCTCTCTCACCAGCCGAGGCGGGCCTCTTCCGGCGACCGGAGATACTTGAACCCCGTATGGGTTTTCTGGAACCAAGACAACTACGAGTCTGAGCTTTCTCATGCTCTTTCCTCCGCTAGTAAGTAATTCTAATTTCTCATTTTTTTCGCAAATTAAATGTTTTTTTTTAATGATCAAGGGGAAACTCATTTTTAGGAGGTTTAATACCTATCCCTCTGGGTTTCGTTAACTGACCCGCGTCAAAGATCAAAATAATCAAGTAAAGTTTGGAGAACATAGCTTGTTTGAATCGAACCCATAACTAGGTGTTGTATTGTACTACTCCCACCGTCCCTAAAAATAATCCTTCTTAATTTTTTTTTTTGTCAAGTTGATTAAATTTTAAGCAAAGCTTTATAAAATTATTTATTCTTACGAAATTTTAAAAAATGTTATCGATAGTGTGTAGTACATACAGTATTTTAAAAATTCACCAAAAAGGAAAGGTGATTTTTTTTATTTAATTTTTTTGGAACGGAGAAAATATTTTTAAGTATTGCTACCTCTATATCAATTTTTTACAAAATTGTGGCATGGAGTCTATATAGTCTTCACATCATCTTTTACTAATTACAACGAAGCGTCCATGCTCAGGCAAATTCTGTGCACCTTTATGTAAATATTTTATGTAAATCTACCATTTTCCTTTACCTAAGGCCCAAGCTCATAAGGTGCAAAATTAAATATTACTACCTCAGTTTCACAAAAGAAAAAAGCACCACATTGACTTGTTAAAGTAAATTTGACTATTTTTCTAATTTATATTTGATGTAAATTACTTAACATGTGAAATCATCCTTTAACCAAGCAGATGCTTGCTACTTAGATTGAGATGGAAAATTTACACAAATCTTTTGTATCCCTATCATTTTCCCATACATGTAGCATTGGTATGATGTTAAATTATATGACGACTAGAGAATTTGTATATAACTCAATGTTATCTACTTGTTACGATTAGTGTTATTTACACATCTTATTTGTAAGCGTGGAAGTTAGTAACTCTAGTGATGTACATGATCAAAAAAAGGATTTTGTATTGATAATTTAATGTCTATAATTTTATTTTATTTTTATGAATATTTTGAATCTTTTGTTTTATATTTTTTAATGATTTTGTGGTTCCTAGTAGTTATCCTTTGAAGAGTGGGAAAGTGGGTGGTTATTCTTAGGAGTTGTGGGTAACCATTCAATTGTTTTTCTTTAATTCGTGTGCTGGGTCAAACAAAACAAATATTTTGAGACGTACAAAAAAAGAAAGCAAGACAATAATTTAGGGACGGAGGGAGTATTATATTTTAAGGATATGGGTAAATTTGGCAATCTAAAAAAGCATGAAAGTGCTTTAGTTGAGCCTCATGCTTTGTAGTAGTAATTGATTAGACAAGGCTACCACTCAGAATCACTAGAGTAACTAAGCGTCGGTAGACGGCTGAGCCTAATGATGCACATTAGCCTTAGATTGTTGACCTGATTTCATATATTTTACTCCCTCCGTTCCACCCAAGGAGTTCACGTTTGAAAAGTCTAATAATTAAGGGATATATAAGTGTCATTAGAGTTTATCATAATTATAAAAATACTTAAGCACATCCAAGATGCTTACAACACAAGTGGAGGGTAAAGATGAAAGGTTATGAAAATTGTAAGCATAATTTTTTTAAAGTGGACTCTTTAAGTGAAACATCCCTAAATAGTATAGTGGACTCTTTGCATGGAACAGAGGGAGTATCTTGTTTTATGTAACTAAAACACGTTTTCATGGTTGGATTTATGTGTACCACTAAAAAATCCTTTTAACTTGATGTTTTGGTAATAATAATATCTGTAGGTTTTTCCGAGATGGTTACTCCAAGTCTATCACACTCGCTCGTGATCAAAGAGAAGATTAAAACTGCACTTACCCTCTTAGTGCTCCGAGAGCGATGTGTCTTAATTCAGTTTTGGGCGCCCACAATAATTGGGGGACAATGTGTACTTGCAACTTCAAGCCAACCATTTGGTCTTGGCTTAATTGATCAAGGACTTTGTTCATATAGAATGGACTCTCTGCGCTATAAATTTCTTGTGGAAGGGGACAATGACGACAATCTCGGTCTCCCAGGTCGTGTCTTCCGGAAAAAATTGCCCGAATGGACACCTAATGTGCGGCATTACTCTGCCAAGGATTATCCACTACGGGATCATGCTTTAAATTGCAAAATTCAGGGATCTTTGGCTTTGCCCGTGCTTGAGACTTATGGTCACCAATGTGTTGGTGTACTTGAGCTTGTAACGTATCAACAGTACCTTGAGTGTACTTATGAGGTTCAAGAAGTCTGCAGGGTACTTAAGGTTTGCCCTTCCACCTTACTTGGCATATTTTGGCCAATGTCGTATTGTTTTTGGATGACCATCATATTTTATTCCAGTCATCCTTAAGGCGGAAATTTTCATGTTTAGTTATCTAAGAAGAAATGCATTGTTTGTTTTGTTGTTCCCTTTACTTCAGAAATCATAATATTTCTAGGACCAAACAGAGAAATTCTAAAATTCCTAAAAATGTACTCCCTCCATGATTCCATCTCAATTGAAGGGGTACTCTTCGACTTGTTGTGCAAATTAAGGAAATGGTTGAAAATTCATTAACTTCCTAAAACGCCCAATATCATTGTGTGGCCATAATTCAACATGCTTTAATTGATTTGATATAATTATTTCCATCCACAATCTCAGAGGATGTTCAGGTCATTATGCTAAAAAGGTTTCCTAGGAAGGAAGTGTACCTCTTCAATTGGTACAAATTAAAGAACAAGATTACCTCTTCAATTGGGACGGAAGGAGTAAAAAGTAATGACCGGCACACATCTATTTGATTGATATCTGAGTAGACCCTGTTGTACAAGGCTATTACAATTATTTATGCTTCATTGTAATGAATATGAACTTTTTACTATTTTCATTTGTATAAGATCTGAACCTATGTTACCTCGACCCTTCATTTTTTCCAAAGTACCCATGTTTCCATGACACGACATGGGTTTGGGTGTGGGTATGGATATGTGTGACAATTTTACACTAAATTGGTGCAAAATCTTAAAAGTTTGGTGGATCGGACATCCGGATCCTCACCACCCATATCTGATCCTCCTAGCTAAGTCCAGGTAACATAGATCTGAACTCTCCACGTTTTACTTTTCAGCTGTTTTTGGCTATTGTTGGATGTTAATGCATCTGCCAAAGTGGTGATTTGGCATTGTCTAGGTTTCCACAGTGAAAATAATTTACCTTCTTCTTGTAATGAGGAAACTGTTAATGTCAAAAGAAGGAATTTAGCTGGGCATTTATAGAATACACAGGGATGTCTGCCTTCATGCTTGAGCTAGTGGTGCTGAGTGCTTCCATTTGGAGTTTCTTCTACGCTTCTTGGCATGTTTGATTACAATATTTTCAAGATTTCTCACCTGCATTTTTTTTTTGTTTCCTGTAGAATGTAGATCTTACTTCTTCAAATATATTTGGTCTTCCCTGCTTTCAAGTACATCGCGACCTTAACACAAACGTAAGTGTGATGTGTTCTCTCTCTCTCTCTCTCTCTCTCTCTCTCTCTCTCTTCGATTTAGTATAAAACTTCAAATAGACTATTTATATTTGGCTTTGTCTATAAATCAGATTTTTGGTGTAGGGTACCAAAATATACTGGACGAGATCTTTAAGGGATTGGAAGTGGTGTGTAACACTCACCGTTTACCACTGGCTCAGACCTGGGTTGTTTCTGAGTGCAGCAGTATTGTAGCCAATAATCAGAGTCTAGACAAGAGCTGTGGTAGCTTTGATCGAAGCTGCATGGGACAAGTTTGCATGTCCACAGCCAATTTACCTTTTTATTTGTCAGATGCACACATGTGGCAGTTCCGGAAGGCCTGTACTGAGCACCACTTGCGAAAGGAGCAGGGTGTTGTTGGATTGGCTTTGTCATTGTATAGTTTGTGTCTTTGCACTGATGTAACTGTGCTGAAAGAAACAGAGTACCCTTTCATAGACTTAGCAATCAAGTACGGATTATCTAGCTGTTTCGTAATTTGCTTGTGGAATATACACACTGGCAAGTACGATTACATTATAGAGTTCTTTTTACCACCTACCATCACAGACCTGAGGGACATACAGAGCTTAGTGGAGTCCATATTGATGACACTGAAACAGCATTTCCGGAATTTTAAGGCTGCTTCTGCATCGGACCTGGTATTTACCAAAATTATCTCGGTGTCTTCGAATGGCAGACTTGAATCTATTCCGATATCTCAAATTATTGAATCTCCAGCCGTGCCTAAAGCCCTGGCAATTGGAGGAGAGAAGCCACAGCTCAATTCATCAGATCTACAGTTAATGGTGGAATATGATGCCATAAACAATAACGGGAATACTGCTAGTGCTGAACAAAGTGTTAGTTTGAATATCTCTATTGATAAAAAGAGTGATAGTGCAATTACCTTTTCTGAAAAAAAGAGTGACGGTGATGTTATTTCTTCTGAAAAAGAGGAATCAAGAAAGAAACCAAGTAGGAAGCGCAGGAAAAACGAGAAATCAATTAGTTTGGAGAATATCCAGCAACAATTTGGTAGGACAATTGAAGATGCTGCAGAAACCCTTGCTGGTAAGATACACGTCTTAATTACGGCATGAAATAATTTTCTCATAGTTATTAGAACCAAACCAGCCACTAAACCAGTTTGGTTCTCTAATTAGACTATTTCTGCATTTTAACCACTCGAACGGATTTTTTTATTTACTGGTTTTCTTCGACCCGGCTATTGAAATGCCGGATTAACCAGTTACTAAGAGAAATGCTTTTAACAACAGTAAAATAAAATAAAGGTGTGTCAAGAAGAGTTGCGCACAAGTGCCATGTAAAGTTCAATTACTTTCTGGCTCAGCGCTACACCTTCTTTGCAACACCCCAATCTCATATCGAATAAAATTGAAAATGAGTGGAGCCTTAGATATGACCATATACTACCATTGGCACTAACAACATCCAAGGACTTTTGGGTGGGCTTTTGTACCCAGATGCTCTCGGGACCAATGCTTGGGCATATGTCATGAACCAGTTGTCAAGACTGGGCTTGGGTCGTGACAAATTCAGTCTTTACATCATGTGAGATGCATTGGGAGACTGGGATTGGGTCGTGACAGATTCAGTCTTTACATCATGTGAGATGCATTGGGAGCCACCTTTTCAATCCTACATCACCCACGGATACTTGTGGGCCTTGACATCAAGAATTTATAAGTGGTTCATATTGTAACACCCCAATTCCACTTCAAATAGATGTGGGAAATAGTGGAGCCTTATATATGGACATATACTACCAATGGGTGACAACAACATCCATGGACTTCTAGGGGCTTGTACCCAGGTGCTCTTTGGGCCTATGTTACCTGGAGCTTTCATTTTTGCCAAAGTACCTTGTTGACACGACATGGGTGTTGGTGTCAGTGTGGAAGTTTTACCCTGCGTATAGTCCAAAATCTTAAAATTTTGGTGGATGCGACACCAGGTTATTCATATTCTCGTAGCTTCTGTTACCTGGACTCGGCTAAAGGACCGGATACGGGTGTGAATCTGAGTGTCTGATCCACCTACGTTTTAAGATTTGCGTTAAATTTAGTGTAAAATTGCGATACTCAGACCCACACCGACACTGACACCTATGTCGTGTTGTGTTGACACGGGTACTATGGCAAAAATGAAGGGTCTAGGTAATGTAGCTAGTACGTGAAATACGTCGCTGACCATGCTCTTGGGCTCGGTTTGTGACATCCTTTGAGATTGAGCATAACAATAATATTTATATATACATGATATCTTGTATGAACCCTTCATATTTTGGTAAACACGGTTCCGCCATTCAACCGAAGGTTGAACTATTTAACCATGAAGCATCCCCTCACCACTTCAGTGTCTGGTCAAGTTTTGATAACTATGATTTTCTTGCCATTTGTGTGTTGCGAAATTCGTTCTAGCTAGATGCTTTTCTTATCTGCATTGGTTCCTTTGCAGTTAGCCGATCTACACTTAAGAGGATCTGTAGGCAGCATGGTATAGACAGGTGGCCATTGCGCAAGCGTGAAAAGGATTATGACTCCTTTCCGAAACTAAAGCAAACACAGGAATCTACGCGAAGGATCGAGAGAGAATTCGATCCAACTTTATCTTCAATAACACTTTCAGGTGTTGTTGATCCAACGTTTCAGCCAGCAACTTTTATTAGGCCCGATCAGCCAAATTCCAGATTGGGATTTCAAGATGTAGTGTTACGAAACCCTAATGACCGTGTACCAGGAGGAAGCCCAACTAAGGGCATGGTTAATTCAAATTTTTTGAAAAATCTCCCTTCTTTGGCAGCAGGAGGATCAATCCCTGAAGCTAATGGGACTAACCAACAATTATACAATCTTCTGCCTCAACAGCCATTGGCCAGTGTTGCTGGCATGACTCCACCCATTACAGCTATCCAAGGTGTGAAGACTGTGAACATAAAAGCAATACATAACAATGATATTATAAAGTTCTCATTCCCCCTGTCCGCGGGAATGGTGGAGTTGGAGGAGCAAGTGGCTAGGAGACTGAAGTTAAAGCATGGAAATTTTGTTCTCAAGTATCTGGATGGAGATGGTGATTGGATTTTGATCACCTGTGGTACTGATTTGTATTATGCCTTGGGTAATTTGGTGTCATCAGATAATACTACTATCAGAATGTTGGTTCAACCTATCACCAATTAACTTACGTCGGTTGAAGGGTTACGGTTACTGGTGTATATGTTTTACTGCATGTTCCTTTTTTGTTGTATATTTTTTTTTTTCCTTTTCTTTTTTCACTTGCCTAGTTGCCTTGTATATGTTATTAGCTCTTTTTGAATACAGAGCTGGGTTTCAGTATCCTCTGAAGATTAAAACTGGAAAACGAAATTAGAACTTAGTTAACTGGAAGGACCAACTAGTCAGTGAAGTACTGCTCTTGGGGGGTTTATCTGTTACTTCAAGCGTTCCTGTTCACCTCTTTGTTTTGTTTGTGAATTAATTCATGTTTATGTTGGCGAATTCTAGCATAAGATTCAGCCTAATGCTAGTATGGAGAAGTGGCTACTGGCTACGCAAGAGCTGCACAACAACCAAATAATCAAGCATCTTAAGGTAATCTTTGCCTCTTATTAGCGTACTTTATGCTTGAGTTTGAAGGAACCCGTTCATGCAGTAATTGGTTTTGAGCAACTTGGAATTTCATTTTTTTTTTCTTTGTTGTACTTGTAGTCATTATCTGTTGTTTGAACTTGTATTTATATTAGTTCTGGTCCTTTCAGGTTGAACCAGGAAGTGCAAAGGAGGCGTCATTTTAATGACTTCATGGAACCAAAGCCTTGGATTTGTAAGTTGTGTGCCACATCTAGACTTCCATGATATAGGTTAAGATCTCAGATCCTATTCGTTGCTAGTGTTATGGAAAGATTGACCATTGCCCAAATCATTTAGTCTAATTTCCTGTTTTATGGCTCAACCTTAATTGTGATCTGGTTTGACAGCAGTTAATTGTCATTACAAGTTATTAGGACATGAGTCAACTAGCCATGAGGGCTAAGTTTTACAAGGATGTTTTTTCCCAAGAAGTGTCCTTTGCAAACAAGAGATATCAGCATCCTCATATTTTTGTTGAGGACTCGATGACGTAGAGGTTCCTCATTCCTTTCTCTCTGCTACAAGTAAGTGACAACAAATGTGTTTTCTTCTAAATTTGCTGGTGTTTTGCACAGGATTTTCTTTATTAAGTTCACAGGATTTTAGGAAGCATCAGAGCCTGTATTCCGGAAGATATGCAGATTGTTGCACCAGCACGCGTTGAGAACAAGGTGAAGTGTAAAGGCACGATATGGCGATAACATTATATGGTTTGAGCTCTCTTTTTCATTGACGACTGAGGTTCACAAGGATGACTGAATTTTAGTTAGGGCCAATGAGGGTCTGCCGGAATAGTAGTTGGAGAAGTTTGGCTCAGCAATTAACAGTCAAGAACCTTAAATCTGAGCCCCCCACTGGTAACCCCACTGGTAGTTGATTAGTTTGTTGGTTGTTGTGATTCACCAGCTATGATACTAATAAACTTGAAAAATGACTACCGGCCGGATAGAACCGAATTTTCAAAACACTTGCACATACTTGAAATGAAAGATTAATGTGCAAATATGTAAAATAAAAGAAAACATTACATTTATTCAATATTAGTACAAATATGTACAAAACTCATGTTGGAGGTGAGTTACACAAATTGTTGAAGCTCCTTCTCCGTGACATTTGCCAAAGCACTAATTTGGACTCCTTGATGATGCTAAATGAGCAAGTGGTTTTATCATTTGATCATGCCAAAAAAATAAGCGTACCGGGGGTATCGAATTTGTGCTCGAGCCATGGATTGTTGAAGAAGCTTTCCAGTGTGTTTTTCGTCACGGATGGTAAGATATGTGGCTATGTGTTGTCTGCAAAAGTGAACAATCGTAAGAGGGTGGGGAGTTTCCCGGCCAAAACTCTCCGGTGTGATAATCAGTATCTCAAAGAAAGTATAAGTGTGTAAGGAGAGAGAAGAGAGAGTCCCTTAGGTCATGGAGAGGACCCCTATTTATAGGGATTTGTTACTGCCTGAGTGGGCTGGACCTATCCTTTATATATGGGCTTGGCCCATGTATCTTTGAGGGTACCCTTTTGAGAGTATACTTTTGGGGGTATATATTTATGCTCATCAGAAGCTCCCCACTCCTTGTTCTTCGAGATTTATCTCGAGGGTAAGGAGTAGTATTTGCTCGTGATTCTCTTTTGTTGTGCCAAGAGTTTGCGTTTTTCGTCTTGAACTTGAAGACGTGTTGGGTATTTGATTTTGGTAGGGAATACTTGCATGAATACTCGGTTTGACCGAGACTTGGTTTGCTCGCACGTGTCGAGACTTGATTAGCTCGGTATGGCGAGACTTTTTGCTCGGCGTGGCGAGGCTTATGTGCTCGACGTGGCGAGGCTTAGGTGCTCGACGTGGCGAGGCTTATGTGTTCGACGTGGCGAGGCTTATGTGCTCAGCGTGGCGAGGCTTATGTGCTCGGCGTAGCGAGGCTTACGTGCTCGACGTGACGAGGCATATTGCTCGGCGTGGCGAGGCTTATTGGCTCGATGTGGCGAGGCTTATGTGCTCGGCGTGGCGAGGCTTATGTGCTCGGCGTGGCGAGGCTTATGTCCTCGACGTGGCGAGGCTTATTGCTCGGCGTGGCGAGGTGCCTTTTACTCACCGCGAGTGACACTCGAGCGGTGAGGATAAACGTGGGAAGGCGTGGGGTACTACTCAACCGCGAGTAACACTCGAGCGGTGAGGACCAAATCTACTCAGCCGTGAGCGACACTCGAGCGGTGAGGATAAGCGCAGGAAGGCGCGGGGTATTACTCAACCACGAGTAACACTCGAGCGGTGAGGATCAAATCTACTTAGCCGCGAGTAACACTCGAGCGATGAGGATAAGCGCAGGAAGGCACGGGGTACTACTCAACCGCGAGTAACACTCTAGCGGTGAGGACCAAATCTACTCAGCCGCGAGTAACACTCGAGCGGTAAGGATAAGCGCAGGAAGGCGCGGGGTACTACTCAACCGCGAGTAGCACTCGAGCGGTGAGGACCAAATCTACTCAGCCGCGAGTAACACTCGAGCGGTGAGGATAAGCGCAGGAAGGCGCGGGATACTACTCAATCGCGAGTAACACTCGAGCGGTGAGGACCAAATCTACTCAGCCGCGAGGAACACTCGACCGGTGAGGGTAAGCGCAGGAAGGCGCGGGGTACTACTCAACCGCGAATAACACTCGAGTGGTGAGGACCAAATTTACTCAGCCGCGAGTAACACTCGAGCGGTGAGGATAAGCGCAGGAAGGCACGGGGTACTACTCAACCGCAAGTAACACTCGAGCGGTGGGGACCAAATCTACTCGGCTGCGAGTAACACTCGAGCGGTGAGGATAAGCGCAGAAAGGCGCGGGGTACTACTCAACCACGAGTAACACTCGAGCGGTGAGGACCAAATCTACTCAGCCGCGAGTAACACTCGAGTGGTGAGGATAAGTGCAGGAAGGCGCGGGGTGTGCTCGAGCATGAGCATAATATGAAGCTCGGCAAGAGCATGATATGAAGCTCAGGCCGAGCGTGGCTGAGGTGCTCAGGAAGGAGCATAGCGATCCCGGGTGCGAGCGTAATGAGATGCTCAAGTGAAATCATGAAGCCACCCTCGGGGAGGAGCGCATAATATGAATCAAGTGCACGGGCATGGAAAGTAGTGTGCATCAGCCATGTGCCTGCCGATCCTCAAGATAATGGACTCTATTGTCGGCCCTGGACCCGCGGATAGTGTCCCTGTGCCAATATGTAGCAGTACCAATATGTAGCCGCAGTAGTTGTAGTCCCCCACTTCTTGAGCGAGACGCGAGTAACACTCGAGTGGTGAGGATAAGCGCAGGAAGGCGCGGGGTGTGCTCGAGCATGAGCATAATATGAAGCTCGGCAAGAGCATGATATGAAGCTCAGGCCGAGCGTGGCTGAGGTGCTCAGGAAGGAGCATAGCGATCCCGGGTGCGAGCGTAATGAGATGCTCAAGTGAAATCATGAAGCCACCCTCGGGGAGGAGCGCATAATATGAATCAAGTGCACGGGCATGGAAAGTAGTGTGCATCAGCCATGTGCCTGCCGATCCTCAAGATAATGGACTCTATTGTCGGCCCTGGACCCGCGGATAGTGTCCCTGTGCCAATATGTAGCAGTACCAATATGTAGCCGCAGTAGTAGTAGTCCCCCACTTCTTGAGCGAGACGCGAGTAACACTCGAGTGGTGAGGATAAGCGCAGGAAGGCGCGGGGTGTGCTCGAGCATGAGCATAATATGAAGCTCGGCAAGAGCATGATATGAAGCTCAGGCCGAGCGTGGCTGAGGTGCTCAGGAAGGAGCATAGCGATCCCGGGTGCGAGCGTAATGAGATGCTCAAGTGAAATCATGAAGCCACCCTCGGGGAGGAGCGCATAATATGAATTAAGTGCACGGGCATGGAAAGTAGTGTGCATCAGCCATGTGCCTGCCGATCCTCAAGATAATGGACTCTATTGTTGGCCCTGGACCCGCGGATAGTGTCCCTGTGCCAATATGTAGCAGTACCAATATGTAGCCGCAGTAGTAGTAGTCCCCCACTTCTTGAGCGAGAAGGAGTAGTTTTGAGGTCGAGAAGTAATATATATATAGCCCTTGCTTCAATGGTAGCCCCCAGTGACGGGCTTTTTGATCGAGCTTGTTGGTCATGTATACTTCAGATTCTGAGAGTAATAAATATGTTGATAGGTGCTTGGACCTCTTTGGAATGTGACCTCAACGTGGCCAGGTTCCTTTTTGTGGAAGGCACTTCAGGTCTTTCAGAGGTAACCTTGGCTTGTAGCGAGGTTCGTTTAGTTAAGGAGCACAACGTGTTATTGCTCGTGGCCTTCGAGGCTCCATTAACTCGTATTTTGCATCTGAAATTTTCAAAGGCTTCATTGCAGATCAAAAGTTTTCTTTTATTGAAATGTATATTATGTATTTTTTTTTCTCGCATAGATAAAGTGATCATGCTCGCAGTTCATGTAAATGACAATGAATAACTGTAGCTAATGCATAAGCAAAAGATCTTGTTATTTTATATAAGTTGAGACCGCGTAAGCGTTTGTGCGAGGATAGACATGGTGGCGACACATCGCGCTATTAAAAGGTATGGTAAACTCACAAAAATGTGCAAATTCACTAAATTGAAGCATAGAGTAACGCGTGCACGTTATGCTAATATATTACTATAGGGCTAGCCATGTTATGTCGAGGTCGAGCTCTCGACAGTCAAGATAAAAATTGTATATTGAGTTCGCGTGCTTGACACAAGTGGGCATACAATATGTATTTATCATATTATGATTGCATTTACAAATGATTTTCATAAAATGATGTTGGCTTTCAACCATCAAGTTATTTTATTATGTATTATATAGCTAGTCATGATGCGATATAATAGCTATGAAGCACAAGCGAAAATAGCATGTTATCTCGCACATTTTTAGGATAAAGTGTGCAGGTGACACGTCATAGTATCATAAGATATATGCTGAATTTATGATTTGTCGAATTTATTGAATTAAAACATGAAATAATGTGTGCACCTTTTAATTTGACTAGCCCGTCTCGCATGTCATTAAATGCATAAAAAAGATATATATCTTATAACAAGCACATAAAAGTAACGAGGTACTACCATTTAAGCTTGAAATTTTAATATTAATCATGCATTTTTGTTCCTTTTTATGCATAGCATGTAAAATATTAGTGATTTACACTAAATTTAAGCAATTAATAAGCATATGATTTGCATATTTATCCTAAATTTAGGATTTGATGACTAATTTTGTATTTCACATTTTTGCTATATCAAAAACATTGTAATGAAAGCAAAATATATAGAGATTGAGGGTAAAAAATGGAAGGATATCACCTTAAAATATTGTGGATGGCCCATTTGTAACTTTCCAGAAATAGAGGAGCCAGTTTGTAATTTTTCAGAAGTGAGAGGCCTGAATTTTCAGAAGTTGAAGGGCTATTTTGAAATTTCCAAAGATTGAAGGACTTTTTTACAATTTCCAAGAGCATGAGGGGCCTGCTAGCAATTTCCAGACTCTTAGCCATTGCCAGCGTGTGAGAAAGCGGTGACGGAGTCAGCTGCTTCTAGCGGCGTGTGGAGGAGCATGGCAGCTTAGTTGGGGTCGATTTTTGCGGCGTTGGCCTCGTCTTGGAGAGACGCAGCCGTAGGTGGTCTTCGTTTTCCGTTTCAGGTCCTCCTGCTCTGACCCAGATCGAACAACCTCCATGATCGCCGGTGATGTGCGGTTGCTCTTCGTCTCCTCCATTGTCTGTGCTTCCAAACCTTGGATTTGCTAGAAGGTTACTTACACAGAAATCTTGCCGAGGCTGTTTGATTGGGTGGGGCACACTGCCGTAGCTGCTCGGCTTCCTTCCCTCTCTCTCCGATTGGTTTTTTTCCCCCTAGCTTTAATGGGGGTTTTTTTTTTTCTTTAGATGAAACTGAAAAGTGGTTCTTTGAGATTCAAAAATTCAGTGTTGAAATCCTCCATGGCACTACGTTGCAGTGTCGATTCCCAACAATGGAACCAATTGATCATGCCAAAAAATAAGCGTACCGGGGGTATCGAATCTGTGCTCGAGCCATGGATTGTTGAAGAAGCTTTCCGGTGTGTTTTTCGTCACGGATGGTAGGATATCTGGCTATGTGTTGTCTGCAAAAGTGAACAATCATAAGAGGCTCCCTGCCAAAATTCTCCGGTGTGATAATCAGTACCTCAAAAAAAGTATAAGTGTGTAAGGAGAGAGAAGAGAGAGTCCCTTAGGTCATGGAGAGGACCCCTATTTATAGGGATTTGTTACTACCTGAGTGGGTTGGGCTTATCCTTTATATATGGGCTTGACCTATGTATCTTTGAGGGTACCCTTTTGAGAGTATACTTTTGGGGGTATATATTTATGCTCATCAATCATGAAAAAAGAAAAGCGACAAGAGTTACCATTATGACAGTATCCAAGGGCTTGGTCCGTCATACATGACTCACTAAGAAATAGGGTTAAATAGGTCCATTATAAGTGTGCTCAAAATTTATATATTATGTTCGTGCTTAATGGGAGTGAGTAGCCACTTAGAGCATGTACCATTGGTGGGTAGTTTAAGGAGAGTTTACTTACCTTTTCTACATAAATTTATTATAAAAATACTTTTAAGTTATCCAAACAAAAAATATATTTCAATGGTGGCACAAATTTCAATAATTTTACATATGTCATCATCTTTATCTTCATTCAATTAATATCTTTATATCTTATTTATATTAATCTTGTAATTTTTTTATGCAATTTTAATTTGATATTTGTTAAATTAATATTTCAAAATAATATTAATTTTTAAAAATAATAATTTTGAAATCAAATATTTATACTAAATAAGAACAATAATAACAATAATAATGGAAATAATAATGACAATAATATTAGTATCTAGTTATAATAGCAATATTCATTATTTATATTAGTAATAGATTAATATTAGTAATAAATTATGTTATTAAATAGCTTAATATTGATTAAAAATTAGATTTGAAGAAAGAGGAGAGGAAAAATGGCTAGAAACTTGAAAAAATCGTAGAAAATTGATCTGATGTCCAAATGGAACAAACCAAGTCTCTATTTATAGAGAAAAATGTATACTTTAATACAAAGAAAAAAATATATTTTTGGTTGAAAATTGGTCAAAAACAGTGAAAGAGGAAAAATTTATTCAGTCCACCAGCATGTTGACACGTGTAAAGGCGTGCACTTTTTTTTATTATTTTTATTTTTTTCTCGCTTCAAAATGATGTCGTTTTGATTGTTTCTAGGCTTAAACAACGTCGTTTTGTTCCGTGTTTAGTTGATAAGCTCCGGTAGCTTATTTTGCTACCCATTTACCTTTTTGCTTAATAAGCAACCGTGATGCTACTCCTTTTGGAAGTGAGAATCTCACTAAGCTACTCCTTTGCTATTCCATTGAACGTGCTCTTATAAGACATGTACATATAAGCCCCACATCGAGTTCGGGGTATCACACGGTTTACACCAAACTTGTGCAGTTGTGCACTACATAGTTGTAACTACACGGGTTAACTCAATTTAATTTTTGACAAGTAAACCCTAAACAAATTGACCCGGTTGGTGTTAACTAAAATCCACAAACCAAAAATAACCACTCACTGCATCCAATCCACATTTTACAAATAATAAATTTCATACAATTCTGAATGTTACTCAATGAGCTACATATACATATGTTCATGATTTGTGTTGCAAATATAGATTTAATAGAAGTTTCTAAAAAACATACCTGCATTGCATATATACAATGACAAATGATCACACTTTGGAGGTAGGTTAAGTAGATTTTTGAAGCTCCTTCTCAACAGCATTTGCAATAGATCATGATATGAGGGGGAAAAAAAAAATTGTAGATTGGAATATGTATTAATAATTTTGTGAGATATCACAATATAAAATGGCAAAAACATAAATAAATCTCTAGAATATTCAAGCTTGTTTTTATTTTATTTTTCCTTTCCTTTTTCTGGAGGTTGGAACCAGGGGTGAAAAAGAGCCGAGTTGAGCCGAGCTCTAGAATATTCAAGCTTGTTTGATTACATAAGTGAACTTGAAATAGTTTCAACCTTGACTTGGTTTGTTCTTGAATAAATCTCAAACAAGTTTTTTATCAAGTCGTGCTCGAGTAATTTGATATTAAAAAAAATAAAAAAAATCTAGTAGTACCCTTATTGAGTCGAGCTTCATTGTCCAACGAGCTTAAAGTTTTGTTTGAGATTGATTTGATTATCTCACGAACCAATCTCAAACGAGTTCTATAGAACAAAATGTTAGCACCTATTCCAGAAACTAATAAGAGAAATTCGATAACAATCAAATTAACAAAACTAAGATAAACAGTAAAGAAATAAACCTATACTAGTTAGATGTCGCGAGAGGAGAGAAATTCTGATTTGAAGAATAAAGTTCCGAGGCCTGTATTAACAGTGTCCTTAAAGCAAATTCGACCGTCTCCCTCACAGTGCTGGGAGTAATTCGAAGGCCGAGTGCTTCCCAGGATACAACGGATGAACCGGATAGCTTCTGCACCTGAAGTTCCGGCGAATTGTGGTTGCGCTCGTCCTTGATCACCAGAGGAAGCCAAGGAAAAACGGATCGAGATGTTGGTGTAAAGAAAGCAATGCAATGCAGTTTCTGTTGGAAAACAATGAGGGAGGAGAGATTGCTGGTAAGTGTATGCCTCTGTGTTGGAATCGTGTATGTTCGCCTTGAGAGTAATCTCTCTATTTATAGGATAGTGTTTATCACCAGTTCAGCGAACTGAACTATTGATATCCCCCAAAGACTGATTCCCAAAGAGATTGATGAGTATGGTTTGGCGAGCTTTGACTGCTCGAGAAACTCACCAGAATTTCCCAAAAAAAGATGCAAAACGTGGGTGAGTCTGGGTAGCCAAATTTTTGCGACATTCGTGTCCGCAGGACGCGTGTGCACACGAGTTCAATGGCTCGAAGGCAATTTTGGATCGAGATTTGCACCCCCCCTGCGCGGGTGTGCGCGCGAGGGAGTGTGTCTTCTCTACAACAACTTGAACCTCACTAAAAGGCTCAAGTATATAAACCACCCATGCTTTAACATCTTTTTCCAATGTGAGATTAGTCCACTTCCAAAGTCATACTTTGCCCCTTAATATCTCATTCGTCCGAGCTCCGATTTGGACAAATAAATATTCAATCTCGATGTTTTCACGGAGTAGAACTCATTTCCACAATTACCATTGTCATTACATAAATGTTTAATAAAGAAATTCATGCCACAAAGGCACAATTTCCTTCACAAAAATACACATTTTTCTAACAATCCCCCATATGAAGGAAATTGACAATCAACGAAGTTTGGTGATCAAGTTCAGCAGTTGAAACCTGCATAGGATAGGTAGGTGTTACCCTTTGAACCTTCCCTCGTGAAAGCATGTTTACTTTACTGGTTGATCAGTAGACATGATGTCTTTGAACTGTTCTGCCGTTTGTGTAAACGACCACATACTTCACACAGGAATCTTCCTAGCACAATTCAATTCTCATAGTTATGTTCATTCATGGCCCTGAACATATGCCTAGTTCAGTGAGAGGGTCTAAGAATTGAGCCTCACACAATTCTCCTCGAAGCGGCCCCACTTCTCTCTCACATAGGTGATTCTTATTTAAGAGTAACCCGCATTATTCCGCACGAATTTTCGACGCATGAGAATCATTAAAAGCCTTTTTGCTTATCCTCTTATTTCACGGAAATTACTGTTACTTTGAGTCTTCTTACAATTAGGTTGTCCCTTTGAACCTAGATCTTGGGATCTCCAGTCAACAAGGTTGGGTTTCCATTGTATCAACTCATTTTTCTAGAGGCTTAAGTCCCATTCCTTTCGAAGATTTTGCAACCAACTCTCTATTTAATCCTTTGGTTAACGGATCCGCTATGTTATCCTTTGACTTCACATAGTCAATAGAGATAATACCAGTTGAGAGTAGTTGTCTAATGGTATTGTGTCTAAGACGGATGTGCCTAGACTTGCCATTGTATATATTACTTTGTGCCCTGCCAATTGCTGATTGGCTGTCACAATAAATGCAGATTGCTGGCACAGGCTTAGTCCATCTAGGAATATCTTCTAAAAATTGGCGTAGCCATTCAGCTTCTTCACCACTTTTGTCTAGAGCTATAAACTCAGACTCCATCGTGGATCTCGCTATAACACTCTGTTTAGAAGATTTCCATGATATAGCGGCACCTGCTAAAGTGAATACAAATCCACTTGTAGACCTTGAGTCTTTGATGTCAGAAATCCAATTTGCATCAGTATACCCTTCGATAACTGCTGGATCTCTAGTGTAGTGTAATCCATAATCACGAGTAAACCTTAAGTACCTTAGTACTCTCACTATGCCTTTCCAATGATCAGTCCCCGGATTACTAGTGTATCGACTCAGCTTACTCACAACATATGCAATGTCTGGTCTCGTACAACTCATTAAGTACATCAGACTACCTATGACTCTTGAGTATTCTACCTGGGAAACTGTCTTTCCTCTATTCTTTGATAGATGTAGACTTGTGTCTATTGGAGTTCTAGCTATTGCAGTGTCATCCTTGCTAAATTTCTCCAGAATTTTGTCCACGTAGTGTGATTGACTCAAGGCGAGTCCATTTGATGTTCTGGAAATTTTCACGCCAAGGATCACATCAGCTAGACCCATGTCTTTCATGTCAAATCTTGAGTTCAACATGTCTTTCGTGGACTTAATCATTTTATCATTGCTTCCGATGATAAGCATGTCATCTACATAAAGACACAAGATGACATAGCCATTTTCAGTGTCCTTTACATAGATACATTTGTCACTTTCATTTATTTTGAATCCACATTCTAACATGGCAGCATCAAACTTCTTATGCCATTGTTTTGGTGCTTGTTTTAAGCCATACAAAGACTTAACTAACTTGCACACTTTGTTTTCTTGTCCTGGTATAGAAAACCCTTCTGGTTGTTCCATGTAAATCTCCTCTTCTAAATCTCCATTTAGAAAGGCAGTCTTTACATCCATTTGGTGTACTTCAAGATTTCGCAGTGCGGCAATTGCAAGTACAATCCTGATTGAGGTTATTCTTGTAACTAGAGAATATGTGTCAAAGTAATCAAGACCTTCACGTTGCTTGTAACCTTTGATTACAAGTCTTGCCTTGTACTTATCAATTGTGCCATCAGCCTTCATCTTCCTCTTGAAAATCCACTTGTATCCTAGTGGTTTACTTCCTGGAGGGAGATCCACTAGTTCCCAGGTATGATTTTGCAAGATGGAATCAATTTCACTTTTGATGGCTTCTTTCCACTGAGGTCTCTCAGAAGAGCTTACAGCTTCTTTTCTTTGTAACTTTGAGGTTCGCTTTCTATCATGTAGGTTAGAAAATCCGAACCATAGGATTTCTCTATCCTAGCTCTTTTGCTGCGTCGAGGTTCCTCCTCTCCTTCCTCATTCTTATCATTCTCCTCATGTTCTTCTTCAATTGAATCATGTATCCGTTTATCGGAGCTTTCCTTAATACTCGATCTGTACGGAAATACATTTTCAAAGAACGAGACATTTCTTGATTCCATTATCGTGTTTTTGTGTATGTCTACAATCTTAGACTCATGCACAAGAAACCGATAAGCACTACTATTATGAGCATAACCGATGAATATGCAATCTACAGTTTTTGGTCCAACTTTTACCTTTTTAGGTAAAGGAACAGCAACCTTAGCAAGGCACCCCCACACTCGCAGGTATTTGTAGGATGGAACTCTTCCATGCCACAATTCATAGGGGCTTTTGTCAAGCTTCTTGCGGGGCACCTTATTTAAAAGGTAATTAGCTGACAACACAGCTTCTCCCCACATATTGTTAGGTAGCCCAGAACTTAATAACATGGCATTCATCATCTCTTTCAGAGTTCGATTTTTGCGTTCTGCAATGCCATTCTGTTGAGGTGCATAAGGTGCTGTTGTTTCGTAGATTATACCGTGTTTTGCACAGAATTCAGCAAATGGTGATTCGTACTCACCTCCACGATCACTTCTTAGCATTTTAATTTTCTTATTAAGCTAATTCTCAACCTCTGTCTTATAGAGAATAAACTTCTCTATAGCTTCATCTTTACTTTTGAGAAGATACACATAACAATACCTTGTGCTATCATCAACAAAGGTTATGAAGTACTTGTTTCCACCACGTGATTGTGTAGATTTGAAATCACACACATCAGTATGAATTAACTCAAGTGAATCACTATTTCTTTCAATAAAATGAAATGACGTTCTAGTCAACTTTGCCTCTACACATGTTTCACATTTGTGATTTGAATCTATTTGAAATTTGGGTATGCAATTCATGTTAATCAACCGACGCAAGGTACCATAATTAACATGTCCTAGTCTACCATGCCACACATTGGAAGACTCAAGCAAGTAAGCAGAAGATTTGTTCTTATTATTATTTAAAGGTTTTACAACCATTACATTGAGCTTAAATAGCCCATCGGTTACATAACCTTTCCCAACAAACATTCCATTTTTGGATAAAATAACTACATCAGATTCAAACACAACACGAAACCCGTGCTTGATCAACAACGATCCGGACACTAAATTCTTCCGGATATCAGGCACGTAGAGCACGTTGTTGAGAGTTAATTCCTTCCCGGACGTCATTTTCAAAATTACCTTGCCTTGTCCCTTGATGTTGGAGGTGGCGGAGTTTCCCATGTAAAGCTTCTCGCCATTCTCGGCAGCTTCAAATGTACTAAACATTTCTTTATTTGAGCACACATGTCTGGTAGCACCCGTGTCTATCCACCATCGGTTTGGGTTTGAACCTACCAAATTTACTTCCGAGATTACTGCGGCAAGGTTCATATCGGACACATCTTGAACCATGTCTTCAACCATGTTTACTTCCCTGTCTCTTTTCGGCTTTTTACACACCGTGGCCTTGTGGCCCATGCCACCACAATTGTAGCATTTCCCAGCAAATTTCTTTTTAGAAATTCCACCCTTAGGTCCAAGGTTGAACCCTTTTCCAGTTTGACCACCCTTTCCGTTGCCTTTGCCTCTTTGGCTGTGCTCCACCACATTAGCCTTAGCGGCCTCGGGAGTGTGGGTCCTTCTTTCAGAACTCCGGTTTGTTTCTTCAATACGAAGCCTGACAACCATCTGTTCAATATTCATTTCCTTTCGTTTGTGTTTCAAATAATTTTTGAAGTCTTTCCGACCCGGAGGTAATTTCTCAATCACGGCTGCCACTTTGAAAGATTCACTAAGAACCATCCCCTCGGCCTCGATCTCATGGTAAATTACTTGTAGCTCTTGCACTTGACTGTACACAGTCTTGGAATCAACCATCTTGTAGTCCAAGAACCGCCCAACAATGAACTTCTTGGCCCCGGCATCCTTGGATGTGTATTTGTGGTCCAACGACTCCCATACTTCCTTTGCAGTTTTCTTAAATCGATAAACTTCATATAATGAGTCATTCAACCCATTTAAAACATAGTTTCTGCAAAGGAAGTCGGAGTGATTCCAAGCATCCAAGGCAATTTTAGCCTGAATGTCCGTCTCATCTTCCACCTTAGGAGGATCTTCGTTCAGAAACCTTGCCAAGTTTAAAGTTGTCAAATAAAACAACATTTTTTGTTGCCAACGCTTGAAATTCAAGCCGTTAAACTTTTCTGGTTTCTCGCTATGATGGACCGGCACATTCACTTGGGGATTGGTGACAATATGAGTCACGGGTCTATTCACAAGTGGAGGGGAACCGGCTAAAGCACTAGCCACGAAGGTCTCAGTTCCATTAGCCGTTGCATTCGAGTTTGATCCGGATGCCATATTTCTGAAATATGAGCAAAGTTAGAATAGACAAATCTGTCGCGATATAAATGTAACAACCCAAGGTTGATAAACTGGTTTTTGGAAAATTTCTTTGATCAAACAAACTGGTTTTTTCAGATGTTACAAATCTGTTTTCAAAAACCTTCAGTTTCTGGAACGGGGAAGAAAACGAAAAATTTGCTTTAAGATTGTTAGCACCTATTCCAGAAACTAATAAGAGAAATTCGATAACAATCAAATTAACAAAACTGAGATAAATAGTAAAGAAATAAATCTACACTAGTTAGATGTCGCGAGAGGAGAGAAATTCTGATTTGAAGAATAAAGTTCCGAGGCCTGTATTAACAGTGTCCTTAAAGCAAATTCGACCGTCTCCCTCACAGTGCTGGGAGTAAATGAGGGAGGAGAGATTGCTGGTAAGTGTATGCTTCCGTGTTGTAAATGGGTGAGTCTGGGTAGCCAAATTGGGAGGAGAGATTGCTGGTAAGTGTATGCCTCCGTGTTGTAAATGGGTGAGTCTGGGTAGCCAAATTTTTGCGACATTCGTGTCCGCAGGACGCGCGTGCAATGGCTCGAAGGCAATTTTTGATCGAGATTTGCACCCCCCCCTGCGCGGGCGCGCGCGCGAGGGAGTGTGTCTTCTCTACAACAACTTGAACCTCACTAAAAGGCTCAAGTATATAAACCACCCATGCTTTAACATCTTTTTCCAATGTGGGATTAACCCACTTCCAAAGTCATACTTTGCCCCTTAATATCTCATTCGTCCGAGCTCCGATTTGGACAAATAAATATTCAATCTCGATGTTTTCACGGAGTAGAACTCATTTCCACAATTACCATTGTCATTACATAAATGTTTAATAAAGAAATTCATGCCACAAAGGCACAATTTCCTTCACAAAAATACACATTTTTCCAACACAAAACACGAGCCAAATTCGAGTATCTCTGTCCATTATTCATTATTCAGCATTTAGTTGGAATCAACAGAAGTTTGATTCTTCTTAATTGAAACATCCCAGCTCCCAGCTTGTTTTGAAGTTCCCTAAAGAAACCTTTTACTAAGCTTTATATGGAAGGATTAAGAGTCTGCTTAGTGTAGCGTTTTCAAAACTGAGTGTTTTAAAAATACAACGTTTTTAAAACATAGATTTTTTAAAACGCTGTTTTTTTCTTATAAATGTGTTTGTGATATCGCTTCAAAACGCAGCTTTTTTTTTCCTATCAGCATTTTAAAACCTGTGTTTTGGAAAAAAAACTGGAAATTTCGACGTTTTAAACCGCAGCTGTGTTTTGAAACCTGTGTTTTGGAAAAAAGCTGGAAATTCTGGCGTTTTAAAACGCAGCTGCGTTTTTAAAACGCTGTTTTTTCTGCCGCAATTAAAATGCAATTTTTACAAATAAGCTGTGTTTTATCCCTGTATTTTGACCAAAACGCACAACCAAACGGCTCGAAGTTAAAAGATCGAACGTTTTTCCTCTAACAGAACTATTCTTTTGGGCTTGTAAAGGATGCACATAGGAACTTTTATCAAATTGGCACATCCGTTGTTCCACTAACAGACTTCCTTCTATAGAATGAAAATACTCAAAATAGTGATTATGTGTAGAAGTTACCTATACAATCAAGACTCCAAGGAATATTTATGAATTTACGTCACTTGTATTTTCTGACTTCAAACATACACAACGAATACCTGTTCGACAAAGAAGTGAAAATCGAAAACGAATGTTTGAATGTCTCTCTAATATACTATATTCATTCCAGACAAAGAGTTCATTTTCCTTTTTTAGACGTAAACACATGACTAAATCAAATTAAAATTTTACATACTTTATTTATGTTTTAAAAAATAAAATTTCATTAATTAAAAACTATCTTAAGAATACTATGAATTACAATTTTCATAATTTTGTAATAACCATTAAATTTATGTTAATTATCGGTAAAACTTTAACCAATTTGACCAAAAAAAATTAAAAGTAGACTATTTGTCTGTAACGAATGAAGTATTCCCTAACATGGACACTCTGTTTCAACCCTCGTGAAGGTTGCGACGAGTCATTGATTTTCTTCTCAACATTTTCGGTCTTTCCGGTTCTTTTCCTTTACTAGTTTGCTTAGATTTAAAGTGTCTTAGGTTGATGTATTAAATAAGTTTACTATTAGTAAACCTCTGGTAAATTCAATGAATGCGTATTTACATACTTCAACCTATTTCAACCTATTTTATTCTGTTACGTGCTTCACTGCCTTTATATCTATCAGAAAATTCGTATTGTGAATTCTATGTATCTATTGAATTTAGCATGTTGATCCAATGGTTGATAATGAGAGTAACCATTGATGGTTAAATAAAAAAATAACCATTAAGCTTATGTGTTTCTTACTGATAAGCTTATGTGTTTCTTGTGAGACCGAACAATTGGTATCACTGCATACTCAATTGGGACTAACAATATTTATATAAAACAAACAATGAAACAAATACATTTAGGTATATACCACTAAGATATATGCAGTATGCTTG
The DNA here is from genome assembly GCA_016624345.1 of Platycodon grandiflorus. NCBI lineage: Eukaryota > Viridiplantae > Streptophyta > Magnoliopsida > Asterales > Campanulaceae > Platycodon > Platycodon grandiflorus. The sequence continues at coordinate 50,885,935 of CM028361.1, read as the reverse complement.
TTACTGGAATTTTTCAGAAAGAGTAGAGTACATTTTATTTAACTATTTGAGCGTCTTTTTTTTAAAAAAAAATATGGTGTCCCTGTTTTTGTTTTTTTTTATAAAGTTACTATGTTTACTTTTCTATCTATCATGTGGACACTTATAACATTCATGTATGTATATTAAAAATAACCTAAAAAATTAGCCTATAATTTTTGCAAGAAACTAATAATATTAGTTTAGATTAATTTTAAGAAGTACTTATAAAATACTCCCTCCATTTCTAAATTATTGTCTTGCTTGATCCGCCACACAGATTAAGAAAAACAATTGACTTGATTATTAATATTGGTATAATGTGTAGTTTACTTTAATACATATGTGCATGTGACCCATAATTAAAGTAAGAAAAAAAAGTCATGGTAAAATAGTAAAAGTCATGTCCTAAAAAGGAAAGTTTAAAACAAGATAATTATTTAGGGATGGACAAAAAAAAAAAACAAGATAATAATTTAGAGACGGAAGAAGTAATCTTTTAATAAATAACTTGATCCACGCCATACACCGGGCCCATCAATAGATCAAATTTCAATCTAAATTTGATACGAGTCGATGATATTTGTAGGATACAGATTGATTTTTTTTTATCCGATTACTAGATTGAAATCCAAAATCGATAATTTAATAGTGTAACAAATTGGATTTGAATCGAGGGTAATCCAATCTGTTAAGAACCGAATTAATCTAATCAGAAACATATAGCAATACTATATATATTGTGGTGTACGTTTGTGCTGCTTGGACACAAGACTTTGCATGTATGTTGAAATTTGATCGTGTAAAAGATACCTTAATATTTGTTTTATTAAATACTTTAATTAGAGGTGAATAAAATTCAAATTCGGTCTAAATCCAAAAATTTTAAATATAGATGGAGCATTGAACATTTGAACCGATCAAAATTTGATATATTAAATTGATAGATTGACGTATATCTGATCCGTATCCTATTCATAGATAGGCGTAGTTAGTATATACGCATTTCTAATTTTCTAAGTTATTTTCTAAACTTTATTTTCCTATTCTACGCATATACATAAAAATCTACATAATAATACTACTTTCAAATAAATACATTTAACAACATAAATTAAATTCAATTTTGGGCAAATAAACATTATTTTTTTAGAAAAATACAAAAAAAAAATTAATACAAAAAATGGAAATTAAAGCGTCAGCACTCGAACGGGCACTCCGCCAGAAAATGTTGTCTAAGGTTAGGATGGATAGCAAGTCGGACATATGGCTGTAGATACCCAAAATTCGTACCCCGTATTATACGAATTGTCCTATAAATAATTGTTTATTTATAAATGGACTAACACTTGTTTCTATAATTATTTCAGGAAACAAAATATTCAACAGGACTAACGATGTCCAACAAATATTAACAATTTCAGTTAGATCAACATCAATGGTCAAATCTGAAGATACAAAGCTTACAGGGTGCAAAACATAAAAGAAGATGATTCCAAGGTTGAAAATCCAAAGGAACAACTTCAAGGCACAAAGATTAAATAAAATTGACAAGGGACCTGAAGCATAAAGAATGAAACATGAAGATTCAAAGTGTAAAAATCAAATGAATGCTTTGGTGCGTCACTTCCTCTCCTTATGCGCCACGCACCAAAAGTTGTAAAGCTTTGGTACGTCGTCTCCTTTTTTGGTGCGCCGCGCACCAAATCAAGCATTGCCTCACAAGTCAAGCCGCCGGCTGCTGAAGACTTTTGTGCACAAAGGAAGCTTTGTGCTTTACTTGGCCCCGAGATTAACACAAATATCTCTCAAAATCTCACCTATAAATACACTCTCCCTCTCAAAGGAGAACATAGACCAACAACACACACTCAATTCACTCAGCTCTCTCTTCTCTCTCTCTCTCTCTCTCTCTCTCTCTCTCTCTCTCTCTCTAGAAAGAAAGAAAAGAAAAAGAAAAGAAAGAAAAGCTCTCAGCTCTCTCTCTTGCTCTCCCTCAGCCCGAGAAAATAAATCGTTCTCTCCCTGGAAAAATTTCACACATACACACAAACACACAGTGTTCTTTGAACACACCCAATATTAAAACGTAAGTCTTCTTTTCCTCATATCGATAGCAGTGGAAGCACAACGGTCAGGCTATGAGCTAGCCTGATCAAATATAACACAACGGCCTAGAACTTGGCTCGAATTCTGTAAAACGACAGAAGGTAATTCCTTCCGTTCATTATTTTATTTATCCGTTTCAATGTTGGATAATTTACAAATATGTATATATTTATTTCGGTACATTTGATATGTAAATACATATAGCATATTCATTAAATGCAAATATCGAAATGTTCGTTCTTATTTATATATAATTGATATTATAATATATATATATATATATATATATATAGATACTTTAAGCTAAAAATTTTATTTTAGTTATTTTCGTTAAATATAAATATATACTATATTTATTTTATTTCTTTTGTAAATAATAAAGCATGTATACATTTTATAACGTAAACGGAGATATAAATCTCTGTGATCTATTTTCCTCCGTCACATATTATAATAAACCCGTAATATATAAATTCGAGCATGCAAACATAAGAGACCGAACGGGCGAGTTGGGTGCGTAAAACTTTCCCAACTCGTAACTTAGCCTCCGAACCCACAATCTCAGTTTTTCTCTCGTTTTCTATATAAACGAGAGTGGCGACTCTGTTTTCAATATAAATGTGTTATACGCATTTATCACATTCTTTTTATTCGGGAGTCCAGAGCAAAAAGGCCCAGAAACGATCTGCGGATCGGGGTGCTCACAGTGGCGACTCTACTGGGGATAATAAAAAAAATGTTTTTTTTATAGGGCTAGACTCATACATTTATGCTTTACATGCTTTTTTGTTTTATTATTTTTATAACATATTTATATGTTATCGGTTTATTTTATTTTTGTGACATATTTAAATGTTTCGTGTTTTATTACACATTTCTTTCATAACATGATTAAAGTGTTATTTGTTTATTCTATTTTGTTCACTTTATTTTTTGTAACATATTTAGTGTTACATGTTTTATTTTCTAACATGATTATTTTGTGACATAATTATTTTATCGTTGTTACATGTTAAAAAATAGTACGTGTTTTATTTTTGTTACGTGTTTTTATATAACATGTTTATATGTTAGGTGCATTTTATTTGTGACATGTATAAATTGTACGTGTTTTATTTTTATTTAACATGTTAAATGTTATTTATTTTATTTATTACGTGATTATGTGTTACGTGTATATTCTGCTCGTACTAGCACTTGCATGTACAACTATATTCATTTGTTCGGGCGATGTCGCCAAAATTTATTATTTATAATACTTATTTATTTTTTATTTTTTTTCATTCTTTATACTCTCGGGGCTTAAGTTCCACCTTTTGTTGCTTTCCTTAATTTCTAACAAAAAAAAAAAAAAGAGAAAAGAAATTTCTTTTCAAAAATTGGAAAAATACAAGTTTTCAAAAGGAGACATTCTTTGCAATCCATTGAATATTTTCAAACACAAAAAGAAAATTCATCAGCTTTTATAGAGTTGAACTACGGTGACCTGAGCCTCGTTTTGAGGGACGTAGGCAGCTTTCGAGTGCAGTTATGTTTACAAAAAACAAATTGAAAAAAACAGTTTTAAAAAACTTTACAATTTTCATTTTCCTTTTAATCTTGGTAATCTTTACTGCTTTAAATTCTTTCATTTATTGGTTTGTTCTTTTCTTGGGGCTCCAAACCCTCAGTTGTGGTTGTGTTTCTTTTCTTGCAATTTTCAACTGCTAATAAAACACAACCCACATCACATGAATAAAAAAAAAAGGATATTAATTCTTTTAATTGTATATACCTGTCTCACCTTTCATTTATATATAATTGTAAAAAGAGTCTCTTAGATGCTGCGCACACACGTGCACTCATTTATTCCGAACTGTTACAAAGCTTCAAACCCTAGTATAGCCACGTTGAAGTGAAACTGGGTAAGTCATGCGCCCAGCATTCCTTCAGCCGATACTATTCCTTTCTGCGTGATTACTAATCGTCCCCCGGGAAGTAAGCCATCCTAACCCTGCATAGCCACGCGTAATTCATGTAAATTTCTAGGACACTTCAGAGACCTGTTGGTTCTTATTTTCATAAACATACTTTGTCATTCCTGTTCATAAAGACAAAAATAAATCAAATCAAATCAAATCAAAAAAGTCGTCGACCGATAAAAGAGTCTGTTTGATCACAACAAAGAAAAGATGTTGAGAAATAAACACCAAAGAAAATAAAAAAAGAGTCATACTCTCCCAAAAGAGAATCATGGTGATCAAAAGGTCGACAACAAAATTCTCATGCACAGGATTGACAAAGAAGTCAATGACATATACCTAGACAATTCGGATGGTAGATCCTGAAGAGGATATAGGCCCTTCGCCTGAGATCTGTCCAATCTTGGGGAGTCAAAATATAGGTGGAATATGAAGGTTCTATATTCTGGCGAGAGAATCCATCGTTCCAGGAATGGATCACAAGTCAAAACAAAGCATTGTCGCTTGTCCAACCATCTTAGGGTGAGTCAAACGAAAAAGAGGAACAATAAATTGTGTTGTACCCAGAAATACTTCTAAAACCTAACTCCTACCCATCAACCTTACAGAAGAAATCTGGCCTTGAATTGGAAGAGGACTGGCGCTGGGAAGTTGACAAGAATTTCAAGTTTGAGTTCAGAGTCAAGTACAGAAAGTCTGTGTTTGAATCAGATGACTGATCATGAAGAGAATACTTCTGTAGGACATGACACAGGAGCTCCAGGATATACTCCAACTCCAGTAATGCAACAGTGGATGGATCAGAATATGGAAGCCATGATCACTAGGTTTTCAGCCCTTATCCAAGGTCAATGGGGTGATAATAGGACTGCACATGTCTCTACAGGACCTGTCAACCCATCACCTTCAAGTATGAATGCAAGTCTGCCCAATCCAAACACCTACTTTGCCTACCTACATGCCTATTCTCCATACTCTCCATATCCAAATTTCCCATATCCAAATACTTACCCGTCTTACCCAAACACTTTCCCTTCTCAGCGATATATCACCGGTCTCAGACTACCACTTATCATTTCCAAGCACTATCTCATCTCCATATACCAACATCCCCTTTTCAAACCGAAATGTCTTCCCTTCTCACATGACAAATCCAATCCAAGGAAGTTCACACTTAAATCCAACCAGTCATATACCACAGGATCAAGCTGGCCCTATCTACCCATTTGTCGTTTATGCACCTCACACTGGAGTGATAAACATTGTCCCTCCTTACAATGCTCCTCAAGTAGGACAGCTTCCCGCAGCAGCAATTGATATCACTGATACAGGGGCTGCAAGTAAGGCAGAAGTTAGGGAATTGAAATACATGGTTCTGAAAGTTTTGAATAAAGACAATTTTACCGCACGAGCAATGACACTGCATCATGCTGCTATCCTGCCACCAAAATTCAAAATGCCTGATATTGAGAAATTCGATGGGACAGGTTGCCCTATTACATATTTGAGATCTTATGCTCATGCTATGCAGTAGAGAGGTGCAAGCTTTGAAGCAATGACTTCCAATTTTCACTTGACTCTGATTGGGGCTGCGAAACAGTGGTTGATGTCAGTTGATAGCACCACAATTGCTACCTGGGACAAGCTCGTTGATAAGTTTCATAAGAGGTACAAAGACAACAACAATTGGGGAAAGAGTAGGCGAGACCTTGAGTCATGCACCCAACAAGAAAATGAAACTTTCGCTGACTTCGCCGAAAGATGGAGGAAGAAAGTGGAGCAAGCTCCTGAAAGACCTGACCCGGTCGAGCAATCGCGCATCCTTTTGAATAATCTCCAACCTATTTTTTATGAACGAATGTGGTACTTGTCATATGCCGACTTCTCTGCCATCCTTGACATTGGGTTTCATATCGATAAAAAAATTCGGGCCAACTTCATAGAGGCTCGTTCAAGAAGCTCTGATCATCTTGATATGAGTGATCGAGATCACGAGACCTACGATCACATTGTCGATGATGATATAGTTGTCGAAGAAGCCTCTTCTGAAAGTGATGACTGAGATCCCAGGAATTAGTGAACAATGGTTGGGAGTGATAGACCCCCAAGAACATATCCTTTTTGCCTGTAATGTCAATATTTCTTATGGAGTATGCTCACACGTCTTTTATATCATCTTTTGTTCTTAAGTCAATCGAGTCTCTAAGTTGAACCTTTTCGAGTCCGTCTCAGATATTGAGTCTAGCTTATCGTTGAATATCCTTTGGATGTCGAGTCTTCCCAAATGATGAATTGACTCATTCAAAAACATGATAACATTACACGAGTCAATGATGAATCATTTCGAAGTCATGGGTCCGCAAACAACTAAACATTCAAAAATATACACAGAGTAAGCTGAGTGTCTTAACAAAGATCATCTTCGACCCATTACGATTGAGCTGTTACTGACACACTAGGCCGTCACCATACCCAAAAACTTTATATTTAAACCCATCCAAGTCCCGAGCCTTACTCAAAGGCCACACTAACATTAAACCCCATCCAAATCACATGCCAAATCAAACACTCATTTACCATACACAACCCATAGGCCTTGCTAACACCAAAACACCCTTCCAATCCTCACTCGCTCGAGAGGTCATCTTCTTGAGTTTGCGCCCTCCAAATCAGGGTCTGCACTATCCTTATGAACCAAGAGTGACCATTCACCCGCTCCACAATGAGATAGAGAACTTTCTTTTTCTTTCTCCATTCTATTCCATATGCTAAAAAAAATAATTTGTGAGAGCTCCTTAGGCTGAATCCCGAAGGGCAGCCTATGTTAAAAAAAAAAGAAACCTTCCATGAGCAATCTTTCTCTATCTCCCTCAATTTATCCCTTTCTCAATTTCTCTCTCAAACAAATTGGAGTCTCTTTCTCGAGCAAAACCAAACAACCAATCACCACAGCCAAACAGCTAGCCAACCACAAAGGCCAAGCCTTCAGCCAAAAAGCCAATCTCACATCTAAACCTAAACACTTGACCATTCCACCAAGGCCCAATTGCCATCGACAGCTTTGTTTCAATCGGTTATAACATGATTCGAGTCAAGCTGATTGTCAAAAATACATTAAAATACAATAAATACAAAGGAGGGTCCATAACCCACCAATCAAAGGATGTTCAGCGATATAGTGAACTCGAATTCTCGAGTCCTCTTGGAGTCGTCTCTTTATTTCTTTGAGCATACTCTTTCTGTCCTTTCTTTCATTGAGTCTCCCTCGGGCTTTTTGTTATCCATCTCATCTGAACTCCTCAATCGAGTCACCCCAAGGCATGTCCATCAATCTCGACATACTTCTTCTAAGTCTTCTTACCAAACACCAAAACTTGAGTCACTATCACAACTTCTCAATCAAGTCTTTTGGGGCTTCAACTATTTAATCAAAGATCATTGTCTCTATCATGGCCAAACAACAAACAAGGGGCTGCAACCCTTTTAGATTCGGGATCTTACTCACCGACGACACAACTTGGTCATCTTGTCAAAGACACGAGTGTGGGGCTGCACCCATTTGATCTCTGAAGACATATATGATATTTAAACACCAATCTTGCAAAGGGAACAAACATGGGGCTACAACCCCTTGATCTCTGAGTTTGGAATTTCATTACATGCTCGACTTGTCACACACAAGCAAGGGGCTACACCTCTCTGACCTTCATGATCATCATGAGTTCGTCTTGTCAAAAGACGTGAGCAAGGGGCTGTACCCCTCCAATCTTCATAGAACAATTGTTCTATTTGATTTCACCATGCCTCCCTCTTGCAAAGAGGGCACAAGTTCAGATCTTCACACCGTTGATCTTAGATCATGGTTCTTCACTACAAATAAGGAAGTCGCTCCTTTAATATTTGGTAGAAATGGGCCGTGGGGATTTTCCCTTGTGGAAACACAGCCAGACAGTGACATTTGTAGTGAACCAGGATCCCTTCTAAGGTCTGAGAAGGAAGACCCACCACATGAGTGGCTGAAATTGAATCTGGATGCCTGTACTGGTGAAGCGACCTTAAGGACCAAAATTTCACCCATATTCATCCCAAAATTTTCATAACTCACAAAGCTATCCCACAATCACATTTCAGTCCCTTCGAACCGCATCACATATTCATCACCTTTGCCTCATCATGTCTTGCCTACGCATGTTTAAGGAACAAGGAACATACACTCCAAATTTGGAGTCTCATTTTGATTAAAGTTTTCATGGCTTTTCCATATGGATAGCTTCTCTGTTTATGTGAGCTTGCATTTCAATATCTACCGCACCAAACCTTTGTAAAAAAAAATCTTCTACAAGTACCTTCCTTGGATCAAGGACACCACATCATGTCAACAATCACCTTCCAGGTCCCACCTGAGTCGTGAAATAAAGTTTCATCAAGGGCCCGACATCCAACATGCTCAGAAAACATTGCTGACGCCTCAGCATTTCCATCATCACCAGCAGAATCCCCATGGGACTCTATACATTATATCTTGATAGAAGCATTGCCAATGGCTGTGCATTCCATCCCATGCAAACTTTGTCCCATCGGATATCACACAAGTAGCAGTATCAGTTATTCGGTCGTTTCCCCACCGGTGTATACCTGAGGCCTCTGGAAATAAGACGCTCAACTGACACGGCTCAGAAAACGTCGCTGATGGCTCAGCACTCAGAATCTGTCCCATCGGACACCATACAAGATGGTATCTCTTGGTCATTTCCCAACGGGTGAAAACCTGGGGTTCATGGATTTGACCATCTAATCATATCTTGCAGTGCATTCACACTCGTTTGCACACCCAATCATATCACACATAAATGTTTTACAACTTTGAAAAAAAAAATAACACATGCTTTACAGCTTTGAAAAAAAAAATCTTCCACATCTCTGAAAAGGAAAATCAACAAACATATTCCACCCCTGAACTACGATTTGTTCTGATTCCCGAAACGGGATACGTAGGCAACCTCTTTGGAGGTACGACCATTTGACTATATCTCACTTGAACTGCGTTTGGCTTCATTCCTATTTAGGATACACAGGTAACCCCTAGGGGCCCCAGCCAATGTTTTCGTTCCATACGAAGCTGGATGTCTATCTTTTTCGACGACGCTCGCTTACTTCTAAACGAACGTAGTCGAGGGGCTTTGTAGACACCTAGAATTCGTACCCCGTATTATACGAATTGTCCTATAAATAATTGTTTATTTATAAATGAACTAACACTTGTTTCTATGATTATTTCAAGAAACAAAATATTCAACAGGACTAACGATGTCCAAAAAATATTAACAACTTTAGTTAGATCAACATCAAGGGTCAAATCTGAAGATACAAAGCTTACAGAGTGCAAAACATAAAAGAAGATGATTCCAAGGTTGAAAATCCAAAGGAACAACTTGAAGGCACAAAGATTAAATAAAATTGACCGGGGACCTGAAGCATAAAGAATGAAACATGAAGATTCAAAGTGTAAAAATCAAATGAATGCTTTGGTGCGCCACTTCCTCTCCTTGTGCGCCGCGCACCAAACCAAGCAATGCCTCACAAGTCAAGCCGCCGGCTACTGAAGACTTTTGTGCACAAAGGAAGCTTCGTGCTTTACTTGGCCCCAAGAGTAACACAAATATCTCTCAAAATCTCACCTATAAATACACTCTCCCTCTCAAAGGAGAACACTGACCAACAACACACACTCAATTCACTCAGCTCTCTCTTCCTCTCTCTCTCACGGTAGAAAGAAAGAAAAGAAAAAGAAAAGAAAGAAAAGCTCTCTACTCTCTCTCTTGCTCTCACTCAGCCTGAGAAAACAAACCGTTCTCTCCCTGGGCAAATTTCACACACACATATAAACACACAATGTTCTTTGAACACACCCAATATCAAAACGTAAGTCTTCATTTCCTCGTATCGGTAACAATGGAAGCACAACGGTCAGGCTATGAGCTAGCCTGATCAAATATAACACAACGGCCTAGAACTTGGCTCGAATTCTGTAAAACGACAGAAGGTAATTCCTTCCGTTCGTTATTTTATTTATCCGTTTTAAATGTAAATACGTTGGATAATTTGTAAATATGTATATATTTATTTTGGTACATTTGATATGTAAATACATTTAGCATATTCATTAAATGCAAATATCGAAATATTCGTTCTTATTTATATATAATTGATATTATAATATATATATATATATAGATACTTTAAACTAAAAATTTTATTTTAGTTATTTCCGTTAAATATAAATATATATTATATTTATTTTGTTTCTTTTGTAAATAATAAAGCATGTGTACATTTTATAACGTAAACGGAGATATAAATCTCCGTGATCTATTTTTCTCCGTCACATATTATAATAAACCCGTAATATATAAATTCGAGCATGCAAACATAAGAGACCGAACGGGCGAGTTGGGTGCGTAAAACCTTCCCAACTCGTAACTTAGCCTCCGAACCCACAATTTCAGTTTTTCTCTCGTTTTCTATATAAACGAGGGTGGCGACTCTGTTTTCAATATAAATGTGTTATACGCATTTATCACATTCTTTTTATTCGGGAGTCCAGAGCAAAAAGGCCCAGAAACGATCTGCGGATCGGGGTGCTCACAGTGGCCAAGGTGGTGTCATAGCTTTCAGGCCTATTTAGGCCTCCATTGCGCCAATATATATATATATATATATATATATATATATATATATATAAAAATGTTTAGCATGTTAGATAAGTAATCCTCCCTCTGTTCCAAACAAAGAACTTACTATTCTATTTTGGGATGTTCCACTCAAAGAGTTTACTTTTAAAAATTATACTAAAATCTCTATAAACATTTCAACGTTACCCTACATATGTGGTATAAATATATTAACTATGCTCAAATTTTTTTAATTATGACTAGCTCAAATACTACTTGTATTATGAAAATGAAAGCTTAGTTGTATTGCATTTAATACTTACATTATATAGCTACAAAGAAGCAGGAAGAAGCTAAACTACTAACATTAACCAAAGATAAGAAGTACAGGAGTAACAAAGCTAAACTACTAACACTAACCAAAGATAAGAAGTATAGGAGTAACATATCTGATGTTAGATATAACAACTGAAGGATAAGTTGAGACTAAGTCTCAATCTTATCTGTATCCTTTACATGCCCCCGCAAGTGGACGACCGAACGAATAGACCGATCTTGGACATGAGTATATCAAATCTGCACCTAGCCAACGGCTTAGTGAGGATCAGCGAGCTAATCACCTGTTAGGACATGGGCGACCCGTAAATGTCCATGCTGAACTTGCTCGCGAATGAAGTGGAAAGCAAGTGCTAAATGCTTCATGCGAGAGTGAAAAATCGAATTAGCACTTATCTAAGTAGCTCCAAGATTATCACAGAAAATGTTTGGAACATGAGAAATAAGGACGCCCATCTGATGAAGGAAATTGCGTAACTATAGAAGCTCAGCTGCCGTAAAGGCAACTGCTTTGTATTCAGCCTCAGTACATGATTGAGCCAAAAAAAACGTTGTTTCTTTGAGCTCAAAATAATGGGATTACGACCAAGAAATATGATTTGACCCATTGTTGAGGTGAAATCATCCTTATTTCCAGCCCAATCCGCGTCTGAAAAGGCATGAAGATTGATCGGAGAGTCATGATAAATGGTGATGCCTTTGTATAAAGTGCCGACAAGATAGCGAAGAAGGCGTTTCAGGGCTGCCGAATGAGTAGTGTGTGGCTTATACATAAACTGTGACAAATTGTTGACAACAAATGCGACATCAGGACAGGTGAGAGTTAGGTACTATAGACCTCCAATTGCGGCTCGATAATCTGTCGGATTGTCAATTAATTCACCAGAGTGGAGAGAGAGTGAAGAATCAATTACCATAGGAGTTGGGATTGGTTTTGCAATAGCCGTCTTTGTTCGTTCAAAAGATCAAGGATGTATTTCTTTTGGCTTAGGAAAAGACCTTGTGGAGATGGAATGACTTCAACACCAAAAAATACGAAAGTATTCCTAGATCTTTGAGAAAAACCTTTGAGCTAGCAGTTTGATGAAGTTATCCAACGTCTGAGTGTCCGGACTTATGAGGACTATATCGTCCACATAGACTATAAGATACATTGGAGATGAGTGGTGATAATGAATGAATAGGGGGAATCCGCAATCGAATGCTTGAACCCAAAACTCAAGAGAATGTTTGCGAGCTCTGTATACCATGCCCGAGGAGCCTGCTCAAGGCCATAAATTGCTTTGCGGAGCTTGCATACAAAATTTGGAAATGCGACATCTGGAAATCTCGGAGGTTGCACCATAAATACCTGTTCATTAAGAGTACCATGTAAAAATGCGTTATTAATATGAAGTTGTCAAAGATGCCATTTGTTTGTTATAGCAAGGCTAAGAAAGGTCTGTATTGTAGCGAGTTTGACCACTAGGCTGAAGGTGTCGGTGTAATCTACCCTGGAACGTTGTTGAAAACCTTTTGCAACTAAGTGTGCCCGATAATGCTCAATGCTACCATTTGGATTATATTTTATGCAAAAAACCCACTTACACTTATCAAGATTTTGCCCTAAAATCGGATACCAAATCCTATATGCCGAGTTTTTGAAGAGCACGAATCTCATCCATCATGGCATGTCGCCATAAGGGATCATGGAGAGCTTAGGCAACAGTGGTAGGCTCAGTGGGCTTGGGTTGAGTGGTGGTGAGATGCACATATTTAGGGTTGGGTTTGTAGATATTTTTGGAGCGCGTGGTGATGGAGCTGGTGGGTAGCGGTGTGGACTGGGATGGTGCGGTATGATGGTCAGCAAGGGATTGAGGTAGATTGGAGGGTGGGTTAAGGCTGGGAAGGTTGATGCATGTATGCTGAGACTCGATGGCCGATTGTGAAGGGCTGTTAGTCTCAAGTGACGAGTGTGGTGGGGGTATTTGTTGCGCGCTATAGGACTTGTCAGTGCACACAGATTCATGTGATAGAGTAGATGACGAAAGGAAAATGGGGAGATAAATAGGGCACCATGTATTTGGATTTGGGTTAGATGAGTTTGGTTTGGTAGAGGTGAGTTGGGCATATGGAAATTGAGTTTCCACAAACCGAACATGGCGCGAAGTATAGTTTCTATGAGTGATTGGGTCAAGACAATAATATTTGCTTTGAGTAGCGTAGTAGCCTACAAAGACATAAGGAAGAGAGCGAGAGTCTAGTTTGTGTTGAGCATAAGGACGGAGCCAAGGATAGCAAAGACAACCAAAACTTCGAAGTTTGAGGTAATTAGGGGGAGTACCAAATAGACAGTGGAAGGGCAATTTTTTGAAGAGAGTTGGAGTGAGTAGGCGGTTAATTAAATAGGTGGCGGTGGAGAATGCTAGTAACCAAAACTCAAGAGGGAGTTGAGCATGAGATAAAAGAGAAAGGCCCATTTTTACGATATAGCGATGTCGACGTTTAGCATAGCCATTGTGTTCCAGAGTATGGCGGGGGAGTGAGGTGAGAGACACCATCAATGCTGAGATATGTGGTAAGAGCTTGATATTCACCGACATTATCAGAATAAACAGTTTTGATTGATTTTTCAACTAATGCTTTGAACCTTGTGTGAGCGCCTCGATCCGCAGATCGCTCTTTGGGCCCTTTTCGCTCTTTGGACTCCTTGTGATATATTATGATAAACGCGCAAAAACACATTTGTTTTGAAAACAGAGTCGCCACCCTCATTTATAAGGTAAACGAGAGAAAAACTGAGATTGTGGGTTCGGGAGCTAAGTTACGAGTTAGGAAGGTTTTATACACCCAACTCGCCCTTTCGGTCCCTACATGTTTGCATGCTCATATTTAATTATCACGGGTTTGTTATCCTATGTGACTGGAGAAAATGCATCACGAAGATTTATATCTCCGTTTATGCTGTAAAGTGCATATATATTTTATTTATTACAAAATAAATAAAACAATATATACTTGAATTTAAACTTAATATAATATATGTATTAATATATCAAATGTACCGAAGTGAATATATATACATTTACAAATTTAAATGTATTTATTTACATATTGAAACGGATAAATAAAATAACGAGCAGAAGGGATTACCTTCTGTTGTTTTACAGAATTCGGGCTAAGTTCTAGGCCGTTGTGTTATATTTGATCAAGCTAGCTCGTAGCCTGAGCGTTGTGCTTCCACTGCTACCGATACGAAGAAAGGAAGACTTACATTTTGTGTTTGTGTTGTGTGTATTATGTATGTGTGTGTGTACGTGTGAGAAAGGGAGAGAGTTTGAGAACTCTTCTTTTCTTTCTTTTCTTTTTTCTTTCTTTCTTTCTTTCAGTGAAAGAGAGAGAGAGCTGAGTTCTGGATCTTCTCCTTTTGAAGGAGAAAGCGTATTTATAGGTGGGAGGTTACTCTCATCCCCAAGCATAAGGAAGCTTCCTCTTAGCCACGTTTTTTCACCGAAGTCTTCACCATCGGGCATTCTGCATAGCAACCAGGTGGCTTGACTTTGTGGGCATATGCAATGGTGAGGTACTTTGTCTTTAGCTCTTCGTGGACGTGGTGTCGGAGAAATATCATTGCCGTAGCCCAATCTTGCATTGAGGCATTATTTCCTTTCTTAATTGTATCTCCAAGGCCCATAGCATCTAAATGAATTTCAGCAACTAATATCCATGATAGATAGTTCTTTCCCGTAATGTCAAGAGTTCAACTACTATTATTCAGGATGGGATGCTATAATGAAGTCGTGCTGATAACGTGTTATAAAAGATAGGAAAATAAGCAAGTAAAGATGTCGATGAAGTAGATAATTTTATTTCTGGGAGTAGTGTATAATACAAGCTGATGGGAGAGTATAAGGGAAGAAGAAGAATATCGAAACTTCTTAGGGTTAACTGAAAATGAAAATATGAGCCTGCTATTTATAGTAGGACGAGGTTTCTTCAGTAAGCTTCGTAAAGCTTCCTAAGTAAGCTTCGTAAACCTTCTCTATAAGCTTCTTTAAAACTTCCTCAATAAGCTTCGTCATATGACTTCTCTTGTAAGCTTTCATTAATTGGCTTCTGGCTAATGAGGATATCCACATAAATATATTTACGACACAATCTTATTTGTATCCGTTATATAAACATGCCCATCCGGTTCAAACCGGCGGTTCCGGTTCAGAACCACCGGTTTAAAATAAGCTCAATCCTTGAACCTGAACCGCACTGTGAACTACCGGTTTATGGTTACGGTTTTGAACCGTAGGCCAGTTCACGGTTCAAAACCGTAATTTTAATATTTTTTTTACAATACCATCTTTAAAGTTTAAACCTTTGTAAACTTTATACAAACTATTTTTTGATTTTTTTTAGTTACCAAAAGTATTTTTTTAATATTTAAATTTAAACTTTATAATTGTAAATAACCAAAAGTATTTTTAAAAAAAACAGGGACGGTACCCTGAACAATTTTATTAATCATAATAAAAAATTACAAGGAGGGGGACAACTAATGAATTTTGTCAAAGGAGCCTTACCTCTAATTTACAATTTGTTCAATAAATAAAAAATCTAATTTATAAAAAATCTAATCTATAAATAAAAAATTCTAATCTAAAAATTACAATTAGCTTACCTCATGGAGCGGCGTAGTTCAATCGCTCCCGATCGATAAATCCTCATCAATGCAATATTCCTCTTCCTCGGAACTACTTATCTCACCTTGTTTTCGTTCTTGTGCCTTAACTCAATCTCCTAATAAAAGTTGATTTTTAAATTAACAACGTTCAACCTTGACCTTCTTTCATCCAAAACATACTCTCCCACGCTAAATGCGTGTTCTACGGTGACGGTTGAGGCGGGAGAAGCTAGAACCTCCTTTGCAATCAACGATAGAATAGGATAATTTTGGATCATTCGTGTCCACCACTTTAAAATGTCAAAATTATCTATAGGCCCAAAAGTAGTTGTTAAATATATATCAAATTCAATAGTATTAGAATCGCCTCATGCACGTTTTTGAGTTCTTGAATTTACATAATTATCTACCCAATTAAATGGGTCATCATCACTTATTTGACTAGTACTACTAGTACCTACATTATCATTATTTGAACCATAGATTGCGTTATATTCTTTAAAAATATTATATAAATAATTTTTAGCTTCATTTACAACGTCACTTGCTTTTGAGATAGGTTTAAAAATAAGTCAATGCCATCGGGGAATAAATTTTGATAATAATACGTAAATATATCTTTTAAACCATCTTGTCTTATTCTAAGATCTAATAGTTTAGCTACTAAAAATAATTGTGGAATGTGCAAAAAACACTTTAGCCATTTTTCTCTCATACGACCAACACATTCACCTAAAACAGACAATCCTTAAAATGCAAGAATATATAACTAATTTTAGCACAAATTTCTAAAACTAATATGGAAGTAGGATAATAAGAACCGGATAATTGAGAGATAGCATCGTTAA
Source organism: Platycodon grandiflorus (assembly GCA_016624345.1). Lineage (NCBI taxonomy): Eukaryota > Viridiplantae > Streptophyta > Magnoliopsida > Asterales > Campanulaceae > Platycodon > Platycodon grandiflorus. The sequence goes on along the minus strand of CM028361.1, from coordinate 50,869,338 downwards.
AAACTTTCAAAATTAGCTTTAAATTTTCACAAGCATCCCATTGATGAGCAAATAAAGTGATAGGATATTCTATTTGTTGAAAAAATGCACAAAATAGTTCCCGCCATTCAAATGATTCATTTAACATTTTATAGGTGGAATTCTATCGATTTGGAACATCCACAGAAAATCTTTTAGGTTCAACGTTATTAGTTCTACAAAATTTAACCCATTTTTTTGTTATATTTGGATGTCTCTTCAAATAAGAAATAATTTTCTTAATTGGACGTACTTCATCACGTAAAATATTTAAACCATCTTGCACACACAAATTTAAAATATGACATATACATCTAAAATGAAAAAATTTACCACCAATTGATGGTTTAGAAATTTCAATGAGAGATGGTAAACTAGCAGTATTATTTGTAGCATTATCAAATCCAATTGAAAATATTTTATTAGTTAAACAATATTCTTGTAAAATTGTTAATATTTTAACATAAATATTACGTGCATTATGTACAGTATAAAACTCTCTAAATGCAATTAATCGTTTTTGAATCGTCCATGAATTATCAATCCAATGACATGTAATTCCTATATAATTATGCATTTGTCAATGATCACTCTAAATATCGGCACATATTGAAACTTTATTTGGTAAATCTATAAACGTATTAATTAAGATTTGTGTACCTTCAAAAACTCTAGATTTTATGTCACGAGTAAGCATATTTCTATGAATTTGTCTAGCGGCGGGGTTCAAAGACAGTTGTGCAAATCACTCCCAACTTGAATTATTTGCAAAATTAAAAGGTTGTCCTGTAGCACTCACAAAATAAGTCGTTTCTTTTCTATACATAACATCACTAAATTTAAATATGTTAGAAGACGTACCTTGTGGTCCTTGTGATGATCCTGTTTGGAGTTGTGTTTGACCTTCATCGATTTCAAGCTTCTCGGGATGCTTAGTTTGGATGTGTCGACTATACGTCTCGTATCCATTTCCAATTTGAAGGAAAATTTTCTTGTGCAATAGTTGCATTTGACTTTAAAATTTTGACCTTCAATATGTGTCTTTGTAAAGTACACGGTCATGACAACGGATCTTCCGTTATTCGACCTCGACGACCACCACCTCGACCTCTTCTAACTTCACTTTGAGTTTGACTCTCTTGAGTACGAGGATTCGCTTCGAGGGAATTTTCTCCCCCTCACCCATTGAATTGCTTACATCATATTCGTCATCGCTCAACTCCTCGAACGGTGGTTGCATAGTTGCCTTGCCCTTGCCCTTTGCGGCGGATCGAGAATAAGACATTTTTTTTGTAATATAATTTATAGAATGTAAAAATAATTTAATAGAATGTAAAAAGAATTTATAGAATGTAAAAATAATTTTATAGTAAGTATAGAAGTAATTAATAATTTATATAATGTAAAATAATTTTATAGTAAATATAAAATAATTTTATAGTAAGTATAGAAGTAATTAATAATTTATAGTAAGTATAAAATAATTTATAGAATTGAGAGAATTAGTATAGAAAAATAATTAAAAAAATATAGTAATTAATAATATAATTGAAAAATAAAAATGTATATAATAATAATTAATAAATAAACTCAATTCAATTCAAAAATTGAAAATTGGAAGCTTTTGAGTTTTGAGACTTGATCACTTGAGAGAATTGAGAGATGAAGAGATTTGAGACTTCAGAGTATAGAATTTGAGAGAATTAAAGACATGGAGTGGGAAGAAAAAATGAAGAGATGAAGTGGGTATTTATATGTTGAGAAAAAATGAAAAAACAAAAGAAAATATATTTTTTTGATTTTTTTTTTGGCAAAACACATAATTACTCTACTTTGAGAAGGGCATTCGATTATTTAAAATGTTATTTGGCCATGTGCTTAGTTATCTTGCAGCGAGCCTTCAGCCACGTTAATTTTAAATGAAATATCTATTTTACCCCTGTCTTCATTAAGGAAGATGAAGACGAAGACAGGGGTAAAATAAGAATTTTATTTAAAATTAACGTGTTGGTGGGCTCGCTTGCAAGATAACTGAAGTACAGTGCCAAATAACATTTTTAAACAATCAGTGGCCGAATTGTAACCTTTTCCAAAGTACAGTGGCCCAATTGTGTATTTTGCCATTTTTTTTAGCCCAAAACGGTCACTTGACCGTTGAATCAACAGCACATAACAGCCACCGTCCGATCTTTCATCAACGGCCAAGATCATTTTTCATTTTTTTTAATTTTGACAGTTTGAACCGGCGGTTCAATGGTTACAGTTCACGGTTCAAAACCGGCGGTTCAAAGGTTCAGGTTTATGTGAATCGGAACCTAACTGTTGAACCATCGGTTAAGGTTCAGAGAAGGTTCAAAGGTTCACGGTTCATACGGTTCACGGTTCGAATCGTTTGAACCATAACCGGATGGGCATGTCTACCTTTATAGTATATAGGCCGGCCGCCTAGGGCCCCCAATTTTTTCCACCTAGTACATATAAGTCATAAGCCTTACATTTTAATTTACAATAGAAGACCTAGAATAATTAGTTTTATATATGAAAGTTTTATGGGCGAAGTGCGAGCCGGTCACATTTGATAGATTTTCAACCAGTTTAAGACCCTATACTTGTTTCAAATAAGAAAAAGAAAATTTTTTTGCAAAATATCGTCTATGCCCTTAAAAAACACGGAACAGACATGCTAAGCATCGCAGAACAAAATTGATACATCGCGTTACACAAAATTATACTAAAAAGTACTGTTTTATTGTATTGTGATGCACAACATTATATTTGCGATGCACCGCAATACAAAATTAATGCATCGCAAAATAAAATTGATGCATCGCGATGCACAAAATTGTAGTAAAAGTACTCTTTTTTTTGCATTGCGATGCACAACATTACACTTACGATGCATCGCAAAACAAAATTGATGCATCGCAAAAATGATGCATTCGCGATATCCTTAAGAGTTCTAAATGGGGCACGACGCCCATAATTTTGGGCATCACGCCCGTTTCAAAATTAATGCATCGCGATGCACAAAATTGTACTAAAAACTATTATTTTATTACATCGCGATGCACAACATTACACTTGCTATGCATCAAAGTGTGCATCTTGATGCACAAAATTATATTAAAAAATTACTATATTTTTGCATCACGATATACACATTTTATTTTTGAAGTTAATTGTTCACCTTAAGGATCTCGCATTCGGCTTTTGATCTTACTTCAGCTTCTTTGCTTTGTAACAATAAATCATCTCTTTATATTGTTTCAGTTTTATCTTCCATGGAATTGAAGAATCAAATATATATATATATATATATATCTTATATACGAGAGCGAGGGGAGCTATGGACTGAAATTGGATAAATAAAATTTAGAATTAATAAAAACACACAAACGCGCGCCATGATAGACTAATAGATAAAAGGTGAAGTGGTGCTGAAAAGTGTTTTGGGGTTCATGAAAATAAATAAATAGAGAGAGAGAGAGAGAGAGAGAGAGAGAGAGAGAGAGAGAGAGAGAGAGAGAGAGAGAAATTGTAGTAGGGGAAGAGACAAGATGGTGAAGGTAGAAGCTGGGATATGGATGAAGACAACAAAGTAGGATGGGGAAGGACAGATATAGCAGAAAGGTTTTTTTCAGAGAGGGGGAGATAAAGGTCATAGAAAAATTAAACAATGATTGGAAGATGTTCTTAGCTACAGCACACATTGCGTAATGGAAGGGCATTTTTGAAATAATTGAGTCATTTATCCATCAAACTAGACTTTTTCGGTTTGAAACAAGTATTGAGGTTTAAAGCGGTTCAAAATCTGAGGAATGATACTGGCTCGCAAGTATTCCAAGTTTTATCTCTATTACTCCCTTCGTCCCGGATAAATGTTTCTACTTTTTATTTTGGAATGTCCCAATTAATGTTTCTAACGATTTTTGATGTACTTATTCTCTACCATTCTTCCTAATATACCCTTAAAACTTCATTTGATATAACACATCCCAAAAAATCTAATTATTTAGAATAGTTGAACTAAATTAATGTTCATGAGTATTATCGTCAGAACACATTTTACAGCACATCATTAATTATGTTTCTTAATTTCTGTGCTTTATCAACTAGAAATATTTATCCGGGATGGAAGGAGTATAAATAAGGGTGAATTACAGGCTGGTCCCTTTTTAAACATTTGTAATCGCTCCAGCCCAGTCATCTTTTTTTAAAATCGGAAAAATATATTTTTGGGGCGAAAAGACGATTATGCCATTGATGAAAAAAAAACACGCGCGTATCAGTAACCCAAGGCATCGCGATGAGTAATCCAAGGCATCACGTGGGTTAATCATCGTGATGAGCAACTAAGGCATCGCGATGAGCAACAAAGGCATCGCGATGAGCAACCAAGGCATCGCGATTAGCAACACAGGCATCGCGATGAGTAACCAAGGCATCACGATGAGCAACCAAGGCATCGCGATGAGCAACACAGGCATCGTAATGAGCAACCAAGGCACCGTTTGAATTTTAACCGGGAAGGTCGATACCCGTTGCGTTGCCCAGCATACTGCGATTGGTGAATTAAAACTCAAATCATTGATTAAAGTCCCAAAATCAGTCCAAGAACATCTCACTCTGTTTTAGGACAGCACACTGCCAAGCTCGATTTAGATCTCGAAAATAGTATTTTTTTTTTGTAGAAAAATTGTGCACAAATATAGTACTAAGTTAGGATAACAATATGAGATTGATTTTAAACAAATTCGAATCTCAAAACATAGATTAAAGTGGTTAAAACAGCCCAAGAACAAGGAAAAATGGGATGAACTCAAAAAATTTGAATTTGATCAAATTGTGATCAAATTCGTGTTCTAGGCATGAAAATTGATCCCCAAACCTAAGAGAAGACTATATTAACAACATGAAATCGTTTACAAGTTTTCGGTTTCTTTGATGTGACTAAATGTTTTTTTATGTCTGTGTGTGTGTGTGTATTTTTTTTAACGAATCTTTAAAATAAAAGAGTGTTCATGTTGCATAGGGACATTTTAGGAAGAAAATTATCAAAATGCCTTTTTTCGGTTAAGAAAAAAAAGGTGGACTTTAGGGATTAAACTTTTTGAAAAGGGGACCGGCCAGCAATTTCCTGTATAAATAAAGCCCACATATTTTAAAGCTCACATCTAATATTAGGCCCAAATTAAAGGAAAATCAGATTTTTATTAACTATCTGTTATATACGCGACGTAAGGAGAGAAAATTAAGATTTGAGTTTGAGATTTGGTAATTGAAAATAAATCGAAGTGATTTAGAAGAAAAAAAGAAGAAGGAAAACACTGCACCATTGAATCTTTCATTGCTACTGATTTAAAAAAATATATATATCTCTAACTCTAATCTCTTTCTTTTAAACTAATTTAAAATGTTGTTTGATTTTCTTTTCTTTTTTGTGTTATGTAAAATTTGTTGCAAGATGTTTATTTAGGTAATTAAGTTTTAAGATTTAATTATTTAGGTTTTGCATATTATATTTGCATATTATATTTGCAATATCACAACTTGATTATCAAACTTTAATTAATAATTTTGCAACTAAACATGCTAGAAGAGTTATGTTTAAGTGACACTTTTTATTTCTGCACAATTTCTTTTGATTACTATAAATTTATAAATGAATTTTGATAATTTCTAAGTCGTTAATTCTTCTTTCTAAATTAATTACTAAGTGTTAGGTCCAAGAATATGTGCTCAGAATATAGGCTAGAGGGGGGGGGGGTGAACATCATATATTACCTTTATTAAAAATTTCATCCTATTTTAAAATTATATGTTTCAGAAACATGGATGAAATAATTAACGTGAATAGGTCATCTTCCTAGTTCAAGCAGCACAGTCGATATAGTTATATCAGCTGATGTGTATCGGCAGTTTTGAAGGACAGCTGATAGGAAGATTCTATTATACTTAGTTGGTATATAAGAGTTTAAGCAGCGAAAGAATAAGCAGCATAAGTATAGCGGACAAGATTGAAGCAACTGTAAGTAAATACGTACAAGTATAGCATACCAGTCAACTAAAATCTTGTATTAGATGCATCAATTACTTTTCACAACCAGATTGCATAAGATATATATATATATACATATATATATATATATATATATATATATATATATCAAAAGTTACATGAAAGATAAGTAAAGGCTGAATGTAACAAAATGTGATTTATATAAAAATTCAGCAAAAGTTTGCTCAAAGACAAACATGCTTAGTACATCAACCTAGACTCTCTAACCTAGCAATCTCTTAGGAAAGAAAAAGGAGAGATTAAGAAAGCAAAATCAAATCTATCGAAAATACATTGGAAGATGTACTCAATATTTATTGAGTTGTCTTCTTGTAGTATCAACTCGATAGATTTGTTGTGAGAAGAAAATATTAGGCGTTGTTCAAATAAAAAGTATTTGAACAACTGAGTGCTAAGCACTCGGCCAAAAGTGATGATAACTTTTTGCACAATCGATAGCCCTTATAATGTAGTATAAGTCTACCGATATGAATGCAGTATGGATTATAATGCTCTGGTTCTTCATCGGACATCTTCAAGCTTGATCAGTCTTCAACGACTTTCAGGATGCTTGGTCTCTAGCTGTGGATTTGAAGTGCAGCAACTGAAGAGACTGCGTCTTTCGAAGGAAGAAAGAACTCAAATCAAAAACTAAGTTTTTGATCAAGCAGGACTTCTTAGCCTTTGGAATTTCTGTTTCTCTCTCCCACAAAGTGTTTGTTCTTACACTTGTGTTTTCTCACTCTTTTGGGTGTGGTTTCAGATTGAAAGATCAAAGAACTATTTTTAACCACCAACACCTTTCTCGTGCATCCGTGCTTTTAATGTGAGAATGAGAGTCTTCTTATATAGGGTGGAGAAGATGAAAGAGTCGTTGGAGCTTTGATGAGTTTCTGCCCGTTGGAAATCTGAATCATTAATGCACTGGAGTGCGTCGTTCGAACTGTTGGGCAAAGACCTTCCGTTAAGCTTTTGTCTTGAAGTTGATCCGTGAATCAGGCTGACAGAATTAAAATTGTCACGCATGCCTGGGATGTAGCGCACTGTGTTTGGCCTTTTACAGAATGTAGTCTTGGAGATTGGGACCAATACACGAAAGAGGAAATGTCTTCTGAATAATAGTCAAAGCACAGACATCGATGTGTATCTTGAACTGTCAGGGAGATCTTGTAACGGATCTATTTTGACGTGTAGCATTAAGCAACGACCGATGTTCCTCTTATGAATAATTAGCTTCTCTGCAGTTTTCTGATGAAGATCATGGCTAATACTTGGATCTGCCGATATAATATTGCTGGTGTAGAGATAGCTAATGAGACATGGCTGGTGGAAATGTTTGCTGGTGAGACATTGCTGATGGACATGTCTGCTGGTGCATGAAGAGCTAATCCTTATAAAAGTTTGTCATCACTTTGGTAGGACAAAGACTCGGATATGTACAAAGACTTCCTAGTCTAATGACCTATGCATTGTTTCAACAAGCTGCCACACTAATCGGTACGCAGCCCTTTTAGCCACTTGTGAAACATGCGTTGTAATGGGAACAAACAAATCACTGTGTTGGAATATGCATACATATATATCAGCTGTTTCACAGGCATATTCCTAACAATCTCTTCCTATTTGCTTGGGGCCATTACTACAATTGACTTATACATACAGCTCTTAAAGCAGTTGTTCAATCCTTAGTAATAACATGCCAACTAATGAATAATTATTTTATATCAGGCATGCCCTAGGTTGAACTTACAAGCGATAGCGTATGTATAGTCACCTATTGCTAAGTATTTACAGACTCGATAAATGAAGGTACAAATACGAAGCAATAACCAAAATAGTTTTAGGCAATTATGAGATATAATTGATAAGTATGCCATAAAGATGTTTTTCTTGCAATGTAATGTGTATGAGCTGAAGTATTTTGAGTAAGAAACATTTTTGAATCACCATAAGAGTTTTGAATCAGCATACTTAATCGAATTGATTTAGTATCAGATAATTTTGAATCAGCATAAAAGAATAGTCATTTATATATAGTTGTTGAGGATCGGACAGTGAAGAATGTCATGTTGTTCATGTTTCTGTCAATTCAAGTTTTAGTACGGAGTGTAAGATATTTTCTTTATATAGAACTCTCCTCCTATTTGTATATGTCTATTATGTCGAGCTCTCCTCCTTAAATCGTATATGTTATGTATATGTTGAGTTTTATATAAACTCTCCTTTTATATTCTTGATTAGCTACTTTTCTGTACGTTTCCAATCTCTCCTTCTTAATGGTCACAATCTATCTCTCCTCCTTAATCTTATAATCACTTTATTTTTCTGTACTTTGCTATACTGTGCTGTATGTATATGTCAATTTTACAATCTCTCCTCCTTAATGGTCACAAGCTAAATTCCTCTTAAAGGTTACAAATTAAATTTTTTGATCTTTCTTTGATGGATATGGCGACTTTTGTATATAAAATCTCCTCCTTAGGGAATATGACAAGTCATAAGGACTTAATAGGTCAACTCATAAGCTATGAATCACAGTTATGACTTGCAGATAGGATAAACTCTCCTCCTTAACCTTACATGGTATATGGCACATGTCAAAAGTAGGAAGGGAAAATGTGAGAGCATGCAAAATGTGACTAGAGTATTTTGTCCTATTGCCTGTAAAGAAAATTTTATACCAGTGAGCTTTGAAGAGCAGTTTTGAGAGATGCAGAGATATTGTTTTTGTTGTTATCGGATGAGTTTAATGAAAGCATTTAAACTTGTGAAATGATGAAACTTTCCTCTTTTAATGTTGTAAGCAAAAGATGTGTTAAAGTATATAGGCAGAAGAGAAGGATATTAATGTTGTAGATGTCGAAGTGTATATTTCTCCTCCTGAATGATCAAATTAGAAGTTTTTAGGAATAGTGCTTAGCATGAGTTAAATAGTTTCTCTTTAAGACATTAATGCATATGTCTTGTTAGTATCATAAATGTGAAGTTGTTTCTTGTAAGAAGCTTGTACAAGTGTGGAGGTTGATATAGAGTTTTTGAAATATAATGTAATCAGACGTTCTTTTAAGAGATGTGTCACGTGTTATGAATATGTGCATCTGAGTATTTCTATTTTATGATACCTATAGTGTATGATGTTATAAGATATACCTACTGAGGTGTACTTTACTCCTGGGGTGTTTAACGTACTCTTTCCTTTTGATAGGACAATGTTATTGAGAAATATGTCAATATTGATCGAATGTACGAGACATACATCTAAGACTGATATATAGAACATTTTTCTTCCTTGAATGAAAAGAACAATTGTTAAGGCCAGAATATTGTTTCCTTATATAAGAGTACAGATGTATAAGATATACATATTAAAGGTCTTAAGCAAGAGTGTACACATTCATTATGAAAATGGACGACAAGCATGAATTATTATGTAATAAGACAAGTTGTGATAAGTAAGACAAACTGAAATAGATAATACAGCGTAACAGGAACATAATTCATAGATAACACGTTGATATCAGAAGAGTTTTAGCAAAATAAAAACATGCTAGATTTCCTGATGGAGCAGAGTGATGAATCTACTGTCCTAATCATTGGGAACGTTAATTGCTGGGTTTGGCGCAGAATTTGCACTTGCGAGCTGATGCTCCTCCTGAATTTGAAATTGCTCGAGTTGAGCATTTGGGGAAACAGAAGATGGATTTGAGGTGGGATCAGGGAGAGTATCAGGCTCTGTTGTTGATGCAAGATTTCTTGAGGGAATCCAGGGAATGAAGTTTGACACATTGTTCCTGGGGTCTTGCAAACGATTCCTCAGCCGACGACTGATTCGACGAGGTCTTCGAATCATTTGACATTGAGTTGCTAAAATGTTCATTACGAGAGTTAGCCATTCGTCGTGAGAGATGGGACGACGTGCGGGTATTGAGGAATTTGTGTTACACATTTGGAAGATAAGCATATAATGGAAGAGAATTGATGAAGTTGTGGAAGATAAAGATTTAGGAGGTTGATACCAATTTTAAAGGGATTTTGAGAATGTGAAGAGGCAGATATCAATTCCTCGGGTGAAGGAATTTGATAAGACATAATGGTGGCTTGAGAGAATGGATGTATTTAATGCCATAGTAATGATGCGCTGTAATTAATAATTAAGTAGATGTTCAGAGATATGATATAGGTAGTCATTTATCATTTAAACGAGAGGTTTAAAATAATATTAAGTCAAGAGAATTGACTTACACAGGAAGAGGCAAGAATGTTTATACTGGCTGAGTTGAAGTTTGTAACATTTATTTTGAGCTATCAGCCGTTTTGATAATTGTAATTTTTCATGGAAATTTGTTTGAATACCAATTGTTAGAGACCAATTGTTAGAAAGATATTAGAGGAATAATGGATTGGACATACTTATAATGATTAGCTATGAAGAACAATGGGCATTGAATTTAGGTTAAGTCTTATACCAATAGAAATAGAAATGTGAAGAATTGGTTAGGACTTTAAGAGTTTAAGCTTTTATCAGCAGTCAGTTTTGAGTATCTGCTGATGACAAAGATGATTGTCTGCAGGTATTTATCTTGAAAAATGTTTGACTAATATTTTAGGTGATATTGATAGATTTAGTAGTTTTAAGATTATATATTTATCCACACATAAATAGGACAATCATTGCTATTAGAAAAGATATTTAAATTTAGAACATTAGCGAAGTGTCTTTGGCAGATGTTTATGAAAATAGTAGAAAGACATATATTTTATGAGACACATAGTTCTACTTAATAAATTGAAATCTATTGAGCACTTAATAAGAGAAGACGGACAGATGGGATATTAGATACATACCTGGAGTGATGTCCGAGCTTCTTTCTTTGCCATAGGTAACATTGTACATTAGAAGAGAAGTAATTCTGCTGAAATGTATTTCTATATTAACCTGTTCTTTGATGTCTGACGAGAGTGAGGCATAGAATATATACAACAGGGGTTATATCAACCATTCACTCCTGAGGAAAGACTGGTTTTTGAAAACGACAGTCTTCCTATGAATCCTAAAATTTCTAGCTATTTCCTGAGATAGGTCAAGTTACGAAAATTTAACTCTCAATCTTATGAAAGTTAAACATATGATAAAGTATAACAGAGTGTTTTGAATTCAGTCTGTTTGCTAATTAGCTGTTAGTCAAAATGATAACGATAGATATACTAATTGTAAGTCCATCATTATGAAAGACAACTAACCTTGCCTTTTATTATTACAATCTCAAAGGTCACACAAGATTTTGTAGTTGTCATGACTGAGAATACAAATTGCCGTTGAGTGGTTAAAAAGAAAGTAGAAGCATCTGTTTTTAAGATAAAAATTTTGTAAACTTCAAAGGCTTTCGGCAGTCTTTAGGTTGATACAACAGATAATTTGATTCACAGTAGATTTACTAGTAATCTTGTAGGTTAAACAGTAGGGTCAGAGCTTAAGTAATAAATATGCAGTTTCTTTTACTAGAAGGTGAGATGTAGACATAATAAGTCATCCTTTAGTAACTGCAGTCTACCTAATTAGAGCGTTCAGTAAACTTTGAATTTGATCAGGGTGAGATGATCTAATTCAGAAAGACAATTATCAGAATGGTTAAAGAAAAGAGGTAAACTTCAGTAATAGACCAGAACTCAATATAGAAGATTTTATAGGACAAGTTTGCTGATGGGGTCTCAGTAGAGTTTGTGTAAGAAATGTGTGATCGTTTCTTTGAAGTCAATTTCTCCAATCATCAACAGAATGTAGATAATATTATGAAGGAGAACAAATTGTTAGGTCCAAGAATATGTGCTCAGAATATAGGCTAGAGGGGGGGGGGTGAATAGCCTATATTACCTTTATTAAATATTTCATCCTATTTTAAAATTATATGTTTGAGAAACATGGATGAAATAATTAACGTGAATAGGTCATCTTCCTAGTTCAAGCAGCACAGCCGATATAGTTATATCAGCTGATGTGTATCGGCAGTTTTGAAGGACAGCTGATAGGAAGATTCTATTATACTTAGCTGGTATATAAGAGTTTAAGCAACGGAAGAATAAGCAACATAAGTATAGCGGACAAGATTGAAGCAACTGTAAGTAAATACGTACAAGTATATCATAACAGTCAACTAAAATCTTGAATTAGATGCATCAATTACTTTCCACAACCAGATTACATAAGATATATATATATATATATATATTTATCAAAAGTTACAGGAAAGATAAGTAAAGGCTGAATGTAACAAAATGTGATTTATATTAAAATTCAGCAGAGGTTTGCTCAAAGACAAACATGCTTAGTACATCAACCTAGACTCTCTAACCTAGCAATCTCCTAGGAAAGAAAAAGGAGAGATTAAGAAAGCGAAATCAAATCTATCGAAAATACATTGGAAGATGTACTCAATATTTATTGAGTTGTCTTCCTGTAGTATCAACTCAATAGATTTGTTGTGAGAAGAAAATATTAGGCGTTGTTCAAATAAAAAGTATTTGAACAACTGAGTGCTGAGCACTCGGCCAAAAGTGATGATAACTTTTTGCACAATCGATAGCCCTTATAATGTAGTATAAGTCTACCGATATGAATGTAATATGGATTATAATGCTCTGGTTCTTCATCGGACATCTTCAAGCTTGATCAGTCTTCAACGACTTTCAGGATGCTTGGTCTCTAGCTGTGGATTTGAAGTGCAGCAACTGAAGAGACTGAGTCTTTCGAAGGAAGAAAGAACTCAAATCAAAAACTAAGTTTTTGATCAAGCAGGACTTCTTAGCCTTTGGAATTTCTGTTTCTCTCTCCCACAAAGTGTTTGTTCTTACACTTGTGTTTTCTCACTCTTTTGGGTGTAGTTTCAGATTGAAAGATCAAAGAACTATTTTTAACCACCAACACCTTTCTCGTGCATACGTTCTTTTAATGTGAGAATAAGAGTCTTCTTATATAGGCCGGAGAAGATGAAAGAGTCGTTGGAGCTTTGATGAGTTTCTGCCCGTTGGAAATCTGAATCATTAATGCACTGGAGTGCGTCGTTCAAATTGTTGGGCAAAGACCTTCCATTAAGCTTTTGTTTTGAAGTTGATCCGTGAATCAGGCTGACAGAATTAGACTTGTCACGCATGCCTGGGATGTAGCGCACTGTGTTTGGCCTTTTACGGAATGTAGTCTTGGAGACTGGGACCAATACACGAAAGAAGAAATGTCTTCTGAATAATAGTCAAAGCACAGATATCAATGCGTATCTTGAACTGTTAGGGAGATCTTGTAACGGATCTATTTTGACGTATAGCATTAAGCAACGACCGATGTTCCTCTTATGAATAATCAGCTTCTCTGCAGTTGTTTGATGAAGATCATGGCTGATACTTGGATCTGCCGATATAATACTGCTGGTGTAGAGATAGCTAATGAGACATGGCTGGTGGAAATGTCTGCTGGTGAGACATTGCTGATGGACATGTCTGCTGGTGCATGAAGAGCTAATCCATATAAAAGTTTGTCATTACTTTGATAGGACAAAGACTCGGATATGTACAAAGACTTCCTAGTCTAATGACCTATGCATTGTTTCAACAAGCTGCCATACTAACCGATACGCAGCCCTTTTAGCCACTTGTGAAAGATGCGTTATAATGGGAACAAACAAATCACTGTGTTGAAATATGCATACATATATATCAGCTGTTTCACATGCATATTCCTAACACTAAGATATGAAAATGATCAAAATCTTGTAGCTAGGTTTCATTTTCTTACATATATATAATTGAGACTCCATTTTTTAAGTTCCCCTAGGCCCCCAAAATCTCAGGGCTGACACTGCTTGTATATTCTTTTATTATTAGACATTTCAAATATGAATTTTTTAGGTGGAACGGAGGAAGTAGATCATACAAATTTTTGTATGATAAAGACGTGCTGAATAGTTTAAATAAATTTAATAAGAAAAATAATTCTAAAAAATCCGAAGCCTTTGACCGGTTGTTTACATGTATTTTGATAATTAAAAATCTCAAAGTCCAATGTAAATGAAGAATTTCTAATTTAAAAATAATTTCTAATCTAAAAGATAGATAAACTTGACTAGGAGTCCAGGCATAAGTTGATTTTATTTAGTTTTCTATTGTATTTTTTTCTAGTTGGTTAGGATTATCGTCATGAATGTTTTATATATTCTAACAATGAGTTCTTAAGGGGTGACCGAGTGGTAGAGTTAAATTTTATAAAGTTTTAGGTTCGATCCCTTTTCATGTCACCTAAAACAAAATCACACCAAAACAAAATATAAAAAAATCTAACAATGGTTTTTTTTCTTACATTTTAATTGTTTAATAAATCATAATTCTAATTAGTTTAAGCTTCTAAAATTCCAAATTTTTAATAAAATATTATTAAGAATTTGGAGCTCATATTTTAATTAAGAGAGTTGCTATTTACACCTCAAAATTACTTAGTACACCCCCTTATATATTATAAAAATGTCATTATAAATCTTGACTTAAATGCCCTTATTTATTATTTATATTTTAGGTTAATTTTTTTTAAAAAAATTTAATTACTGTTCGTCAGTCTCCTAGCGAATATAGCTAAAACTGTTCAATAAGGGGTACCGAACACCAGTAGTGATGTTCGGTTAGTGGGTATCGAATACCACTATGGGTGTTCGGTCACACAGTTCTGAACGAATCGTTTCAAAAAAAAAAAAAAAGAGAGGGGCAGCCGCTTGGGTGTGGAAGGGGGAGGAGGATGGGTGTGGGTGTGGGTGTGGGGGAAGGAGACTGTGTGGGAGGTAGGGAGGAAGGAGGCCTGGCCGTGGGGGTGGGGGGGGGGAAGGAGAAGTGTGAGTGGGCCGGCCAACACTTATAGGCTAAAGCGATCACTCTAAAGTGAGGCTAAAATAAATAAACTTTTTTATTAAATTATTATATTTTTATTAAAAGTTTATCTTTCCGGGATGCAAAATCATTTATTAAATTATTGTAATCGATTTCATTTAACAATCCTTTTTCAATCAATAATAAAGCTAGTCCACTTACTCTTTTTTTTAGACATTGTCGATCGATCTTAGATATGATTCCATTAATTTTGATTTTGAAAAACTTCATTTTGCCAAAACAACAACTATGAGAATCGTTAACATTATTTTATAAGCGATATACGCATTTGAAAACGAATCAAGTCTTATTATATAATTAAGAATGTAAATTGGTGTATCATTTTTTTTTACTTGTATAATTTCTCTTAAAATTTTAGTTCTGCAAATAAATTTAATCCATCAATATCAAAGTTGTCATTATGTTTTAATGAAAGTTCAAGGTTAAGGGAATTTTCCTTTAAATTTTCATTATCCAATGACCTTAATTTCTCAATGATAAATAGAAAATAAAAAATATCCTGATGCATTTTAAATTGTTCAAATCTACTTTGAAATGAAGTAATTGTTTTTATCTATAATTATGAACAAAAAGTATTCAACTTTAAATGATTTTTAAGAACATCTTACAACTTCATTCTCAATAATTTTATCAAATCGTTTCTTTCTACGAAAAGTACATTTTTTTACGGAACTTAGGTTCTATATTCACTTCTATAGTAATTTTTGGTGGAAATTATAGATTTTCAAATACGTCTTCCCTATCTTTTTAATAAATGAAATAAGATCATTCAATTGTATATAAGAACATCGCCACATATCTTTTGATCATATTTTTACTAACCGAGTTTACCGAAAATAATATTTCATAGAAAACAGTCATGCCTAATAAAAACTTAAAACTTTTTAATCTTATAAATTGTTAAACTATTAAATGAGTGAAATGTAAAACTAAGAGCTTACTCCTAACATTATTTTTTTTTTTTTAATATGAGG
The DNA here is from genome assembly GCA_016624345.1 of Platycodon grandiflorus. Lineage (NCBI taxonomy): Eukaryota > Viridiplantae > Streptophyta > Magnoliopsida > Asterales > Campanulaceae > Platycodon > Platycodon grandiflorus. Next base: position 50,853,366 of record CM028361.1, on the reverse strand, counting down.
CCTAATATTTTTTGAGGCCTAAAGCAAGGGCTTTGGTGGCTTTACCCTTGGGCCGGCCTTGTGTGGGAGGAGGGAGGGAAGGAGGCCGGGCTGTGTGGGGGTGGGTGGTGGTGGTGGTGGTGGTGATGGTGGTGGGTGGGCGGGGAAGGAGGATGAAAGGGGTGGGAGTGTCCTTAGTATAATAAGTTAATTTTGAAAAAAATATATTAATAAAAGTAGAATAAAAAATTAGGTGATGTACTTATTATTTTGAACGGATGAAAATATTAGTGGGAATCTGTACTAATTAATTTTAGGGGGTTGTAAATAGCAACTCTCTTTAATTAATTAAGCCCTTAACCTGGGAGTTATTTCCTTTTTCCCGATCGCTGGCTTTCTATTCCCCATTTATCCGAATCGTTTCTCTAGTATTCACGTAACCTATCTCACCAGCTTCGATGGCAACATTGGACGAAGTCTCAGCTTTAGAACTCATTAAGCGGCATCTTCTTGCCGAGTTTGACGACATCAACAGTTATGGCTCCTTTTTCAGTGAATTTAATGAGAACAAATATCAATCTTCAAATTCTCCACTCCATCGCCCTCCGGAAAAGCCGATTGATTTGCTAAGGGTTTTCGAGGAAAACGTCCCCCCCAATTTCCCTTATCATTCCTTTTGTAAGTCACTCCTCTCCTCCTCAGTTGGTGTGTTTCATGGATTTTGGGAAGAAAACCAATCGTAAACTTAATTTTCCATGCCATCTATCATTTGAGATCTTCCTTTTTGCCCCCTTTATCCCTAAAAGATAGTAATTTTGACTTTTGGTCAACTTATTGAATTGTGAAATATTTAGGGAATTCTAATAATTGTTAGTTGATAGTCTGCTTAATAGTATTTGTTTCGGTGATTGAAGTTTTATTGCCTGAAAGATAAAAGAAGTACGCTAGCAGTGTACTATTTTAAGTTTACTTTCCAAATTTTTGTTCATATTGAAATGGTTCGAGATTGATAATAAGTTAGTCAATGATGCTCCTACATGTACTTGAGTGCCTATGTATTTTCTGTTTGTCTATATGGATTGATAATGGGTTTAAATATGGTTAGGTTTGGCTCTTATGTGTCTTGAACTTATTTACTGTTAGTATCATTGTATTATTCATGTTAGATAACTTGATCAGCCTACTTTATTTCTGCTGTCAATGCAGTCATTTTTGAGGTCTATTGCTGCTATTAATGTAGTCATTTATGCTAACAGTCGTTTAAATTGTTACCGGACTATGATAACATGTAGTTCCATTTAACTCTACAGCTGAAAAGAAAACAAAAACAAAAACAAATTTAAACTACCAACGAGTCAAAGAATGAGGGAATGACGAATAAATATTAATAAAAGTTACTATATCATAAAAATAAAGTAAAACAAATTGCCTTTCTTTTTTCTTTAAAGGAAAAACTACTTTTGTGATCATTGTACGATTTGGGCAATATCAATTTGACACTTGTAATTTCAGGTTTGTAATTATGATCAAGGTACTCCAAATCGCGCCATAAAATGAACCCAGATAGTAAGCGACATCCGAAACTTGAAGTAGCCTCTTGAGGCTTGCACGGCACATGCCACATCCGCAAGCTCGTTAAATGTTAAATGGTTGTTAACGATTTAGGTTCAATTTAGCACGAAATTAGGTGTACATAAGTCATATGTACAATGTTGATAGTACGATTGTCAAATTTATATCTCTTAAATAGTACGATGGTCAAAAAAATAATTGTTCCTTCATAAAAATAAATTTGACTAATTTTCATCAACATTTTGGGATTCATTTATTTTGAGTGCACGCCTTATAAAGTGATAACCAACTCTAATTTGATTATTTAGCTTCTTATTCTTTTTTTTTTTTTCTTAATCTCAGTAGCCTTTTAAGATTTCTCTTTGATCCTTTTAGTTAAGGGCTGTCAAAATATTCAAGCAAAAAGTCATATAAGTTGCACATGAATGTTTAATTTGCTGAGGTGAGTTCCGTCATGAATGTACTAAATGGTTTTCTACCAAATAATTAAAGAAAACAAAAATAAATGTATTTAAAACTTTTATTTTGTAATAATACTTATGGTCTTAAAACATATAATTTGTTACCAATATTTTCATGTAATTCCAATTTATCTACTTAAGTATTTGTTTTTTACACGTAAATTTAACTTTTTTCAGTTTTTGCAATGCAGTTACTATTTTGGAGTTTTCTTCTATTTTTTCATAGAATTAGTCATGTGCACTCACAGTCTCACACGCCTAAATGATTTGATGAGATGGACATTTTAATTAGCCACATGGAAGTCATAATAATTATTTTTCTTTTTTTGTCTGTTTCTAAAATAATTACTCCCTGCGTTCCAAATTGAGTGTTCGTTTTCTAGTGAAGTTACCAATTCACCTTAGCCGACTATCCCAATGAACACTTCCAATGCTATAATGTGGATACCAAGGGAAATTATGTATATATGATACTAAAATGACTTAAAAGTTAATTTCCTTAATTTACTAAAAAAGGACACTCATTTTGGGAAGGAGGGAGGGAGTACAATTTATCATCATAAGGCCAAACAAATATAATTAAAATTGCTAAAATCTTGCTTTCTAAAAGAAAGTTATTTAAGAATAAGATTAAATTTAATTTCCTCCTCCTCTTGCGCCGCGCCCTCTACCATATGATATAATTTTAATCCCTTGTTCAACTTTATATCTCAAAATTATGGGGGGGGGGCTAGTCAACATAATCCCTCAACAGTGTTAATAGAAATGGCCACATTTTAAGCGAGACACAAGGTAGGTTTGTCAAAGCAGTAAGATCAATAGTACATTGGCAAGAAGCGTGAATACAGATATTACTACATCTCTGCAATATTATGCTCAGAGCCATGAAGGAATCAAAACGGCCAACCAAACAACACGGCAAGAAAGAGAAGTGGTGTTGGATGCCTTCCCTGTGGACCCTGTGAACCTCTACATAAACCCCTGAATCCCTCGCCACCACCTTAGATCCCCTCCAAAGGAAGAGACGGCAAGCCGCCAGACTCTAAAAGGACCTAAAATTAAACAGTTGGGCTGCTAACAATTTCTGTTATATGATTTTCTTCTTTTTTATTATAAAAATCTAGGTGCAGCTGGTAAGTACAAATTCTTATTCTTAATCCTTAATATTTTCTAACGCTTCCTCCTTCAATTGGTATTAGAGGGAAGCCTGGGTGACATCTTTGTTGAACAACTTTGTGATACTGTTATCTGTTCCTTCTTTTTCGTTTCTTAATTCTAACTGAGTAAGAGATCCTAAAATGAACAAGTGCCCAATTATATATCATGCTCGACTCTAGTAATCTTTAAAAATGTGTCTCGGAATAGTCAAATAAACTTTCTACAAAAGGTCAAACTCTTATTTCATTTGTCATTTTACGAGGAATCATCGTGTCTCTATCTCTCTATTCCTCTCACTCTGTATCTCTTATGGCTGGAAATTACGAGGAATCATCGTGTCTCTATCTCTCTATTCCTCTCACTCTGTATCTCTTATGGCTGGAAATATATGTAGAACCTTTCTATATGTCTTGACATCCAATGTCTTCATTTCCTCTGGATACCACCATCTCAGTCATGATTCAATTATAACTGGTGATGACCTCCATTGTCATCTCCTCTCCTATAATACCCATCTCCAAGATCAAACACTTCATGCAATTCAACTCTTTTCGTTTTTGTGCCCCCAATCTACGATGATCTGTGCTGCAGCCTACCTGCCTGTCAATTTCCACAACTAGTTTGTCTACAAAGAACAGCAACGGTCATTCCTGATGTTGTCGTCGGCATTTCATCGCACCTTTTCTATTTTCAGCATGGGTTTGGGAGGTTCTTGTACTCTCTCGAAATATGTGATATGATTTAAAGTGGGTTGATGTTCACTGAAGTATTTCTTGATTTAGTGGGATTGCCAGCACAACTTTTGGATTGACAGAGGTAAGTGGTGGTGTTGGTTGGGGATTGGTGAAGTCGGTGGTGGCGGTACTGCCCATAGGGTTGGGAGGTGGATTTATAGATTTTGTCAATACATTAATGCAATGCAGTGCTGTTTTGGAAATTTAATGGTGTATTGCATAAACAATTAACGCATGATTAATTTAATGGCTAAAACTAACGGGGAAAGGATGGAAGGACAATATTGATGATGTAGGTCGAAGGACAAATCATGACTAGTTTTTAGGTTAAGGGACGAAATCTGAAAATGGACCTATGTGCAAGTAGCCAAGGGGCTATTTTTGGAGTTTGCCAATTTTTTGTCATTCTTTTTTATATCTTTTCAAATTGGACTAAAGTTACAAAGTAGGAGTATATAATTTATAATGCACTCAAGAGCAAGACATTTTTTTCTTCTCTTTATGTATAGTTCTGGAGTCGTCTCATCTCAAGTGCCTAGATGAGGACGCAGATCGTAGACCGAATGGAAAAATCTCACAAAGGTCACATGAGGATGGGTATAATTGGAGAGCATATGGTGGGAAACTAGACAAAGGTAGTAATCTGTGTTGTTATTACAAGTGCACACAAACAAATTGCGTGGTCAAGAAGGTGGAGAAATCTCGCGAAGGTCTCATTACTGAGATTGTCTACAAGGGAATCCATAACCATCCCAAACCTAGTAGCAAATTAGCCATTGGATTAACAAGTGCTCTTGATGGCACGCTACTATATCGAAATGAGCAGGTTGCACCAGGTGGGGAGGGTTATCCAGTTCAGACATCAATGGAAGAATCTGCTGCTGATAGGAGTCAAAATAATCTTTCTCTCTCACTAGCAGAGTTAAAGCTCCTGCAGTTCCCGAGTGATTCCGTAAATGGACAGGCTGGACCGAATGTGGATGGTTATCCAATTCAGACAACAATGCAAATATCAACAGATGCTGCTGTCAGCCTTGGTGGTACATCTTGGCACTTGTCTTGCTATTGTTAATCTAAAGTTTTTTTAATCTTCTTATCTAGAGATTGAGTATAGCATTTGTTATCTATTGAAGTTTCTATGTAGAAAGTGCTATGTCTCAAGGTGGCCAACTGGCAAGAGAATCAAGGTTAATTTACTTCTTGTTGATGCAGGAGAAAACAGCACTACTTATACCTCTTTACAGACAATTAGCACAATTAGAACGTCCGATGGGAGTAGTGGAAGTAAATATTCTTCAGAGAGCATTGCTGGTACATTTTAGCACCTAGATATAGTTGGTAATCTGACTTCAAAAATATTTCCTTTATGCTATACAGAGATAAATATCAGTTTTGGCACTACTCTACTCTGCAGATAGTCATAGTTCTTTGAGGAGTACCTGTAGGAAACTGGAAACCAGTTCGCTGCCATCTCCATCTTGCAAACGAAGAAAGGCTAATCTCACCATCCCTGATCTAAATCTTAACACAACCGGGGAAGATGTTGCCCTGCATGTAACACCACCTGATGCTCCAGTGCAAGATGTTAAAATGGTGAACATAAAAGCAAAATTTAAAAATGATTACATAGTATTCCCGCTGCTTCTGTCATCAGGTATGGCAGGCTTGGTTAATAATGTGACTACGAGGCTGAGAAGGTTTAATGTTAAGAAGGAAGATTTTATTATCAAGTATCAGGACAGTGATGGTGATTGGGTTCTAGTTGCCTTGGATGAAGACCTTCAGGCTTGTATGTCTAGTTTGGGATTAGTAGATCAGAGTACAATCAGGATGCTAGTTGAGCCAATTAACGCTCAATGACCTAGTATGTTTTTCATCTAGCATTCTGCACTTTTTTTGTAGATTACAGTTGTTGCAGCCTAGCTTTGTATTAGGACCTTGTTTTTCTTTATTCAATGTTGACTTGAGTTGCCTCTCGAGTGAATTAATGATACGATCTTGGCCAAGGATTTTTCGACGAATCACGAATTTACGTGGAACGGAAGTTAACATCAAGGAAGTTGATGGAAGGTGATATCTCAACTCGATGAATCAGTTCAATTACAAACATTGGCATGTACAGTCGCAATCCGATAATTGAGACGACCACGAACCTTGGTATAAGGATTAACGCCACAATCGGTATGAAATTTCAATTGATAAGTTGAAAAGGGGTGAACGCCACAGGACAATCCTGATAAGCTCGAATAGTTTGCAAAGAACAAAAAGAATTGAAGAATTCTCTCAATTTAATTTAATCTCAAAGTTGTGTATTTTGAAATACATAAAGAGGTCCTTAAAAGGCTAAAATAAACCCTATTAAACCCTAAAAACATTTAGGAAGGAATCCTTAAAGAATTAGGATAAATAAATAATGTTTTAATAAAAAAGAAAAATTAAAACAAAACAAAAAAAAGGGCCAAGCACAAAGCTGCACGCCATTCTAAGACTTTAGTCTTAGCGCCACTTATGCTGGAAATTGGCATTAGTTTTGTTTCCAAAATTTGTTGAATTGTCGCAACAGCCTCTGTAGTCTCTTATTGTCCTTTATTCACTTTCCAAACTTTGCTGGCTTGTCAAAACACCCCCTATAGTATCTAGTAACATGAAAATAGACCCGAATCAAGGTTAGAAAGTTTCCTTGAGTCCGTAATTCATCGTTCACGCGTTTCAAAGGCTTCGTTTGCATCTTGATTTATTGAATAGTCACGATCAAACCTCGCTTGAACTTCCATGCCTAATCTTTTGCTATCGAACACGTGTACGAACTTTGGATTCGTGCTATTTTGATTCACGTCATTCCCATCCTCTTGAAAGAGATTTGTCCTCAAATCTTGACCTACATCGAATGGACGTGAATTAGCAACAGAAAAATACGTACTAATATCAAACTTACCAAGTGAATCGAACTCATATGGATCGTCGTAGACATGTTCATCCTTGATCCTTGTGTTTTTTTGAATAAGAAACTCAACAAAACTGCATATCACAAGATGAACATAATTAGTATTATCAATTCCACCAATTACAAGATCAACACCACACATAGAATTCCTAGGCACAATTGCATCATGCTTAACAAACCCATTATCACAATCTTTGAATTCCTCACAACCAACATAACCATCACCACTCAAGTTTTCATGAGGTACTAAACTCAATAACCTAGCTAGTATCGAAAGTAGAAATTAGATCATACCTGTAAGAAAGTGTAGTCAATACAACAATCTTCTTACCTGGTTGGTATCTCCACTTGGATCTCACCACACTTTTGTTTGCTTTAGGATTCACTTCATCGAAAACTTGTGAAAGAGAAACAAAAATACTAGGCAATATAATATCAATTTTGTTAGTATTCAAATTTACCTCATTGAACCTTAGTTCAATTCTTGGTTGTTTCAAAAATAAAATTCTTTTCAAAGCAATTGTTGTTACAAACAGATTCTTTTCTCTCCTCTCTCGCTCGAATCTCTCCTCTCTCTCTTTTCTTTTTTGTAACTATCTTTATTTGACCTCTACTTTTACCCGACTATCTCACAATCCTCACTATTTTCCTTAGCTGGCCTCTCACTCTTGTTTTCTCTCAAACTTTCCTTTTTCTCGGCTTTCTCTATATTCTTTTCCTCACAAGCCGAACTCTCTTTTTGTAGTTTCAGTTGGTCTTCGTACATTTGCTTTGGAGTTAGAGGAGCAAGTGTAACACGCCAATTGTTTAACATGAAAGAATATTTGTTGGTAAAGCTATCATGTGTAACACGACTATCAAATTGCCAAGGTCTCCCTAGCAATATATGAGTGGCTTACATGGGAACCACATTACACAATACTTCATCCTCATATCCCCTAATACGAAAAGATACAAGCACTTGCTTATTTACCCTCACTTCACCATTATCATTCAACCAACTCAACTTGTAGGGTTGTGGATGCTTAAGAATGTGTAACCCTAACTTTTCAACCATGGTAGTGCTTGCAACATTGGTGCAACTACCCCCATCTATAATCATTCCATAAATCTTCTCTTGCACCGAGCATCTAGTGTGAAAGATATTTTCTCGTTGTATCTCCTCTTCACTTTTCACTTGCATACTTAAGGACTTCCTCGTTACCAAACTTGTCAAATTTATCTCGCCCTCGGCACTAAATTCACTATTATCCTCCAAGGGTGGCATATCCGCACAATCATCCTCGGATACCACCTGACCACCTTCGAACACAATCATCGCCCTCTTGTTCACACACTCACTAGCAATATGCCCTATGCCTTGACACCTAAAACACTTAATGTCACGAGTCTTAGGTTTAGAAGTTTCAACCTTACCCGTTGGGGCTTGCACTGTCGAACCCACCTTTGCATCTCAACCTTGGGCTTCTCTTCAACCTCATCCTCTCGTCGTCCCACACTAGATTTCCTATTAGAGTTGCAACTCCACAACATTGCTAATTTCCCTATTCAAACCTGCTAGGAATCTAGCTAGCTATGGTAGCATCTCGATGTTCCTCCACATTAGCCCTAATCATTGCAACCTCCATCTCCTTAAAATACTCCTCAACACTTTTAGTGCCTTGTCTCAAAGCTTGCAACTTTAAGTACAAGTCCCTATAGTAGCGCATTGGTACAAAACGCCTCCTCATAATCCTCTTCATCTTCTCCCAGGCATCAACAGGTCTCTCCCCATATCTTACTCTAGTATTGCATAGCCGATCCCACCAAACCGCTGCATAGTCATAGAATTCTATTGCTGCGATTTTAACCTTCTTCAACTTAAAGTAGTTATGACACCCAAAAATCTTTTCCACCTTCAACTCCCACGCAAGGTAAACTTCAAGATTATCTTTACCTTGAAAAGGTGGTACTCTTAGTTTGATACCACTTAGGTTGTCGTCTATCTGATTTCTCTCTCATATCTCTCCCTCGTCTCCCATTATCAGACCACCTATCCTCATCATCAACATCATCTTGATAATAATGTCTCTCTTCTTCCCTCACTCTATCCCTCCCACGCGTGTTTTGAACACGTTGTGGAGATTCCCTTCGCTCATTCTCCATCCTATCTGTAACGCCCCGGATCCTCTTATGCATGAATTACGTACCTTTATGTGCGATTTATGAATTATTGCATGATTATATGTTGTGTTAGCACGTGTACAATGCCATGATAGTATATGAGCTTTGGTTGCGTAGTTTGTAGAGTATTTTAGTTTGACAATACTTGTGATATTTACCAAAATGATTTGGGGTGACTTTGATGACTTACTATAGCTTTGTATCCAGTGATTTTCATACTGGAGACAAAGCGATCGCTCTGTTTTTAGGGGAGGCGATCGCTTTGTTTCCAGAAACTTTGGCTTCAAAAATCGGGGTACAAAGCGATCGCTTGTTTGAGACAGGCGTCGCTTTGTTCCTGAGGAAGGGCGATCGCCTTGGTTCGAGGGAGAGCGATCGCTTTGGCCCGCTGGTTCAAAACTCTGTTTTCCGGAAATGACAATTTCACCCCCAAACTTATAATTTGAGTGGCTCTCCTTGAGCCACCTCACTACCCTTTTCCAAATCTGAATTTTACACCCAAATATGAGTGGAGAGGCTTCAATTTCTCTCCATTCTTCCCTCCAAATCCTCCATTGTTGCTTGAGAGCTTGTGTGTGGGAGACATAGTGAGAATAGTGTGTGTGAGTGTGTTCCCAAAGATCTAACCATCCGATCTTCGATCCGAGACCACCATTGTGTTGCTACGGACTAGGAGATCATCTTAGAAGGTCTTGATTTCATTTTAGTTGCCTTGATTTCCGTCACAAGGTAAGTTACTAAACCCCCTTTGAATGCTTTAAGCTTCCATGTATGTTAGATCATCAATATTATGGTATGACTTACTTTCTATGTTATTTTTATGTACAAATCTCTAGGTTGAGATGGGTACATTGTGCTTATTATATGAGTATGTGTTGGGTGATGTTAATGAACAAAGGTTGGCATATAAATGTTAGGATTTGAACAAATAGAAAACTTGAGACTTGAAAATGGGTGGTCTTGCACTTAGCATTGAAACCCTAATTTGGTGAACTTTAGTAATGGCTTCGAGAAGTCGATTTTTAGGAAGATTATGACTCCCCGAGCATTATGTTAGATTACTACGAGGTATAGAGTTCGATTGATCGAGACTCTAGTCCTCCGTACCTTTGATCTTGTTAAAATGGAGACTTATGAATAGCCCTACCGTGTTGAGTCGAATGCTTACAAATTGTTAAATAATGATGGGTGGTGGAATAGAATAGTCTACTTGTCATTTGTCAAGTTAACTACTTTTGAACTTGATGGTTAATTGCATTGATAAATAAGAATATCTATTTGTGCATGGTGTAAGTCCAATGGCGTCGTTTGTTGAGTAAGGTAGGACGACCTATGGTCTTCACAAATTAACGTTTGTGATCGCCATGAGTCGCCGTCACGGAGTTGCACACACACCTCTTACGTTGGCCGCTTGAGAAGTAGCCCCATTGTTGTAGCAATACGCATGACTTTGGCTTGCTATGTTGAACTCGACGGGATTGTGTCGGGGACGTCGATACTACACACACGAGTATCGAGGCACCGTTGTTTGATTGTGTATTGCAGGAGCGGCACAAGGTTGAAGAAAGTGATATGATACACTTCTCTAACATGGTCATTTATAAGCATCCATGAGTTAATCAAGTATTATGTGAGTTGAATAAATTGTGTATCGGTAAGATGACAAATGGTTTGGTTGTGATATATAAACGTTAATACCATGTTATAGTTATTGCTTGAATATCATGCTATGCCATGTAGGCTGCATTAGTAACTTTCGGGTCATTACGACTCACTCCGTTATGTGTTTATTGTTTTCCTTAGATCCGAGCCAGCAGAAGTTCGCGGTGAGGCCGGTCATCCTATCGCTTAGCTCGCAGTGGACCTTTGTACTACTAAGCCTTGAGGTCTTTTGCTAATAGTAGTAGACACTCTTTTGGTGAGGACGATTGGTCAAGTAAAGTCATGTAGACTTTGCTTTGGGTAGTGTTGGTATTAATTGTATCTATTATTCTTTTGGTGGCCGACACGTGTATGTCGAGCTCGTACACTCTTTTACATGTTAACTTAGTTGTTTTCCCAAGCGTGTTACGGCTTGTGGTTTTGCGTAGTTGTTCCGGCAGTTGTGGCCGAGGTGGTTAATGTGCTTGTGCTTTAATTAGTTGGGTTCCGCGTAACGTCGCCGATGATTGATTTTTCTTTATCAAAGTCTTTGTTAAACGGGTTTTGTGGTGCGTACGAATTGTTGCGCCACGTGCTTTTATTAATTGTTATTGTTAATTGCTTGTTGTTTTGGCGCGTCGACCTCGGGATTCCGTATTGGGATCCGGGTCGGGGCGTCACACTATCCATTTGTTCGCTCATCGGGTCTAGCTGTTGCCTAAGCGTACGATTCATGCCCGCTATCAACGTTTCAGTTAGATCCAATAGGTCTATGCCCATCCCCTCCTTCATGGGACTCTTATCCTCCCTTCTAAAACTCTTGTTATCGTCTTGAGACATGATAATAACAACTAAAAAAAATTATTCCTCACTCACTCCCCTTTACGTATTTCACTCTCGTGTTTCACACAATTTTAGGCTTTTACCCTCATTTACTCTCACCTCTCTTGCCTTTTACCATTCAAATCAATTCTTCAATGTTCTAATTGAACTTAACAATTAAAAATTAGAATTATCAAGTGTCAAACAACCAAGAATAAGACAAACGGAAAGATTATGAATTTTAGAATGAAAGATCAATTTTTATTCTTGAATCTAAGGTTTGAGAACACTTTTTGTGAAGCCAACAATTTTGGGTTGACTTTGAAGCTTTTGAAATTCGGCCTTTTACTTTTTTCTTTTCTTCCCTTTTTTTTAATTTATTTTTTTGGAAATAAGCCGAAAATTTGAACTACAACTTTTTTCTTTCTTTCTTTTTTTTTTTTTTTTTTTTTGAAATTGGTTTGAAACAAGCAAGAATGCTAGGAACGAAAATTTGCGAATAAACTAGGGTTTATGACCCAAGTTTATGATACTATAAAAACAATTAGGGAACGAAATCAACAACCTAAAATTGGAAAACAATTGATAGCTAGGACGAAACAATTAAAATGATAAGAGTATGGAAAGAACTTTTGCTCTGATACCAAATGATACGATCTTGACCAAGGATTTCTCGATGAATCATGAATTCACGCGGAACGGAAGTTAAGATCAAGGAAGTTGATGGAAGGTGACCCCTCAACCTAATGAATCAGTCCAACTACAAACTTTGGCATGTAGAGTTGCAACCCGATAATTGAGACGACCACGAACCTTAGTATAAGGATTAATGCCACAATTGGTATGAAATTCCAATTGATAAGTTGAAAAGGGGTGAACGCCAAAGGACAATCCTGATAAGTTCGAATAGTTCGCAAAGAACAAGAAGAATTGAAAAATTCTCTCAATTTAATTTAATCTCAAAGTTGTGTATTTTGGAATACATAAAGAGACTTTTAAATAGACTAAAACAAACCATACTAAACCCTAAAAACATTTAGGAACGAATCTTTAAAGAATTGGGACAAATAAATAATGTTTTAATAAAAAAAAATAAAAACAAAACAAAAAAATAGGGCCAAGCACAAAGATGCACGCCATGCTAAGACTTTAGTCAAAGCACAACCTATGTTTGAAATTGGCATTAGTTTTGTTTCAAACTTTGCTAAATTGTCACAACAACCCCTGTAATCTCTTATTGTTCTTTATTCACTTCCAAACTTTGTTGACTTGTCAAAACACCCCCATAGTCTCTAGTAACATCAAAATAGGCCCGAATCAAGGTTTGAAAGTTTCCTTGAGTTCGTAATTCATCGTTCACGCATTTCAAAGGCTTCGTTTGCATCTTGATTTATCGAACAGTCACGATCAAACCTTGCTTGAACTTCTATGCCCAATCTTTTGTCATCGAATCATCGAACACGTGTACGAACTTTGGATTCATGCTATCTTGATTCACATCAATTGGGTTATTGGGTTATGGTAGATACTGTCTTAGACCACTGAACTTCTTATCATGTAATTGTATATATATATATAGAGAGAGAAAGCACATTCGAGTCCGTGATGTCTTATAGGTAAACTTAGTTTTATGTTCATGTTCATGTTTGGAACTGTAGTTAATAATAAATGATCATTGTTATGGAAAGATACTTCAAGATTGCATGATTACTATGGGCAAGTAGTATACTATCTTAGCTCCCACGTTTAAACTGTGATTCATAAGTCACACGTTCGTTTAGCATGGGTGCTCTCATTTCATATTTGTACAAAGACTTAAAAGGTAAGCATAACCAAACTGTGATTGCTGCTAAACTCTGAATCCATATATGAAACCAGCTTCAAAGTCTTCTTGTTGTGAAGGAAGAATGATGTATAGTGAAACGATTAGGGCTAAACTCCTACTCCAACTGACATCTACTAATCTAGAGGCTTCATTTCCTCATTTCTGATTGTCCAATTTAAAAAGTTGACCTGTCAACTTAAGCTTACAGTTTTTGTAACAATTTGAATCAAGTTAGGATTTTTAAGGTAGAGTGGGATGGATGACTGTATATCATTCCATTTGATCCTTTATATGTTCATGTTGATGGTATACGCTCCTTCAGCAAGGCAATTCATCGATTTCTGTTTCATTTCCGAATTTTCACTCTTGCTTTAGGAGACGAATAGTTTTCCCTCATATGACTCAGCATCAAATAGTTGCTGCAATAGAGAGATGCGAGCACGAAAGGATGATGAGATAGGAGGCTTGGATGGTACAAGATATGGCAAGAAGGAATAGAGAGAATGAACTATTTCCTCGAGGAAGAGCCATAGCCACGGTAACAGATGCTGCAGTGATTTCATTCTTGCAGAAGATTTACTAAGCAACAAACTGCACAAAATCCAAATGTAACAGCACCTCAATTGTCAACCCATGTTCAGTTTCAAGAAAATCCTCAACCACCACAAACGCGAACACCAGTCCTGCATCAGCAACAGCAGCCACTAGCATCTGACTCAATGCCTGTGCCAGTAACACCACCAATGAAAACCATTTTTATCGCAATAACTGAAAATTGCTGTGGGGAGAATAATATACTTTTGCCCCCAAGCCCAGACTCCAGTTAGATGGCCTACGGTGGAAGTTCAAGCATTGGTTAGGCTTTGAACCACCCTGAACAGCAAGTTTCAAGAATGCGGACAGGAAGTTTCAAATAGCTCTGTTCCTTATTCATTATTCAGCTCTAGTTGGAATCGACAGAAGTTAGATTTTTCTTAATTGAAACTTCCCCAGCTCCCAGCTTGTTTCGAAGCTCCCTAAAGAATTTTCACTAAGCTCTATATATGTTGTGCAACGCAGCGGAAACAATTGATAAACAACACACAAAAGCAGTTGGGTATCGAAAGAGAGAGAGATTGGGGTCAACAGACTATCGAAGTTTTATTAGAGGCTTAACTTGTACAAAACTTTTTAGGAATACAACTATTTATAGGAAATAGAAAAAACCCTAAAAACGTCGCCATGCGGCCGCATAAGGCGTCCGCATGCGATCTACAAAATTCTCATGCGGACGCACTATGCGGCCGCATGGTTTACAGAATACCAATGCGGACGCCTTATGCGGCCGCATAAAATCCAGTGAGCCAAGCGGTCGCCCTATGCGGCCGCATACCATCCAAAAACCCGAATAGTCCGTACCGCGGGCATTCACCCAACTCAACAGAAGATACAAGGAACCAATACTCGAACCACCTGTGTAGACATCGAACCTCCCCATCTCTAACAGCTAGAGATGTGTAACAAATCCAAGCAATGCTTGAACTTGTCAGTAGTAACCGGCTTTGTCAACATATCAGCAGCATTCTCTGTGGTATGAACTTTCTCTAACACAACCTCACCCATATCAATCAACTCCCGAATCTTGTGAAACCGCACATCAATGTGTTTCGTCCGTTGATGATAAATGTGATTCTTTGCTAGAAAAATCGCGCTTTGACGTCACAAAGCAACCTCACTCCACCTTCTTGAATACCCAACTCCTTGACTAAGCCTCGAAGCCATAAGGCTTCCTTTGCGGCTTCAATACCGCCATGTACTCCGCTTCCGTTGTAGACAATGCAATAATAGACTGAATCATAGACCTCCAACATATGGGTCCACCTGCGAGTGTAAACGCATAACCCGTAGTCGACCGCCTCCGATCCAAGTCACCCGCATAATCGGAATCTACATACCCCACAACAGAAAGCTCCTCACTCTGTTTCTCAAACATGATGCCATAACCCATAGTGCCCTTCAAGTATCTGAGAATCCACTTAACTGCTTCCCAATGCTGTTTGCCCGGATTCGCCATATACTTGCTAACCACACTAATAGCTTGCGCCAAATCTGGCCTAGTGCAAACCATAGCATACATGAGACATCCCACTGCGCTTGCATAGGGAACCTTTGACATACTCTGAATTTCTTCAGTCGAACTCGGGGAATTAGAGGCAGATAAATTAAAATGACTCGCCAATGGTGTTTTCACAGGTTTTGCATCCTGCATATTGAACCTCTCCAACACTTTCTCCACGTAGCCGGCTTGAGACAACCACAATCTCCTAGATTTCCTGTCTCGGCGAATCTCCATCCCAAGAATCTTCTTGGCTTCCCCCAAATCCTTCATGTCAAACTTTTTACTTAACAAAGCCTTCAATTGATTGACCTCGTTCTTGTATATCATCCACGTAAAGTAGCAGAAAAATATATGAGCCACCATCAAGGCTCTTCACATAAACGCAGCAATCATACTCACACCTCTTGTAGCCAATACTCACCATGTAGGAGTCAAATCTCGTGTACCACTGCCTCGGAGATTGCTTCATCCCATAAAGTGATTTCTTCAATTTACGGACCAAACGCTCTGTCAGGCTCAGTGAACCCATGTGGTTGCTCCATGAAAATCGCTCATCCAACTCACCGTGTAGGAACGCAGCTCACATCCATTTGCTCCAACACCAAATCATAATGCGCTACAAGACCCAACACAATTCGAATGGAAGTGTGTCTAACAACGAGCGAAAAATTTCATTATAATCCACCCCTCTCATTGCAGTATCCCTTTGCTACCAATCGAGCCTTGAATTTTTCCCCCTCTTTTACGATACCGCTTTACGCTTGAAAACCCACTTGCAACCAATAGCACGCTTCCCTTTAGGAAGCTCCACCAAATCCCATGTATCATTCTTAGACAACGACTCCATCTCCTCCGTCATAGCCGTTACCCATTTATCCTTTTCGGGACTATTTATTGCCTCTGAAAAGAATTTGGTCTCCACTACTAAGAACAAGAACATATGAAACCATGTCTTCAAAACCATACCGACGTGGTTTGATTACTCTCTTAGGTCTCCCAACTGAAGTATTAGCCTCTTCAGTTTCCTGTGTAGTTACCTCTGAATCCGGAAGAGTGAGATCCGCATCGTTTCATCCTCATGTAACTCCACCTTAATAACACCTTATCACTCTCTTTGTTTTCTGGCACCTTCTCTTTATCATCTTGAGTACACTTCAACATAGCCTTTTCATCAAAGACCACGTCCCTACTGATCACCACCTTGCTTGACTTGGGATCCCAAAGCTTGTATCCTTTTACACTGTTTCATACAGAAAGACACCTTTTGACTTTGGGTCAAGCTTCGACCTCTCTTCACCAGGAATATGCACATAGGATGGACACCCAAACACCCGGATATCGGTGAGGTCTACCTCATTACCCGTCCATACCTCCTCAAACCCGTTATCCAATGAAGCCCTAGGTGACTGTTTATCAAGAAACATGCCATACTCACCGCATCAGCCCAAAAATTCTTCGCCAACCCTGCATTGAATCGTAGACACCTAGCCCTTTCCGCAATAGATCTATTCATCCTTTCAGCCACACCATTTTGCTGTGGTGTCCTGCGTACTGTGTAGTGCCTCTTGATTCCATGCTCTCGACAGAATTTCTTGAACTCGCCATCTGTGTACTCTGTCCCATTATCACTTCTCAAACACTTGATTTTTCTCCCTGTTTGATTTTCCACTTCAGCTTTCCACACTTTGAACTTCTCAAAAGTTTCTGACTTGTGCCTCATGAAGTAAACCCAAACCTTTTTCGAAAAATCATCAATGAACGTGACAAAGTAATAATGTCCACCTCTTGATTCTGTTCTGACTGGCCCCCACACATCTGAGTGAACATAGTCGAGGATGCCCTTTGTTGTATGTTTACCCGTCTTGAATTGCACCTTGCTTTGCTTTCCAAGAACACAATACTTGCAAAACTCAAGTTTGCAAGTCTTCACACCCTTCAACAACTTGCGCTTATGAAGTTCACGCATCCCCCTTTCACCCATGTGGCCAAGCCGCATATGCCATAGAAGGGTATCAACATCTACCTCAGATTCTACGGATGTTACTCCACCTACAACCGTGCTCCCTCGCAACCTGTAAATGTTTTTAGAGCCCCTCTCACCCTTCATCACCACCATAGCACCCTTAACAACTTTCAAAACTCCACCTTGAGCTTTATAGGTAAGACCATTTGCATCCAAGGTACCCAATGAAATCAGATTTTTAGAAACCTCTGGTACATGTCTAACATCACATAACGTTCTAACCACACCATCAAACATTTTAATTCTTATAGTTCCTATGCCAGCAATTTTACATGTAGCACCATTATCCATAGTAACTATACCAGAATTAACTGACCTGTAGGTATCGAACCAATCACGATTCGCCGTCACATGAAAAGAACATGCTGAATCCAGAATCTAGCAATCCGTGGGGTGCTCTATAGCTGATGAAGTCGTGAGCATATCACCATCCACATCATCCGAGCAATCTTCAACCACATTAACTGACTTTGAAGAACTTGCTTTATCTTTCC
Organism: Platycodon grandiflorus; assembly: GCA_016624345.1. Classification (NCBI taxonomy): domain Eukaryota; kingdom Viridiplantae; phylum Streptophyta; class Magnoliopsida; order Asterales; family Campanulaceae; genus Platycodon; species Platycodon grandiflorus. Next base: position 50,835,452 of record CM028361.1, on the reverse strand, counting down.
CCTTCTCCGGACAATCCTGCCTCTTGTGCCCCTTCTTCCCACACTTGAAACAATTCCCCTTATACTTCTTCCTTGACTGCGAACGAGAATTATGCCTTTGCGAATTATCCCGGGACTGGGTTCTCCCACGTTCCTGATTCTCCTTCACAAATAACCCTTCACCCACAGGTTCATCCACGGACTTCTTCCGTTTATGAAAAGCTAAAAGAGCTTCTGTGACCGGTTGCAATTCCAAAGTATCCTTCCCCCACGTCAACGTAGTAATAAGGTTTTCGTATGTTGAAGAAGTAGGCAACGAGTTCAACAACATCAAAGCCTTGTCCTCCTCCTCGAATGTCACCTCCACCCTAACCAAATCGTTGAGTATTTGATTAAACGTGTGGATGTGAGAATCAAGATTTGAACCCTCTGCCATCTTAAGCCCATACAACTTTTGCTTAAGATGCAACTTGTTCGACAAGGATTTCGACATATATCTAGCCTCCAAGATCTCCCAAACCTTCGTTGGTGATTCTTCATCAATCACATGATACACCACTTCATCTGCAAGGCACTGCCGTATCGAAGACACAGCCCGTTCTTGCAGCTCCTTCCATGGTCCTTCTTCTATATCTGCGGGTTTAGTTTTGTTCCGAAGAACCTTCCCTAAACCAGCTTGAACCAGATGATCCTTCACCCGTCTTTGCCACAACGCAAAGTTTCCATGCCCATCAAACTTTTGAACATCAGACTGCACCGTGATAGCATTAACTCCAGCCATCGCTAACCTTGCTCTGATACCAGTTGTTGTGCAACGTAGCGGAAACAATTGATAAACAACACACAAAAGCAGTTGGGTATCGAAAGAGAGAGAGAGATTGGGGTCAACAGACTATCGAAGTTTTATTAGAGACTTAACTTGTACAAAACCTTTTAGGAATACAACTATTTATAGGAAATAGAAAAAATCCTAAAAACGTCGCCATGCGGCTGCATAAGGCGTCCGCATGCGATCTACAAAATTCCCATGCGGACGCACTATGCGGCCGCATGGTTTACAGAATACCAATGCGGACGCCTTATGCGGCCGCATAAAATCCAGTGAGCCAAGCAGTCGCCCTATGCGGCCGCATACCATCCAAAAACCCTCGGAGGGCGCCGGCCCCTTTGCCAGGGGCATCGAGCCATCACATCCAACAATATATATGCAAGGATTAGGTTTGAAAGATTGAATTGGCACAAACTCCAATAACTTTACTACCGCCATCTTTATCTCCATTTAATTAATATCTTTATATCTTATTTATATTAATCTTGTAATTTGTTAGTAATTTGTTTATCCAATTTTAATTTGATATTTGTTAAATTAATATTTCAAAATAATACTAATTTTTAAAGATAATAATTTTGAAATCAAATATTTATACTAAATAAGAACAATAATAACAATAATAATGGAAATAATAATGACAATAATATTAATATCTAATTATAATAGCAATATTAATTATTTATATTGGTAATAGATTAATATTAGTAAATAATAATATTAGTAATAGCTTAATATTGATTAAAAATCAGATTTGAAGAAAGAGGAGAGGAAAAATGGCTAGAAACTTGAAAAAATCGTAGAAAATTGATGTGATGTCCAAATGAAACAAACCAAATCTCTATTTTTAGTGAAAATTGTGTACTTTAATTCAAAGAAAAAATATTTTTTTGGTTGAAAATTGGTCAAAAACAGTGAAAGGGGAAAATTTTATTTGGTCCACCAGCATGCTGACACGTGTAAAGGTGTGCACTTTTTTTATTATTTTTATTTTTTCTCGCTTCAAAACGATGTCGTTTTGATTGTTTTTAGGCTTAAACGACGTCGTTTTGTTCCGTATTTGGTTGATAAGCTTCGGTAGCTTTTTTGGCTAACCATTTACCTTTTTGCTTAGAGCCCGTTCGGTGTAGCGTTTTGAAAATGCAGCGTTTCTAAAACGCTGATTATTTAAAACACAGTTTTTTTCTTTATAAATGCGTTTGAGATATAATGTCAAAACGCAGCTTTTTATTCCCTACTGCGTTTTAAAATTTACATTTTGGGAAAAAATTAGGAATTTCAGCGTTTTAAAACGCAGCTTTTTCTACCGCAACATTGAAACGCTAAGTTAAGAAATAAGCTGCATTTTGGCCAAAACGCACGAATAAACGAGCTCTTAGAGGCCGTTTGATGCAACGTTTTGAAAACGCAGCGTTTTAGAAAACGCAGCGTTTTATAAAACGCAAACACTTTTAAAAAGCAATTTTTCTATTATAAATGTGTTTGAGATATTAGTTCAAAATGTTTTTTTTTTCTAGCAGCGTTTTAAAACCTGTGTTTTGAGAAAAAACTGGGAATTTCAACGTTTTAAAACGCAGCTGCGTTTTGAATATACAGTTTTTTCTGTCGCATCGTTGAAACACAATTTTTACAAATAAACTGTATTTTATCCTTGCTTTTTGGCCAAAATGCACGACCAAACGGGCTCTTAATAAGCAACCGTGATCCTACTCCATTAGAAGAAGAATCTTACTAAGCTACTCCTTTGCTACTCCATTGAACGTCGTATTAGCCTCACATGAAGTTCGGGGTATTACACGGCTTACGCCAAACTTGTGATAGTTGTAACTACACGGGTTAACTCAATTTAATTTTTGACAAGTAAACCCTAAACAAATTGACCCGGTTGGTGTTAACTAAAATCCACAAACCAAAAATAACCACTCACTGCATCCAATCCACATTTTACAAATAATAGATTTCATACATATGTTCATGATTTGTGTTGCAAATATAGATTTAATAGAAGTTTCTAAAAAACATACCTGCATTGCATATATACAATGACAAATGATCACACTTTGGAGGTAGGTTAAGTAGATTTTTGAAGCTCCTTCTCAACAGCATTTGCAATAGATCTAGATAGGAGAAAGAAAAAGAAAAAAAAAAATTTGTAGATTAGAATATGTATTAATTATTTTATGAGATACCACAATATAAAATGGCAAAAACATAAATAAAACTACTTGTACACATCAAATAGAAAAGCTAATTTAGTTTAGTGAATGCCATTGCAAACATCCCCGACCTATTGGTAACAAAAGTTATGATTTTTCTTGGAAACCAACAAACTGCACTCGTGGCAAATCTAATACATATACTTTCAGTTTTTGTGTTTCTGTTTGTTTTTATTTTATTTTTCCTCTCCTTTTTCTGGAGGTTGGAACCAGGGGTGAAAAAGAGCCGAGTTGAGCAGAGCCCTAAAATATTCAAGCTTGTTTGATTACATAAGTGAACTTGAAATGGTCAAGACTTGGTTTGTTCTCAAACCAATCTCAAACAAGTTTTTTATTAAGTCGAGCTCGAGTAGCTTGATATTTTTAAAAGAAAAATCGAGTGGTACGCTTATTTAGTCGAGCTTAATTGTCCAAAGAGCTTAAAGTTTTGTTTGAAATCGGTTAGATTATATGACGAACCAATCTCAGACGAGCTTTTTAACGAACCGAACACGAGCCAAATTCGAGTAGCTCTGTTCGTCATTCATTATTCAGCCCTAGTTGGAATCAACAGAAGTTAGATTCTTCTTAATTGAAACATTCCGGCTCCTAGCTTGTTTCGAAGTTCCCTAAGAAATTTTTTACTAAGCTCTATATGCATAGGTTGAAAGATTGAATGTTTTTCCTCTAACAGAACTACTCCCTCCGTTCCACCTAAAGAGTCCACGTTTGAAAAGTCTAATTATTAAGGGATATATTAATGTCATTGGATTTGGTCATAATTACAAAAATACTTGAGCCCAACCAAGATGATTACAGCACAAGTGGAGGGTAAAAATAAAATATTATGAAAATTATAAGTATAATTTTTTAAAAGTGTACTCTTTGAGTGAAATATCTCAAAATAGTATAGTGGACTCTTTGGCTACCGGAACGGATGGAGTATTATCTAATTCTTTTGGGCCTGCAAGGGAAGCACATAGAAACTACGATCAAATTGGCACATCCCTTGTTCCACTAACAGACTTTCTTCTAGAGAACGAAAATAGTGATTATGTGAAGAAGTTACTTATACAGGTGAGACTCCGAGCAATATTTATGAATTCACCTCCTTGTATTTTCTAGCTCCAAACATACACAACGGATACTTGTTTGACAAAGAAGTGAAAATCGAAACAATAGTGTGTTAACGTAAGATGATAATTCTAATTATCAAAATCTTCTCTCAAAAGCAGCATGGAACTAAAGTGGGAGGTTGTAACCCATACAGAAAAAGGCAAAGTTTTCTTTTTCTAAATGAGTAATCCTATGGGTACCTAAAGAGTACCAAATTTTTTGCACGAAATGATGTTTCAGCTGATGTGGAACAAAAAAAATTAAAAATTATAATTAATGCATCACATCAGCTACCACATCAACTAACACATCATTTGGTACAAAAAATATGGTACTCTTTAGATACCCACAGTATTACTCTTTTGAAATAGCCAAAAAAAAAAGAAATATTAGTAGACTCCAAAAACCAATGCCACGATCATGGTAAAGGTTATGTTCCGTTGACTAAAGGATAAAAGCATGAAATTTGTGCGTGCGTGCGTCCATCTTGAAAATTTCAGTCATGAACTTTAGTCAACTATAATAACAATTTCAACTCAGAGACCACATCTGATTACATTCTATTGTAATGTGTATAGAAGAAATATATTATATAAAAGTGCATGCCGAGTCTTATTGACATATTGTTCCATATATATATATATAAAACAAGGGAGCTGTGAGTATTCTATCCTAATAATAATACGAGAACTAATACAACAAATAAATAGAAGACTAATAGGAAACAAATAACTTAGAGTACAAGTTTAGGTTATTGGAGGAGAATGAGATTGGGTAGGATTCTCTCTAATATGCCCCCTCAAGATGGGCGACCGAGAAGAGAGACCAATCTTGGATACCAAATCAGTATAACGAGCATGAGCAAGTGGCTTGGTAAGAGCATCCGCAAGTTGGTCAGTGCCCGAAATGTGAGTAACGCGCAGGTGGTTAGCCTGAACCTGTTCGCGAACAAAGTGATAATTAAGCGCCAAGTGCTTCATGCGGGAATGAAATTTCGGATTGGCGGCGACATAAGTTGCACCCAAGTTGTCACAGTAAATAACAGGAGCAGCTGAGAGTGGGACACGGAGCTCACGAAGCAGATTTTGGACCCATAGTACCGACGGCCCTGTATTCAGCCTCAGTGGAGGACCGAGCAAGTGTTCGTTGCTTGCGAGAACTCCAGGAGATTAAGTTAGAGCCAAGATAAACAAGATAGCCTGTAGTGGAGATATAATCCAGCCTATCACCCGCCCAATCAGCATCTGTAAAGGCGTGTAAAGTAGCAGGAACTTGCTGCGAAGAAGAAGACCATGAGAGATAGTGCCAGCAAGATATCGTAGCACGCGTTTGAGAGCAGCCCAATGGAGGTCAGTCGGCTTGTGCATAAACTGGGAAAGTCTGTTAACAGCAAAGGAGAGATCAACACGAGTCAGGGAGAGGTACTGCAGTGTACCAACTATGGTCCGGAACTCAGTGGGATCAGCCAAGGGTGTGCCGGAGTGAACCAAGAGGTTAGAATCAGGAACCATGGGAGTGGGAACAGGTCGAGCATCCGTCATATTGGTGCGTTGTAAAAGATCTTGGATGTATTTGTGTTGGCTGAGAAAGATTCCATCACTATGTGGAAGCACTTCAACACCCAAGAAGTATGAGAGGGTTCCAAGATCCTTTAGCGAAAATCGTGAAGCAAAAGTGGAGATGAAGATATTGAGAAGAGAATCATTAGAACCCATTATAATTATGTCATCGACATAAACAAGTAAGTGAAGCACACCAAGAGGCTGAGTAAGGGTGAACAAGGAGGCATCGGAAACAGAATTCGCAAAACCCAGGGAGAGAAGGTAATGCTTAAGTTCAGTGTACTATGCCTGTAGGGCTTGTTTAAGGTCATATAAAGCTTGACGAAGCTTACAAACATAAGAAGGCGAGGATGTACTGACAAAGCCAGGGGGTTGTAACATGTAAACATCTTCATGAAGAGAGCCTTGAAGAAAAGGATTGTTAATATCAACCTGGCAAAGAGACCAACCGTTTGTAACAGCGAGAGACAGAATGGTTCGAATAGTGGCAGGCTTGACAACTGGACTGAATGTTTCAGAGTAATCAATTCCCGGACATTGATGAAAACCCTTTGCGACAAGACGAGCTTTATGCCGATTAATGGACCCATCAGAGTTGTATTTTATACGAAAAATCCACTTACAACCAATGGGTTTCTGGGATGGAAAAGGTGGAACAAGATCCCAAGTATGATTCTTTTGTAAGGCATCAAACTCAGCCTGCATGGCATCACGCCACACAGGAATTTTGAGGGCCTGTGTATAAGTAGTTGGTTCAAGGGCGGGGTTGGGAAGGGAAACATGAAGATTCAATTTGTTAATGGGTTTCCTAATTCCAGCCTGAAGCTGAGTGTGAGGACGATTGGGTTGGGGAAGAGTGGGTTCGGCGGAGGTCTGAACTGGAGTAGGAGAAGGTGCTGTGTCAACAGAAGGTAAGGGTGGCGGGGAGGAGTTTGAAGACGAGAATGAGAGAGTTCGTGTTGGGGAGGGAGGGGCCGATGGTGGTGGTATTGGAAGGTGTGGTGTCAGTGGGTGGTTAGTGGGCAAGATAGGGAGATGAGAGTTGCACCAGGCATCCACAGAATCCGAGTGAGAGGAGGAGGAAGCAAGAGAAGAGAAGGGAAAATTGTGTTCGACGAATTTCACATGTCTCGACACAAAGATTCTGTTGGAGTGAGGATCAAGGCAATAATATGCGCTTTGGGACGGCGAGTAGCCGACAAAGATACAAGGGGAGGATTTGGGGTCAAGTTTGTTGGTGGTGTACGGGCGAAGCCAAGGGTAGCAGAGACAGCCGAAACTACGAAGTTTGAGATAATTTGGATGATAGCCAAAAAGCTTAGAGAATGGAGATTGGAGGTGCAAGGTAGGAGTAGGCAGGCAATTTATGAAGTAGCAAGCCGTGACAAGGGCAAGAGACCAGAATTTATGTGGCATGTGAGAATGAGTGAGAAGAGAAAGACCAGTTTCAACAATGTGATGGTGACGTCGCTCGGAGTAGCCATTGTGTTCAGGAGTGTGAGGGGGAGAGGTAAGATGAGTGATCCCGAGGGATAGGAGAAGAGGGCGTAGGCCGAGATATTCACCCCCATTATCACTAAAGATTGTAAGAAGAGGACGATAGAAGTATCGTTCGACAAGATTTTTAAAGTTTGTGAAGACCTGAGTTGGATCATTCTTGTGTTTAAGAGGATAAAGCCAAGTATACTTGGAGTAATGATCGACAAAAATGATATAATACTTATAGCCATCATAGGATAAAAGGGGAGACGTCCAAACATCACTATAGACAACATTAAGGGGACCATTGGAAGAAATAGTGTTTTTATTAAAAGGTAACTTGTGACTCTTGTTACAATCACATGCGTTACAATTAAAAGTAAATGTCCTAAGAATATTTAACTGAAACAAAGAACTAAGATGACATAAAATAGGTACTGAGGGGTGGCCCAATCTATGATGCCAGGTGATGATGGACGACGAGGTTGAGGTGTGAACAACAAGAGAGATTGGATGCCATTCAAAGATACCACACTCAGATTTGCCTTGGATAAGATTGATCCCCGAACGAAGGTCCTTCACAACAAAAGAATTAAGTGAGAAGGTGATGGAGACATTATTATCGATACAAAATTGAGAGACGGAAATAATATTGCGAGACATAGATGGAACATGAAGAACATTGGAAAGATTTAAAGTAGTGGAAGAAATTAGAAAAGAGGTTAAACCAATATTTGAGATTGGAAGCCCCGAACCATCACCAATTAGGAGCTCCTCGGTGCCATCATATGGAGAGTGAAGAACAAGATTGTTGAGGTCGTTGGTCACATGATGAGTGGCCCCACTATCAAAAAGCCAGCCGGAGTTGGGTGGGGCTGTTGTGGTTGCGGAGTATGCACGGGGTTGGGAAGGGGAGGAGCCACGATTAGGTTGGCGAGGGACGTATGACTGTTTGGGGGAAGGGCTGGGAGTAGGGAAGGTGGCAGTAGGGTAAGCCTGGTGAAAGGAAGGGCATTGAGAGAGATAATGGCCGCTAACACGACACCATTGACACTTGCCATTGTAGGGAGCTGGAGGCCGAGGACTTTGGGAAGAAGAAGTGGGGGAGGCAGTAGGGTTTGGGGAGGAGGCTGGTGCGGTGGTGTATGATTTTGGTTGAGAATTTTGGGTGGGATTTTTGGTGGCATAGGCGACGGTGGCAGGGAAAGTGAAGGTGGAGGAAGATTTGTGTTTAAGAGAGAGTTCCTTGTTAAGAAGTTTTTCATGGAGCTCATCAAAGGTAATTGGAGTTTCACGACTGTGAACAGCATTGATGACGCTATCATAATTCTGGTCATCAAGTTGTTCAAGAATTTTGTCCACGAGATCGTCAGGATCAAGAGGTCGACCAAGAGAAGCAAGTTGGTCGGCACAGGATTTCATGTCTTGCATGTAATCAGAAATAGATCGGTTCCCTTTGATAATACTTCGAAGACGGTCCTTAATTTGTTTGAGATGACCCTTGGAAGGATTAGCATAGTTTTGGAGAGGGTCGTCCACGCATTGTGGGTGGTGGAACATTGTGATATAAGGGAAACAAGAGAGGGCGAGAGAGTTCCAGCGAGCGCCCCTAAGATCAGTTTGTCCTGACGGAACCAAGTGGAATAGGCTGGGTTGGGGCTGGTGGTTGAGGCGGTGGTAGTAATTGTAGGAGTGTCGGTAGTGGATGTTGTTGTGGTGGAGACAGTAGGCGTGGTAAGGGTTTGAGGAGGTGCAGGGAGAGAGTCATCAAGGTATTGAAAAAGGTCAAGACCTAAAAGGGTGGCCTCAAGTTGTATCTTCCAGGCTATGAAATTGGTTGGGGTTAGCTTGAGAATATAAGAGAGAGAGACATAGATCAGCGGCGTGGTTGGTTCGGCAGAATTGGGAAGCAACGTGTTCTCAGCAGCCATGGGAGAGGAGCAGGTGGATCGTTAAGCAACTGATACCATATAGAAGAAATATATTATATAAAAGTGCATGCCGAGTCTTATTGACATATTGTTCCATATATATATATATATATATACAAAACAAGGGAGCTATGAGTATTCTATCCTAATAATAATAGGAGAACTAATACAACAAATAAATAGAAGGCTAATAGGAAACAAATAACTTAGAGTACAAGTTTAGGTTATTGGAGGAGAATGAGATTGGGTAGGATTCTCTCTAATAATGTGATGTTATGTATTTTGGCGTTAAAATAATAAAATTTGATGCAGTAAAATGTTTAAAAAAGGCAAAACACACAATTGGGCCACTGTACTTTGGAAAAGTTTGCAATTTGGCCACTGATTGTTTGAAAATGTTATTTGAGCCACTGTATTTCAGTTATGATGCAATTAAGCCCATTTTCTAACGGACGTTAGTTCAAGACTTTAACTTTTAATGAAACACCTATTTTACCCGTGCTTCATCTTCTCTAATTAAGGAAAAACAAACCCAAACCCTAACTGATCACGCAGAAATGGATTCGGTGAACACGGCAGCTCCGTGTGTAGCAAGTTTCCTTGGTCAAGATGCCTCGGCTCTCTAAAGGCGTTCTTTGGAAGGGATTTGATTACGGGACCTAACACAACCTGTCAAAACAAAGACCGTTAGGGGTGTCGGGGGTTTGACCCGACTATGACCATCCGGCGTGAGAATCAGTATGAGGATTTATGAGGGGTAGAGAAGCTTAAATGAGGCTCTCGTGAGTGCACAGGCAGTGTATTGAATGGAGGTGATATGGTAGTTGTGAGTAAATGAGCTATGAAGAAGCTTTGTCTTGTAGAGAGTAAATGTTACCTTAGTCTTTAATGGATTTTGCTCCTAGTATTTATAGCCAAAGGTGGTGCCATGTTGCCTCCCAGTATGCCACTTGTGAAATGGGGAAGGTGTCCACGTTGGAGCTTGCCCATGCTGGACATGCTGCTGTCAGAGTAGGTGAGTAGGTAGTGTCTTCCCTAATTTGAGGGAAGGGGAAGTGGATGATTATGGGCGCAGCCACACGCCAGAGGGAATGTCGCCATTAATGAGAATGCATGGGCTCTGTGGATTAGGTATTGACACACTGGGCATTTAATGCACCTGCACCGACCCGCTCCTGGTCGCGTGGGGCTCTTCTTATGAGGTCGTCCGCCGACGACTGAGTCTTAGATCGCGCCGAGGTCTGGATTGACCGACGACCTCGACCTGGGGGTCCGAGCTTCTTATAGCCGACGTGTCCCCTGGGTCCACTTGGGGTTGACGTGGAGAACATGTATCTCGTATATTTGGGAGGATCCCATCACTAACCTATTTCCTTCGCCAAATTCATCAATTGATTTAATTTCATGATATTATTTTTAACAAAAGAACATCTTTCTTTGTTTTATTGATTTTATTTCATGATACAGGGCATAGCTTCCCCCCTCTCTCTCCTCGCCATTTCATATCCATTACCAAAGTCATTTCCATCACCATTTTTCTTAGATCTACGCTCCTCTATTTATGGCCAATAATTTTTTTTTTCCAGATTCAATTAGATCGTGCGCTGATCTATGTTTCAGTGTGGATCTTCAATGTTTGCGTGATGAAGAGATGGGTGTTATTACAGTGGCTCGGCTCGCCAGCGATGATGGAAATGATCGAAGATGAGCGGAGAAAGGGGTTGCCCTCAAGGAAGACGAACTAAGGGAGTTGTTTGGGCGGAGGTTGAGGTGCCGGCTTGAGTATGAAAATAAACAAAACTTAAGATTTCAACAAATCTGACAAACTTAAATAATCTTGTAGGGAGCTGGAGAGAGGGAGACAAGAGGAGAGAGAAAGGGAGAGAGAGAGATAGAGGAGAATGAGAGAGAAAGACAAGAGGAGAGAGAAATGGGTTAATCATTTATGCATTTGCTGTAGATTGGGCTTTTGCCAATCTCTCTCTTCCTTCCAATCTCTCTCTTCACAGCCGGTACACCTCTCTCTCTGTTGTATGCATATGTATGCATTTGCTGTGGAATGGGCTTTTGACAATTGGGTTTCTTTATTTTTTTCACTAGATTCTTCATTTACTGAAATATGTGGGTGTTTTGAAATCTATTGGTACACATTTAGGGAACTGGAGGTGGCTGCTAGTGGGTTTGCCGCTGAGAATGTGATAAGGGAAGGTGGGTATGAGATTGTTTCGAGAAGACGAGGATGAAATGGGTAAAATCGGTATTTTACGTTAGTTTAACGGTTGAACTAACGTCCGTTCAAAAAATGGGCTCGATTGCATCATAACGAAGTACAAGGCCAAATAACATTTTTAAACAATCGGTAAATTGCAACCTTCCCAAAGTACATGGGATTGTGTTTTACCTTTAAAAAAAGAAGAGAGAGAGAAGAAATTTGTGGATGTAGCATCGAAAGTGAGCTTATACTTGGCTGTTGTAGGCATGTTTATCTTAGCTTTAATTACAAATTAGTTTTTACCCTGTGCGTTAAACGCACAACATATATCTTTTTTAATTAAATTATACATAAGCAAAATGAAGAGAAAAAATAAAATTAGAATAATAAATTAAGGAGAACAACTTAAATAGAAAATATCATTGTAAGACTAATCATTATAGACATTTGTTGTTGTATATTTTGTTAGCTTCTCAACTTTATCGCATATCAAATTACTTTTCATCTTCATCGCATATTATATTAATTACCTATATTTTTTCACATTAGTTAATAACTTTTTTATATAAAAATGGTCTCAATATTGTTATATTTATGTAAGATTAAGAAAAATTGACTCAAACTTTTTCATTTAATTAGTTGTATACTTTTTAGTCATGGGTATCTTTGAAATATAAACATTATTATACAAATAAATATAACATTATTGTTAGATATAATAGATGAAAACAAAAATCCAGTATTAAGACTATTTACAAAATAAATAATATCATAAATGAAGAAAAAAAACATTAATAAACAATATACACCTTAAAATTATTAATTATAAAATATATAATTAAAATCAATACTTTACATTGAGTAAGAGACGGAGATTTATCTAAACAAATTTTGTTTGTTTTGCGTGGCAGGAACGGTAGTGTTGAATCCATCTTCATCGTATAAGAGAATAATATCTCCTCCATATCTTTGTAATTATATTTGGTATATTCTCTATATTAGTTAGATCTCCTAGTTATAATTGTATTGTAACTCTTCTCCTAGTAATGATTGTATTAGGAAAACTAACAAACTAATACTGTAATAGAAAACTTTGAAAACTAATACTGTAATAGAAAACTTTGAAGGAGAGAACACTTCTCGCAATTGGTGAATAGCTCGATTTCTCGAAGTTGCCTTGAAGGAGATTAGCCCTCGTACTTACAGGTGCAATCTATCGAGACGACTGCCAACCTTCCAGGATAATCCACCGTCCAGACCCGATCTTTTGCACACGTATCTGGTCTTCTTCGATCACTGCACCAGTTTGCCGCAATTAGAGAGTCTGAGCTATTTTCTGGATTATTTTCTTTCCAAGTTGGTCAGTCTAAGATCGAAAAGAGAGGAAGAGAAACGTTGTAAATCAGTCGCCCAATGAAGATTGGAGAGAAACGTGTCTAAACCCCCGGAGCCCTTGTACCAGATGCACGTTACATAAGGAAAATTAACTTTTTCCTTTGTACGTCTTTACCATCCAATACTGACTAGGTTTGACGAATATGTCACCAAATGAATTTTGTCCAAAATAAAATGGCCCCTTTGACCTGAGACACTCGCCAAATGCCCACGCCCAAGCCGGTACCGAGCCGAGCGCGCATGTGATGTTTGGTTCGAGCCACCCAACTTGTTACTTGAACAAATGTTCCTTAATCATGTTAGTATATATATGCTTGTCAAGATTGCCCTTTCCTATCCCATATGGGATTACAACAATTAAAACTCATTTAAATGTCATTATTCAACTTCTTTCAACCATGGATTCCAACGACCAAGTGGTCTCAATCCAAACATGAAAGTCGTTAATGATTATACACACTACTTGTTCCGATTTTCACTTTGGTCTAAAATGTCGTCGGGCTCATAAATGAGTCCCATAAAATAGACCGTAACATCATATTTCGAACACTATTAACACTAACCAAAGATAAGAAGCACAGGACTCTAACATTTCTAATGTTAGATACAACAATTGAAGGATAAGTTGAGAATAAGTCTCAATCTTATCTGTATACTTTACAGTATATAGGGCCGGTCGCCTAGGGCCCACAATTTTTACTACCTAGTATATATAAATCATAAGCCTTACATTTTAATTTGCAATAGAAAACCTAGAATAATTAGCTTTATATATTAAAGTTTTATGGGCGAAGTGCGAGCGGGTCCCGTTTGATGGATTACTAACCAGTTTAAGACCCTATACTTGTTTTAAATTGGAAAAGGCAATTTTTTTGCAAAATATCGTCTATGCGCTTAAAAAATTTGAAACATACATGCTATACATCACAAAATAAAATTGATGCATCTCAATGCACAAACTTATACTAAAAAGTACTGTTTTATTGCATCGGAATGCATAACATTACACTTGCGATTCATCACGATACAAAATTGATGCATCACAAACAAATTGATGTATCGCGATGCACAAAATTGTACTAAAAAGTACTGTTTTATTGCATTGCGATGCACAACATTACACTTGCGAGGATTCGCAAAACAAAATTGATGCATCACAAAAATGATACATTCGCGATTTCCTTAAGAGTTCAAAATAGGGCATGACGCACATAATTTTGTGCTTCACACTCGTTTCAAAATTAGTGCATCACGATGCACAAAATTATACTAAAAATTATTATTTTCTTACATCGCGAAGCACAACATTACCCTTGCGATGCATCAAAGTGTGGATCTCGATGCACAAAATTTTACTAAAAAAGTACTGTTTTGTTGATTGCGATGCACACATTTTATTTTCGAAGTTAATTGTTCACTTTAAGAATCTTGAATTGTTTTTGATCTTACTTCTGCTTCTTTGCTTTGTAACAATAAATCATCTTTTTATATTGCTTTCAGTTCTATCTTCCATGGAATTGAAAAACGATATATATATATATATATATATATGTATATATAATCTTATATATGAGATGTAGCAGAGCTCTGAATTGAAATTGGATAAAGAAAATTTAGGGTTAATAAAAACACACACACGCGCAGTGCTAGATTGATAGATAAAAGGTGAAGTGGTGCTGAAAAGTGTTTTGGGCTCACAAAAATAAATAGAGAGAGAGAGAGAGAGAGAGAGAGAGAGAGAGAGAGAGAGAGAGAGAGAGAGAGAGAGAGAGAGAGAGAGAGAAATTGTAGCAGGGGAAGAGGCAAGATGGCGAAGGTAGAGAAGTTGGCTGGGATAGGGATGAAGACAACAAAGTAGGATGGGGGAGGACACATACAGGAGAAAGGTTTTTTTTAGAGAGAGAGATAAAAGGGATAGCAAAAGTAAACAATGATTGGAAGATGAATTCTCAACTACAACATCACAGTGCATAATAGAAGGGCATTTTTGGAACAATTGAGTCGTTTATCCATCAAACTGAACTTTTCCAGTTTGAAACAAGTATTGAGGTTTAAAGCGGTTGAAAATCTGAGGAATGATACCAGCTCACAATTATTCTAAGTTTTATCTCTATTACTCCCTCAGTCCCGGATAAATGTTCCTACTTTCTATTTTGGGATGTCTCAATTAATGTTTCTAACGACTTTTGATCTACCTATTCTCTACCATTCTTCCTAATATACCCTTAAAATTTTATTTAATATAACACATCTCAAAGAAATCCAATTATTTAGAATAGTTTAACTCAATTAATGTGTATGGGTATTGTCGTTAGAACACATTTTACATCACATCATTAATTATGTTTGTTAATTCATGTGCTTTATCAACTAGAAATATTTATCCGGGACAAAGGGAGTATAAGAGTCCGTTTGGTGCAGCGTTTTAAAAATCGCAGTGTTTTAAAAACGCAGGTCTTTCCTTATAAATACGTTTGGGATATCACTTCAATACGCAACTTTTTTTTCCTAGAAGTGTTTTAAAATCTGCGTTTTGGGAAAAAGCTGAGAATTTCAGTGTTTTAGAACGCATGCTTTGAAAACACCGCATTTTCGCCGCAAAGATTTAAACACATTTTTTGCAAATAAGTGCGTTTTGGCCAAAACGCCGACCAAACGGGCTCTAAATAAAACCCACATATTTTAAAGCTCACATCTAATATTAGGCCCAAACTAAAAGATCAGATTTTTATTAACTATCTATTATATACGCGACGTAAGGAGAGAGAATTAAGATTTGAGATCGAGATTTGATAATTGAAAATAAATCGAAGTGATTTAGACGAAGGAAAAAAAAAAAAGGAAAACACTGCACCATTGAATCTTTCATTGCTACTGATTTTTTTTTTAAAAAAAAAGTACATCTCTAACTCTAATATCTTTCTTTTAAACTACTTTAAAATGTTGTTTGATTTTCTTGTCTTTTTTGTGTTATGTAAAATCTATTGCAAGATATTTATCTAAGTAATTAGGTTTTAAGGTTTAATTATTTAGGTTTTGCATATTATATTTGCAATATCACAACTTGATTATCAAACTTTAATTAATGAATTTGCAGCTAAACATGCTAGAAGAGTTATGTTTAAGTGACACTTTTTTATTTCTGCACAATTTCTTTTGATTATTATAAATTTATAAACGATTTTCAATGAATTTTGATAATTTCTAAGTCGATAATTCTTCTTTCTAAATTAATTTACTACAATATGAAAATGATCAAAATCTTGTAGGTTTCATTTTCTTACATTATATAATTGAGACCCCATTTTTTAAGTTTGCCAAGGCCCCCAGAATCTTAGGGCCGACACTGCTTGTATATTCCGTTATTATTAAACTTTTCAAACGTATAATCTTTGGGTAGAACGGAGGAATAAATCATACAATTTTTTGTAGGAAAAAGATGTGCTGAGTAGTTTTAAATAAATTTAATAAGAAAAACAATTTCTAAAAAATCCGAAGCCCTTGACCGGTTGATTACATGTATTTTGATAATTAAAAATCTTAAAGTCCAATGTAAATGAAGAAGTTCTAATTTAAAAATGATTTCTAATCTAAAAGATAGATAAACTTGATTTTGGGGTTGCACTATTCACTACCCCAAATTTAGTTTGAGTTTGAGTATTGGGTGGAGTTGCACTATTTACTACCCCAAATTTGGTTTGAGTTTGGATATTGGGTTGGAGTTGGATGAAGATGAACCCCCAAATTGGAGATTTGGGGGTTGGGTTGGAGATGCCCTAAATAGCCACTCACTTTAACTAATTAATCTCTTAACCGGGGAGTTATTTCCTTTTCCCCGATCGCTCCCTTTCTATTCCCCATTTATACGAATCGTGTCTCTAGTATTCACGAAACCATCTCACCGGCTTCGATGGCAACATTGGATGAAGTCTTTGTTTTTGAACAGGTGCTTCTTCTTGCCAATAGTCTCTCCTTTTTCAGTGAATTTGAAGAGAACGAATATCAATCTTCAAATTCTCCACTCCATCGCCCTCCGGAAAAGCCGATTGATTTGCCAAGGGTCTTCGAGGAAAACTTCCCCCCCAATTTCCCTAATCATTCCTCATGTAAGTCACTCCTCTCCTCCTCAGTTGGTGTGTTTCATGGATTTTGGGAAGAAAACCAATCGTAAACTTAATTTTTCATGCCATCTATTATTTGAGATCTACCTTTTTGCCCCCTTTATCCCTAAAAGATAGTAATTTTGACTTTTGGTCAACTTATTGAATTGTGAGACTTTTTTTTGAACTGAGCTAAAGTTTGACCAATAATTAATATAAATTTAGGGGTTTTTATAAAGTTATTAAAGTTGTAATCTATAGTATTATTAAGATAGTTTTTAATTAATGAAATTTTATTTCTTAAAATATAAGTAAAGTATGTAAATTTTTTATTTGATTTATTCTTATGTTGACTTTTATAAAAGGAAAGTGACTTTTTTCTGAACGGAGGGAGTATTTAGGGAATTCTAATACGGAGTAATTGTTAGTTGATAGTCTGCTTAATAGTATTTGTTTCGGTGATTGAAGTTTTATTGCCTGAAAGATAAAAGAAGTACGCTAGCAGTGTATTATTTTAAGTTTACTTTCCAAATTTTTGTTCATATTGAAATGGTTCGAGATTGATAATAAGTTGGTCAATGATGCTCGTACATGTGCTTTGAGTGCCTATTTATTTTCTGTTAGTCTATATGGATTGATAATGAGTTGAAATATGGTTAGGTTTGGCTCTTATGTGTCTTGAACTTATTTACTGTTAGTATCATTGTTTTATTCATGTTAGATAATTTGATCTGCCTACTTTATTTCTGCTGTCAATGCAGTCATTTTTGAGGTCTATTGCTGCTATTAATGTAGCCATTTATGCTAACAGTCATTTAAATTGTTACCGGACTATGATAACATGTAGTTCCATTTAACTCTACAGCTGAAAAGAAAACAAAAACAAAAACAAATTTAAACTACCAACGAGTCAAAGAATGAGGGAATGACGAATAAATATTAATAAAATTACTATATCATAAAAATAAAGTAAAACAAATTGTCTTTGTTTTTTCTTTAAAGGAAAAACTACTTTTGTGATCATCGTACGATTTGGGCAATATCAATTTGACACTTCTAATTTCAGGTTTGTAATTATGATCAAGTTACTCCAAATCGCACCATAAAATGAACCTAGATCGTAAACGACATCCGAAACTTGAAGGAGCCTCTTGAGGCTTGCACGGCACATGCCACGTCTGCAAGCTCGTTAAATGTTAAATGGTTGTTAACGATTTAGGTTCAATTTAGCGCGAAATTAGTTGTACATAAGTCATATGTACAATGTTGATAATACGATTGTCAAATTTATATCTCCTGAATAGTACGATGGTAAAAAAAATAATTTTTCCTTCATAAAAATAAATTTGACTAATTTTCATCAACATTTTGGGATTCATTTATTTTGAGTGCACACCTTATAAAGTGATAACCAACTCTAATTTGATTATTTAGCTTCTTATTCTTTTTTTTTCTTAATCTCAATAACCTTTTAAGATTTCTCTTTGATCATTTTAGTTAAGGGCTGTCAAAATATTCAAGCAGAAAGTCATATAACTTGCACATGAATGTTTAATTTGCTGAGGTGAGTTCGATCATGAATGTACTAAATGGTATTCTACCAAATAAGTAAAGAAGACAAAACATAAATGTATTTAAAACTTTTATTTTGTAATAATACTTATGGTCTTAAAACATATAATTTTGTTACCAATACTTTCATGTAATTCCAATTTATCTACTTAAGTATTTGTTTTTTACACGTAAATTTAACTTTTTCAATTTTTGCAATGCAGTTACTAGCTTGAAGTTCCCTCCTATTTTTCATAGAATTAGTCATGTGCACTCACAGTCTCACACGCTTAAATGATTTGATGAGATGGACATTTTAAGTAGCCACACGGAAGTCATAATAATTATTTTTCTTTTTGACTGTTTCTAAAATAATTACTCCTCTGCGTTCCAAATTGAGTGTTCGTTTTCTAGTGAAGTTACCAATTCACCTTAGCCGACTGTCCCAATGAACACTTCCAATGATATAATGTGGATACCAAGGAAATTATGTATCTGTAATACTAAAATGGCTTAAAAGTTAATTTCCTTAATTTATTAAAAAAGGACACTCATTTTGGGAGGGAGGGAGGGAGGGAGGGAGTACAATTTATCATCATAAGGCCATACAAATATAATTAAAATTGCTAAAATCTCGCTTTCTAAAAGAAAGTTTTTAAGAATAAAAATAAATTTAATTTCCTGCTCTTGCGCCGCGCCCTCTACCATATGATATAATTTTAATCCCTTGTTCAACTTTATATCTCGAAATTATGGGGGGACTAGTCAACATAATCCCTCAACAGTGTTAATAGAAATGACCACATTTTAAGCGAGACACAAGGTAGGTTTGTCAAATCAGTAAGATCAATAGTACATTGGCAAGAAGCGTGAATACAGATATTACTACAGCTCTGCAATATCATGCTCAGAGCCATGAAGGAATCAAAATGGCCAACCAAACAACACTGCAAGAAGGACAAGTGGTGGATGCCTTCCCTGTGGACCCTGTGAACATCTACATAAACCCCTGAATCCCTCGCCGCCACCTTAGATCCCCTCCAAAGGAAGAGACGGCAAGCCGCCACACACTGAAAGGACCTAAAATTAAACAATTGGTCTGCTAACAATTTCTGTTAAATGATTTTCTTCTTTTTTTATTATAAAGATCTAGGTGCAGCTGGTAAGTACGAATTCTTATTCTTAATCCTTAATATTTTCTAATGCTTCCTCCTTCAATTGGTATTCAAGGGAAGCCTGGGTGACATCTTTGTTGAACAACTTTGTGATACTGTTATCTGTTCCTTCTTTTCTTTTCTTAATTCCAACTGAGTAAGAGATCCTAAACTGAACAAGTGCCCAATTATATATCATGCTCGACTCTAGTAATCTTTAAAAATGTGTCTCGGAATAGTTAAATAAACTTTCTACAAAAGGTCAAACTCTTATTTCATTTGTCATTTTACGAGTAATCATCGTGTCTCTATCTCTATTCCTCTCACTCTGTATCTCCTATGGCTGGAAATAAATGTAGAACATTTCTATATGTCTTGACATCCAATGTCTTCATTTCCTTTGGATACCACCATCTCAGTCATGATTCAATAACTGGCGATGACCTCCATCGTCATCTCCTCTCCTATAACACCCATCTCCAAGATCAAACACTTCATGCAATTCAACTCTTTTTGTTTGTGCCCCCAATTTAAGATGACCTGTGCTGCAGCCTACCTGCCTGTCAATTTCCACAACTAGTTTGTCTACACAGAACAGCAACGGTCATTCCTGAAGTTGTCGTCGGCATTTCGTCGCACCTTTTCTATTTTCAGCATGGGTTTGGGAGGTTCTCGTACTCTCTCGAAATATGTGATATGATTTAAAGTGGGTTGATGTTGCACTGAAGTATTTCTTGATTTAGTGGAATTGGCAGCACAACTTTTGGAAGAATCCACTGCTGTTAGGAGTCAAATTAATCATTCTCTCTCACCAGCAGACATAAGGCTCCCGCAGCTTCTGAGTGATTCTGTGAATGCACAGGCTGGATCGAATGTGGATGGTTATCCAATTCAGACAACAATGCAAAAATCAACAGATGCTGATAGGAGTCAAGATGATCCTTTGCTCTCACTATTAAAATTTCTCGACCGGGAGGTCCAGAATTCTTCTGTGAATGCACTGGTTGGACCAGCTATGGGTGGTTATCCAGTTCAGACAACAATGCAAAAATCAACCGGTGCTGATAAGATTCAAGAGAATCTTGAGCTCTCAGTGTCAAAATTTGGCCTCCTGCAGCCCCAGAGTGATTCTCGATTTGAGTTGGGTGATATGGTTGATGGCTCTTGTACTATACCAAATGGACACATTGTTGTAGGTGCAGAACAATACTACACTGTTGAAACGTGTTTAGAGAAAATATGCACAAAAGGAGTTGGAGTCTGAGCAGAGGACAACTGGAATTTCAAATACCCTTGAGACTCTCAAACAATATTTTGGAACAAAACTTAAGGATGCTGCTGTCAGCCTTGGTGGTACGTCTTGGCACTTGTCTTGCTATTGTTAATCTAAAGTTTTTTTTAATCTTCTTATCTAGAGATTGAGTATAGCATTTGTTATCTATTGAAGTTTCTATGTAGAAAGTGCTGTCTCAAGGTGGCCAACTGGCAAGAGAATCAAGGTTAATTTACTTCTTGTTGATGCAGGAGAAAACAGCACTACTTATACCTCTTTTCAGACAATTAGAACAATTAGAACGTCCGATGGGAGTAGTGGAAGTAAATATTCTTCAGAAAGCATTGCTGGTACATTTTAGCACCTAGATATATTTGGTAATCTGACTTCAAAAATATTTCCTTTATGCTATACAGAGATATAAATATCAGTTTTGGCACTACTCTACTCTGCAGATAGTCATAGTTCTTTGAGGAGTACCTGTAGGAAACTGGACACCAGTTGGCTGCCATCGTACAAACGAAGAAAGGCTAATCTCACCATCCCTGATCTAAATCGTAACACAACCGGGGAAGATGTTGCCCTGCATGGAACACCACCTGATGCTCCAGTGCAAGATGTTAAAATGGTGAACATAAAAGCAAAATTTAAAAATGATTACATAGTATTCCCGCTGCTTCTGTCATCAGGAATGGCAGGCTTGGTTGAGAATGTGACTACGAGGCTGAGCAGGTTTAACGTTAAGAAGGAAGATTTTATTATCAAGTATCAGGACAGTGATGGTGATTGGGTTCTAGTTGCCTTGGATGAAGACCTACAGGCTTGTATGTCTAGTTTTGGATTAGTAGGTCAGAGTACAATCAGGATACTTGTTGAGCCAATTAACACTCAATGACCTTGTATGTTTTTCATCTAGCTTTCTGCACTTTTTTTTTTTGTAGATTACAGTTGTTGCAGCCTAGCTTTGTATTAGGACCTTGTTTTTTCTTATTCAATGTTGACTTGAGTTGCCTCTCGAGTGAATTGGGTTATTGGGTTATGGTAGATACTGTCTTAGACCACTGAACTTCTTATCATTTAATTGTATATATATAGAGAGAAGCACATTCGAGTCCGTGATGTCTTATAGGTAAACTTGGTTTTATATTCATCTTCATGTTTGATACTGTAGTTAATAATAAATGATCATTCTTATGGAAAGATACTTCAAGATTGCATGATTACTATGGGCAAGTAGTATACTATCTTGGCTCCCATGTTTAAACTGTAATTCACAAGTCACACGTTCGTTTAGCATGGGTGCTCTGCTCTCATTTCATATTTGTACAAAGACTTAAAAGGTAAGCATAACCAAGCTGTGATTGCTGCTAAACTCTGAATCCATATATGAAACCAGCTTCAGAGTCTTCTTGTTGTGAAGGAAGAATGATGTATAGTGAAACGATTAGGGCTAAATTCCTACTCCAACTGATATCTACTAATCACTCTTTGTCCCATTTAGAGGCTTCATTTCCTCGTTTCTGATTGTCCAATTTAAAAGTTGACCTGTCAACTTAAGCTTACAGTTTTGTAACAATTTGAATCAAGTTAGGATTTTTAAGGTAGAATGGGATGGATGACTGTATGTCATTCCATTTGATCCTTTATATGCTCATGTTGATTGTATACGCTCCTTCAGCATGGCAATTCATCGATTTTTGTTTCATTTCCGAATTTTCACTCTTGCTTTTGGAGATGAATAGTTTTCCCTCATATGACTCAGCATCAAATAGTTGCTGCAATGGAGAGATGCGAGCAGCACGAAAGGATGATGAGATAGGAGGCTTGGATGGTAAATAAGAACAATAATAACAATAATAATGGAAATAATAATGACAATTATATTAATATCTAATTATAATAGCAATATTCATTATTTATATTGGTAATAGATTAATACTCCTCCGTTTCGGGCAAAGAGTTCACTATACTATTTTGGGATGTTTGCTTAAAGAGTCCACTTTCAAAAATTATGCAAACAATTTTCATAATTTTTCATCTTTACCCTCTACTTGTGTTGTAATCATCTTGGTTGTGCTTAAGTATTTTTGTAATTATGACTAACTCAAATGACACTAATATATTCCTTAATAATTAGACTTTTCAAATGTTGACTCTTTGGGTGGAACGGAGGGAGTATTAGTAAATAATAATATTAGTAATAAATTAAGTTATTAAATTGCTTAATATTGATTAAAAATCAAATTTGAAGAAAGAGGAGAGGAAAAATGGCTAGAAACTTGAAAAAATCATAGAAAATTGAAATATTTAGTTATGATTTAAAGCTAATTTAGTTTAGTGAATGCCATTGCAAACATCCCCGACCTATTCGTAACAAAAGTTATGATTTTTCTTGGAAACCAACAAACTGCACTACTGGCAAATCTAATACATCTATATTACAATAGCACTCGGTTAATACGTGTGCAATTGACTTGGGCTAACTACTGGCTCAGATTTAACGAGATATTAAAATCCTACGGCTGCAATCAAATCCGACCTTCACATGTGTGAAGGCCGATTCCTTCTTCACGTCTCACTCTCCCTCCTTCCCTGGTATCCGACTCTCTCTCCTTTCCCCATGATTCCTTCGCCCACCACCGCCAAGCAAAACCCTTCTTCCGCCACCCAAAAAACCCAACTCTTTTGTTTCGCCACCGCCTTCATGCCGACAAACTTCTTAAATATTAGCCCACCACGCATGGAACACGAGAAATCGATTGTGGATATACCGCTAGGGGAAGTCATTAACCACTACAAAACCCGGCACAACAGTTTTCTTTCGTTCTCTCCACTTTTGTAGATCAAAACATTGGAAAGAGGGACTCCTTTCGAAGAGAAGGCAGAGTCGATCTTCGTCTTCATCCCTTTCTCGATCCTTCTCCCAACTGTAAGTCCTCCCAAATTTTGATTGTTTTCTCTCCTTTCATTTCTTTTGTGTAATTTTGTTTACAATTATGTGCTTAATTTGGTTTGACTCCTCTCCAATTGTATCTGATTTTTTAAATTTGTGTTTGTTTAATTTTGTGTAATTTTGTTTACAATTATGTGCTTAATTTGGTTTGATTCCTCTCCAATTGTATCTGATTTTTTAAATTTGTGTTTGAATCTACACCAATCACAAATTGGTTTTCGTTTCCTTTGTTTGGTGATGGACTGTCTCCCTTCGTTGTACACTTCTCCTTCAATTTTACCAAGATCAGCCATTCTCAACTTCTCCTTCAATTTGTCATTGTTAATTAAACAAGTTGTTTAATTACAAAGTTTAGTAAAAAGATTATACAAAATATTATCGGCTGGTTCTAGAAGATGACCGAGATGATGCACGACCTTTGCCTTTGCCTGATGAAGATTGCCCATATGCCCTTGATGCCCATTTAGAGTCAACAGACCCTTTAAGTCTTGCAATTTCTTCGTTTCTTCTTGCTAGCTCTTCTTTAGTGTCGCCAATTCGAGGAGAGCTCTTTGTTCTTACGCTTGAGCGAGCATTATGCTCAATGAGCTTGGTCTGCGATCGTTGTTGAGTCTGGCCATCTCCTCCTTCATGGACGCAAGCGAGGCATCAATAAAGCCGAGGCGGTGCTCAGTAGTTCTGCGCTCCTTGCGGTAGTAAGCCAAGTGCTTGGCCGTGAGATTACGCGTTGCGCGCACAGAGGAGTGAACAGAGCGATTGGCCCGGCGTTGAGAGTGAAGCACAAGCTTGTAGCCGGCTTCAACCATGTCGACGACTGCATCGCCTTAGTGGCTATGTTGTTCCGGTTGGTTTCGAAGATGGCGATGTCTTGGATGAAGAGGCCGAGATTTGGGCGGCAAGGGCACTTGGTGGCCGAGATGGATCGTGGCGAGCATCAAGCGGCCTTGCACCCTTGGAAATCTCCATCAGGTCATGCGATCGGCTGCACATGGGTGATGTGAGGCGATCTCGAGAGAGTTGGTGCGGGGCCTTGGTCGGTCAACAGAGATGACCTCAAAATCTCTCAAAAATTGTGTACGGCCTCGGCGGGATAGGTATCGACGAGTCGGGATGACTTGCGATGGTCTGCGAGGGGAAGGATGGTGGTGGCTTGGGTAGGTGAGGGTGGAGGATGGGGGGAGGAGAGAGGAGGGCTGGAGGAAGAGGTAGAATAGGTGGTGGAGGAAATGGGAACATAGCCGGTAGAAGGGGAAGGAAGGCTAGAGAAGACGCGAGAACAGGAAGAGCCTTTCTATGTAGATGACATATGAAAGGGGTGAATGAAGAAAGGGGAGGAGAAAAGAAAGGGAAAGGCTAGGAGAAAGGAAGAGAAGAGGGATGAGAGGGTTGAAGCCAAGGAAAGTGGTGACTACATCAATGAAGCTGTAGACCACGGGGTGAAGAAGGATGGAAGGATGGCGGATAATGGTGAATCCGGGGTTTAGGCGAGAGAGAGGAATGGGGAGATGTCCGATTTGGTAGGAAGGGAAGGCCTAGGTCCTTATGGATTGCAACCCATTGGTTGAAGATCATAAGATCTTGAACCGGCGAGTTGTGGGAGAAAAAGAGTTGGGACCGGCGGGAGGAAGAGGGTCATAGTAGGCACCCCATTGAAAGATGATTTCACTGCACATAGGGCGACAGGGAAATCGCTTGGGGTAGTCAAGGGTGGCCAAGAAGGGGTCGAGTCGGCGGGGTTGGGTTTAGGCTGCTGTCTCGAAGGACAACGAGCTGAACCTCGGGGTGTAGGTGGTTATAGGGAGTAGGTTTGAGGCGTTTGGGAGTAGGCGGGTCGAAGAGGAGAGAGAGGCGTTTGGAGGATGGTGGTTGAGAAGAGGTGGCAGGTGAGATGTATGGCTCTTGTGTGGAGGATGTTGGGATGGGAGCAGATGGAGAAGGTGAGGAAGCAGGTGAGGTGGTAGTGGTAGTAGGCGAGGTGGTGAAGGTGGAGAAGGTGGAGGAGAAGAGGTTTCATCGGCGGTGCCCACAAATGTACCTTCTTCTTTGCACTCTTTTTAAACGTTTGCCATGCTTGGACTTAGTAGAGTGGAAGAGGCGAAGTTGGTGATTGAGATGTTGTGGTGGGAGCTGGTGGAGGAACAAGATGGAGAAGCTGTGGTGTGGAAACGGCCGGTGGGACTGGTGGAGTGGAGGAAGAAGTGGACGAGACCTTAGGAAGGCCAAATGATTCGTCCGTGGGTAGGAGGGTTTGTTTGGTTTTGGGTTTGGAGGATTGGGAGGTAGGTTGAGAGGGTTTGGAGAGGTCATGGTTGGAAGGATGATGTGTCCTTCTCAGCAGTGCCTTGAGCGGCGAGCTTCTGGATTGTTTGAGTTTAGGAGTGAGAGAGGGAGAGTGTTTGGGCTTTTGGTAGGAGGCTCGGCGGGCTCATAGGGATCGTGGTCTAGCTGCCGAGGTCAAAGTGTTCGGCAGGCAGCCCGTGGGTGTAGGCTCCTCTCTCATTGGTAACCCGATGCGTATAGGTGACCTTCCTCTTACCCTTGGCGGCTTGGGTAGAGGGCCACCGGTGCGTAGCAGCGGCGGGTGCGGCAGCAGCGGCACGAAGCGTGCGCGGCGGCGGCAGCGGCCTGGCAGCGTTGGTTGTCCTTTTGGCCATATCATCCCTATAGCGGGTGATGTTGTTGGCCGTGAAGACGTAGGTGTTGGACACCTTGATGAGGTCGTCGAAGCGACCGGCTCATCAATCTCCTCATAACGGCGGAGGATGACATTGATAACCACGACAAAGGGCCTCTTCATGGACGGGTGAGCTTGTACTTCAGCAACGCTGGGGACGGCATTGAAAAGATGATCTTTGCCCGGTTGAGTTGCTTGCGAAGGACCACGGCTTTGGTCCACATCATTGGGGAGGTGAAGATGTCCCTCGAGCCATTCTTGAATAAAATGCTCTTGTCGAGCAGATGGGCGATGTGATAGGGGTTCTCGGGAAGAGGTTCCTAGACATCTCGGAAAACCTCTCGGTTGGGCGGACCCTCATCATTTCCCAGGCAAGTGCCGGTCGGCATCGGTCAAGTCCAATTTGCCTTCACAGGCGGTCAAGGATTTCTCCAACATCCTTGTAGGTCAACTTGATGTAGTGGCCTCGATGTAGCCCTTGATATAGCTTAAGTTGGCGCTCGGAGGCACTAGGCGGAGGAGGAGCGAGAATCATCCTTGTATAGAATTCCTCGGCTAGATAGTTCTTTGTAGTGGGTGTCGTTGAGTTGGAACAGGGGAGGAGTCCACACTCGGCTAAATCTTTTAGCAAGGCATCAGCGGATGTGCAAATGATGGAGTCTATGTCGATAGTCATCCCGGGTGATAGCTTGACACAGGAAGGGTCCGATAGGGAGCTCGGCGGCAATGCGGCCACTGGTTGGCTTTGCGAGAGCGAGGATGAAGTGGTGGCGGCGGCTTTGAGGATTTAGACTTTCCTACATGATCGGCGGATGTGAGAACACATATATAGAAATCGGCGGATATGCAAGAATCGGCGAGATAATCATGAAATCGAGATATTAACATAAACAGTGCGTTGATCAAAACCCAAAATATAGACAAATTGAACCAAAATATAAGAACAGTTCATCAGCGGGTTTTAAATATGCGATTTTGTCATTTTCAAGCAAACAAAGTAGCATAAACGAATATATAGTGTCACATAAAGTATTAAAACACATTTTACACCACATGAACACGATTCAAGCAACAATTGCAAGAAACCAAAATTCATCAATGGCGGACGGTTTGAACAACTCGAATTAGGTCAAAACAAGACCTAAACATTGAATTTAAATGAATAGAAAAGATGTAGAAATTCTTACCATTGATGATTTTAGCTAGAAAACGTAAAGATTTTGGAAAGTTGAAGGCTTTTGGAGAGATTGTAGATTGGAAGTCAGAGGGTTTTTGAAAGTTTAAAATGGCGGTTGTTGAGAATTGTGAAGAGCACGTACATTTTGCCCTTTTATACCTCGACAGGCCAATAAATGACATTTGATAAAATTTGAAGTCCGCATTTATTACACGATGAGTTCTTGTACGTATGGCGCCCTTAAGTCTGCCTATATTATCAAAGTCTGCCTATTTTATCGAAGGCTGCCGATGTGGAGATAGACACTTACAAGGTTGTCTATTTACTCGGCGAGTTGAGATCGGCGATCACATAGGCGGTTTAATAACGGCGGTTATGAAATAACTTAAAGAATTTGCTAGAAAGGATTAAGGATTGAGGTCAAGCATACCAAGCTCTCCTCTTAAATATGCAAACCTGGTTGAATCAAGTGGTTTTGTGAAGATGTACGCTACGATTCTCTGTAGGCACATATTGCATGCGATGTTACCTTTTTCAACATGATCTTTAAGAAAGTGATATCTCACATCAATGTGCTTTGTTTTGGAGTGCATGACGATTTTGAGCGAGATTGCTGATGTGTTGTCACACATTATAGGACAATCATCGGTTTTGATCTCATAGTCCACTAGTTCTTTGTTTGATCCACAGCAATTGTGGCGGCGGCTACCGGCGGCTATGTATTCCTTCGTTGTTGAAGTTGAAACGAGAGGTTTGCTTCTTCTGGCCCATGAGACAAGTCTATTTCCTAAGAATTGACATGTCCCTTGTGCTTTTCTGTCAACTTTACATGCGGCAAAATCAGCATCGAATAGCCTATAAGATTAAAAGATGAATCTCTAGGATACCGATTCCCAAATTGGGAGTATCTATCGAGATATCGATGATTCTTTTATTTGCTTGTAGGTGAGACTCCTTTGGATCGACTTGAAACCTAGCACAAACACAAACGGCAAACATGATATCAGGCCTACTAGCGAGTTAAGTATAAAAGTGAACCAATCATGCCTCGTAGAGAGTCATGTCCACTTTCTTGCCCTTCTCATCTTTGTCAAGATGGCGGTTAGTAGCCATAGGAGTCTTTGAAGTTTGCATTCTCAAGACCAAATTTCTTGATGACATCCTTTGCATATTTGGCTTGATTGATGAAGATACCATTTGAACTTTGTTGAATTTGAAGACCAAGGAAAAAGTTGAGCTCTCCCATCATGCTCATCTCAAATTTACTCTGCATAAGCTTTTCAAACCTTTTGCAAAGATTTTCATTAGTAGAACCAAAGATAATATCATCAACATATATTTGAACAAGTAAGGAATGACCTTTATGTTTCATAATGAAAAGAGTAGTGTCAATTTGACCTCTTACAAAGCCTTGAGATATCAAGAACTTTGAAAGGGTCTCATACCAGCTCTTGGAGCTTGTTTGAGTCCATAAAGGGCTTTCCTCGGCTTGTAGACATCTTCTCTCCTTGAGCAGTCTATGAACCCGGTGGTTGCTCAACATAGACTTCTTCTTGAAGTTCTCCATTCGAAATGCACTCTTTACATCCATTTGATAAACTTTGAAGTCTTTGTAAGAGGCATAGGCCAAGAATAATCGATAGCCTCTAATCTTGCAACGGGGCAAATGTCTCATCATAGTCAATACCCTCCTCTGTCGTATCCTTGGGCTACCGGTCTTGCCTTGTTTCTTGTAATGTTGCCGTTTTCATCCATTTTGTTTCGAAAACCCACTTTGTGCCAATAGCGCTTGTCCTTTAGGCCTAGGGACTAGTGACCGGACTTGGCATCTGTCAAATTGGTTTAGCTCTTCTTGCATAGCTTCCACCCGACTTGGATCTTCCATAGCTTCATCAATCTTTTGGGTTCAATGTTAGATACAAATGCGGTAGAATACATGCATTCATTTCTTGAAGCTTGTCTAGTTTGAACACCGGCATTAAGATCTCCAATGATTTGAGTGATAGGATGATCTTTTACTTCCTAACTTCGCGGGTTGAACTTGTCCTATTGCATCGGCGAGTTGGATTCTTGAGAAGAGGTGCGAAGCTTGGTTTTCTAAAGGGTAGGTTAATTCCAAGGTAGGTTGTATGACTTACGGTGTGGAAGGCAAAGGGGATTCGGGTTTTGAGTGTTCATTTGATGGTTCGTTTGAGGATTCTAACAGGTTGACTCTTGGAAGATCTTGTGAAGAAGGAGGATCGCGGATCAGGATTGGGCATTACGTACTGTCTCATATTCATCGAATCATTAGTAACCTTAGGAGCCAAATGTGGCCCAATGAAATCAAATTCATCAAAAGAAACATGTACGAGATTCAACAACTTTAAGTGAAGTTTTATTGTAAACTCTGTATGCTTTTGAAAACTTGGCATATCGAAAAATTCCTTCATCACTTTTGGATTCAAACTTACCTCTATGTTCTCTACCATTGTAAAGAACATAGCATTTACAACCAAATATTTTAAAGAATCCAATGTTGGGAGCTCGCCTCTCCATATTTCATATGGAGTTTTGTTATGAAATTTATTTATGATGGACTGTTTTGTGTGAAGCGGCGGTGTTCACGGCACGCCCGAAATACATAGGCGGTTTGGCCGGCAATCATTGTCTTTCTGCTTCAATGAGAGTTCGTTCTTCCTTTCGGCAACTCCATTTTGTTGAGGTGTGCCAAGCTAGAGAAATTGTGACCAATTCCATGGTCATCACAATATTTGCAACACCATTGTTCTTGAACTCTGTTCCATTGTCGATCGACATCGAGATATCATCCGGCTTCGAGTGTAGTCTTGAAGAGTTCGGTAATGATGTCATATGCTTCATCTTTGGAGGACATCATCTCTACCCAAGTAAATCTTGAGTAATCATCAACTACCACAAGAGTATACTTGCGCCACCAAGACTTGTAGTAGTTACGGGTCCAAACAGATCCATGTGCAAGAGCCGTAGAGGTGCAGTTGTTGATAGGCAAGGCTTGCTTTTGAAGGAAGATTTGTGTAGTTTGCCTAGTTGACATGCTCTGCGAGAAGTGTGATTCAGTGATATTTTAGGCAAACCAACAACTAGATTGTCTTTTGATAGCTTCTCCAGGTATTTGAAATTGAGATGACTAAGCCTTTTGTGCCACAACCAGTTGTTGTCGAGTTGATGACCTAGCAACCAAGCAAAGATTTGATTTTCTTCCAACGGCATTTAGGTCAACGGCATAGACATTCCTTTTCGAATCCGTCGGGATAGTTGAACATGTCTCATTGTCCTTTATGAGACATTGACTTGAGGAAAAGCTGACATGTTAGCCCTTTATCACGAAATTGTGATATGCTTAGCAGTGTGCTTTAAACCTTCAACTAGAGACTTTGTTGATGGAGAGATTGCCTCGATTATACTTCCATAACCAATGGTCTTCCCTTTTGAGTTATCTCCAAATATGGCGAGGGACCTTTTGCTTCAACAATGCTTGAAAGAAGATTTGGATCACCGTCATATGCTTTGAGCATCCACTTGTCTAGATACCATAGATCTTTCTCTTCTTCATTGTGACCATGAAGCATTCTGAAATATAGACATTTAAGAATATGGTCCCCTTTTATTTTTGGGTCCTCAAGGTTAGCAACCTTTTGGGATCCACACTTGTTTAACCTTTGGAGGAGTAAATCCTCTAGATTTAGGTGTGAATCTCGAAGGCATTCATGAATCTCATGACCATGGCATTTGCGAAAGAGCATTTGTGAAATCCTTCAACATGAGTAATGATTTCTTTTTGAGGCTTCTTAATATCGGCGGTCTTTGGAATGATCTTTCTGCGATAATTGGCCTATAGGACTTAGGTGATAATGCCTTTTCTTGTTGATGTTAGGTTTACCATAGGTAGACCTCTTATCAAAAGATTTTGTATTTGAGCACATGTCCTTTAAGCTTTTATCTGCAATTCACTTCTTTTACCCTTTTATAGGCGGTGTTGGGATCGCGGTCTTGCCTTTGACAAATTTAATAGGTTTGAGTGAGAATTCCTAGACTTGCTATTAGTCATCCTGTTTTCTTAGGGTGACTAATGGCGAGGTTTTAGTTGCTCGAGACTCACTATTAAGTCATTCTTGGCGGTTGCTTTCTTTTGGACTTGTCTTTTGTGTTCTTGGGATAAACAAAAGGAACTTTGTTAAAGCCAAGTCCTTGCCTTTTGGAGGCTATTGGTCATAAGAAACTTCTACAACCAATTCTTCGGCAATCACTTGGATGTCTCATCCTTTTGAGAACTAGAAGAACTACCTACTTTGAACTCACTTTGGAAACCAATGCCGGTTTGTCATCTAAAGTTTTACGGTTTGAGAGAATGGCATCAAAGTTTCCTTTAGAGTTATTCCAAGTATTGACAACCTTTTGAAGGTCATCTTTCTCGAATTTATCTTCTTGATGTGTTCAAGTAGGAAATCCACTTTTCGATCAAAGCTTTGTTCTCTTTTTGCAATTTGATACTTTCGACTTCTGTCTATCAAGATCTTTGATCTTAGACATCAAGGTTGATTTCTCGAAGACAGCTAGTTCATGCTTCTTGGCTAATTTCACATAGGCGACTTTGAATTTTGAAAACTCTTCCGCATGTCTTTGTTAGCTTTGATGAGCTCTCCCTTTGATGGTTCATTGAGCTCATCATCATCATCCTTGTCATCTTGTTGAAATGGTAGTGACCTCAGAATCATGTGGTGACTCCTGGCCATAAGGCATATGTTGGCTTCTTCGGCAAAGTCACAAGAGTCATCCTCATCGGTGTCGGTGTCACACCATGTAGGCGGTGCTTTCATCAATGTCTTGACCACCATCCCTTTTTGTTTTTGAAATTTAGTTTCGGGACGTTTCTTATAAAATTCATACTTTGGCTTTGGACATTTAGAGGCAAAATGGCCTGGTTTCCTACGTTAAAACAAACTAGCTCATTATCCTTTTGATGGTCTGCGATTTATAAGGAGCGAGAATTTTTGGTTGGCGATTGTTTTATAAGGCAGCATTTTGTGAAGGCGCCTATGTGATGATGGTTTATTAAACCTTTTGAAACGTTGATATTTCTTTACAAACATAGCAAAGGCTTCGTCGGAAAGAATATCATCATCTTCATTTGGATGTAGAAGGTGTTTCATCGGGTTTTGAACAGGAAGGTTCGGCAGACATGGTTGGTAAGGACAAGTTTTTAAAACTCTTTTCCATTTCTTGAGCTTGTTGGATTTCAAGCTCATAAAGCGAAAGACTAGCATAAAGGTTTCTAAGAGTCAATTTGTTTAAATCTTTTGACTCTTTCATGGCGATGATTTAACATGCCATAGGCGCCTAGTGCATTTAGAAATCTCATGTTTATTTCTTTCTTTTCATACTTCTTTCCTAATGAATAGCAAGAGTTGACTACCTCATAGAATCTGTCATAGGCACTTCGCGAGACTCTTTGGGATCCTTTTGAAGGAGTCAAACTTAGGATGCGGTATATAATTTGTTGTTCTTTGTCTCGCCATCACCTTCAAGATATTCAAGGATGGCTTCCCACATCTCCTTTCTTTGTGTCCAAGTTGATAATCTGGCGATAAGTGCTTATATCAACACGGTGGTAATGATGTTGATGGCCTTTCCATCGAGCATCATTCTTTGTCTTCATCATCCCACTCTTCTTGGCTTTGGTACTTCGGGTGCGGCGGTTGGATCTACCGCGGCCGGTGTATTAGGCTTCATTGGAATTACGGGTCCATACGTGACACATTTCCACAAACGTTTATCAATTGAATTCATATGTCTTTTGACTTTATCTTTCCAGATGTCAAAGTGAACTTCATCCAAGACAGGACAATGGTTCACGTTTGAGGTTTCCAACATTTGGTGAGCAGCCATGATCTTTAATCTCTCGAGAGGTTAATCTCGGAAAAACTAGTTTTCAAAGAGTTAAGCTCGATACCAATTGTTAGGTCCAAGGTTGCTCTATATAGGCTAGAAGGGGGGTTGAATAGCCTATGTCCAATTTTTGAAATTGATTCAAAAATCTTACTTCACTAGGGTTTTATAAATTTTGCGGGCGGAAGACTTGTGAAGCACGGGACAAGTTGAGAATGGGCGATCTTGGCGGGACAAGATCGGCGATTCTTCAGGATTGGAAATACGGAAATTTAAAGCAACACAATCAAATCACAATCACACACAAATAGACAGAATATTTAATATGGTTCACACTTATAAATAAGTGCTACGTCCACAACCAAAGTGGTCAACTTTGGATTTGAAAATCGTGTACTAAGTTTTTCCACTAGATATTTTACAAACTAAATCTCAATGGATTGTGTACAAAAATTTTGTTGACCAAGTGTTTGTGTGGGAGAATTGATATCAATAAGATACAATTCTCGTGAGCTATGAAAAGCTAGGTGTTGCAATCAATGAAGAGCTTTAAA